>CM023944.1:10579244-10590457 GCA_013407115.1 Glycine latifolia | reverse complement strand
GTGCCGAGATGGATCTCGGGCTTTATAAGGTCCACCAATTACATGGATTTATTAACCTTCTTCCGGGGACGGACACTGAGTCTTCGTGCCGAGACGGATCCCGGGATTTATAAGGTCCACCAATTACATGGATTTATTAACCTTCTTCCGAGGATGAACCCCGGGTCTTCGTGCCGAGATAGATCCCAGACTTTATAAGTTCCACCAATTACATGGATTTATTAACCTTCTTCCGAGGACATACCTCGGGTCTTTGTGCCGAGAAGGATCCCGGACTTCATAAGGTCCACCAATTACATGAATTTATTAACCTTCTTACAAGGACGGACCTCGGGTCTTCGTGCCGAGACGGATCTCGGGCTTTATAAGGTCCACCAATTACATGGATTTATTAACCTTCTTCCGGGGATTGACACCGAGTCTTCATGCCGAGACGGATCCCGGGCTTTATAAGGTCCACCAATTACATGGATTTATTAACCTTCTTCCGAAGACGGACCCTGGGTCTTCGTGCCGAGATGGATCCCAGACTTTATAAGGTCAACCAATTACATGGATTTATTAACCTTCTTCCGAGGACGGACCTCGGGTCTTCGTGCTGAGACGGATCCCGGACTTCATAAGGTCCACCAATTACATGGATTTATTAATCTTCTTCCGAGGACGGACCTTGGGTCTTGTTAAAGGTCCTCCTAGGGAAGCCCTAGAATTTTGTGAACCTTTGTATGCTACCAGGACATGTCTGCCCTGGATTTTAGTAAGGCTTGCCAAGGTCGAACCTTGAAAAGTACCAGGACATGGTCCTGGGTTTATGTCGAAGCTGGACCTGGGAAAATAGTCAAGCGATAATTCCTGAAATTTGGTCAAAATCCTAAAATATTGACATAAGTAAAAGATAAGAGGTATATGTTTTATTAATGTGGCATTAAATGTACATATTCCCTCTGTTTATTCCTCAGATGGGCCTCGTTAAAACCTTTCAAGCAAAAACCCAGTTGGAAAAAAGGACTTGAATAGGAAAAAGAGTACGTCATCCGGCCTTAAGCTCCTTAGGTGAAGTAGAACTTCAGGTGGGTGGCATTCCAAGTTCTTGGAATGTCTTTACCACTGAGTTCCTGTAGTTTGTAGGCGCCATTGTCCAGGTTGGTGACAACTCTAAAGGGCCTTCTCAGTTTGGTCCAAGCTTGCATGCACGG
This sequence comes from Glycine latifolia, assembly GCA_013407115.1. Taxonomy (NCBI): domain Eukaryota; kingdom Viridiplantae; phylum Streptophyta; class Magnoliopsida; order Fabales; family Fabaceae; genus Glycine; species Glycine latifolia. Next base: position 10,589,261 of record CM023944.1, on the reverse strand, counting down.
GGATCTTTTCTGGCTTCACCCCGAACGTGCCAGACTAAGTCGCCTGGCTGGAAAGTTCGGGGTTGAACTTTGGAATTGTATCTTCTTGTCATGCGGAGCTTGGCCGCCTCTTCTTTGATTCTGGCTATGTCCCGAAGTTCTTCACTAGTTTCCAGCTTAACCCTCATGTTGTCCTCGTTGCACTGTTCCTGAAAAAGCATTCTTCTGGTAGAAGGTTCCCCTAGCTCGACGGGGATCATGGCATCAATACCATATGTCAAGCGAAAAGGAGTTTCCTTTGTAGTGCTTTGAGGTGTACAATGATAAGCCCAAAGTATGCTGGGTAGTTCCTCCCTCCAGAGACCTTTGGACTTGTCAAGTCTAGTGTGAAGGGCTCGAAGAATGACTCTATTTACTGCTTCCACCTGATCGTTGGTCTGGGGGTGTTCAACAGAGGTGATCAGGTGTTTGATACCTAGTCGTGTGAGGAAGTCTTCGTAGGTTTGTGCCTTGAACTGCGTACCATTGTCAATAACGATAGCATACGGTAGACCGTATCTGCATATGAGATGTTTCCAGGTGAAGGTTTCAACTTCATTGGCTGTAATCTCTCGCAGTGGCTTTGCCTCGATCCACTTGGTGAAGTAGTCGATCGCCACCAGCAAGAACTTGTCCATCCTAGGAGCTCTAGGGAATGGTCCCAAGATGTCCATGCCCCACATAGCGAAGGGCCAAGGAGAGGAGATGGTATGAAGGTTGTCAGGGGGAATCCGTGGGATGTCCACAAATTCCTGACACCTTTTGCCCCTCCATGTAAATTGAAAGGCGTCAGTCCTGAGTGTCAGCCAGTAGTATTCTGCTCATACTACCTTGGTGGCTAAGGATCGTCCTCCTGTATGGAGTCTGCATATTCCTTCATGAAGTTCTCTCAGGACATAGTCTGCCTGCGAGCTGTCCAAGCACTTGAGCAGAGGCGCTGTCGACCCTCTTTTGAACAACTCACCGTCAATGATGATGTAGTATTTGGCTTTCCGCTTTAGACGTTGGGCCTTGTTTTCATTTGCAGGGAGAGTTCCCTTGATGAGGAAATATCTATAGGGGGTCATCCAAGTATGTTCCTCCAATTCAACAGCCATTACCGCTGGGATGTCAATGGTGGGTTTTTGGAGCGTTTCTTTGATGATTGTTTTGAGGTTCCCGGTCTTCTTGGTACTGGCCAGCTTAGATAGCAAGTCGGCCCCGGTGTTACTCTCTCGAGGTATGTGATACATCTCGAAACACTCAAAGCTATCAATAAGGGTTTTGGCCAAATGATAATACTAGATGAGTATGGCTTCCTTAGTTTGATACTTCTCTGCTATTTGTCCCTGGACGAGCTGTGAGTCGGAATAGCATCTCAAATATTGAGTCTCAACTTCCTTCGCAAGTTTGAGTCCTGCTATAAGTGCCTTATACTCGGCTTGTTTGTTTGAGGCCTTGAAGTTAAGCTTGAGAGCTTGTTCCAGCGATATGTTGTCGAGTCCTTCAAGTATAATGTATGCTCCGCTTCCTTGTACGTTGGATGCTCCGTCCACGTAAAGGTTCCACCAATCCGGGGTGGACTTATCCTTCCAAGAAAATTCTGCCAGGAAGTCCGCCATAAACTGTGCCTTCATAGGACCACGTGGCTCATATCGAATGTCAAATTCTGACAGTTCGACTGACCATGCCACCATTCGGCCTGCCAGTTCTGGTTTTCGCAGTACTTGTTTGATGGGATAGTTAGTTCTAACTATCACTTGGTGACTTTGGAAATAAGGCCTAGGTGTCTAGCGGAGGTGATTAATGCCAAGGCTATCTTCTCAATCATTTGATAGCACTTATCGGCATCATGTAGCATGCGGCTAGTGAAGTAGATAGGGAGTTGGTGCTTCCCTTCTTCTTGGACGAGTGTCGAGCTGACGGTTTCGTCTGCCACTGAGAGGTATAAGAGCAATGGTGCCCCCTGTCGAGGTCGACTCAAGACAGGCGGCGCAACGATTGTCTTCTTGAATGCCTTGAAAGCCTGCTCGGAGGTGTCATCCCAGAGGAATGGTGCTGTCTTGGTGAGCAACTTGTAAAAGGGCTTTGCTTTCTCAGCGAGTTTCGGAAGGAACTGGGATAATGCCACTAGTCTCCCATTCAGCTTCTGGACTTCGTTGACATTAGTCGGGCTATGCATCTGTAATATGGCCGAGCATTTGTTCGAATTGGCTTCAATACCTCGGTGTGTGATCATGAAGCCAAGGAACTTGTCGCCGCCTACCCCGAATGCGCACTTTTCCTGGTTGAGACGCGTGTCATACTTTCGAACCTCTTCGAGATCTGCTACATCTTGGGCTACACTCTGGGACTTGACGACCATGTCGTCCACATAGACCTCAACATTGCGTCCGATTTGCTTTCTGAAGACGGGGTCCATTAGTCGCTGGTACATAGCCCCTGCATTTTTTAGACCAAAGGGCATGACCCTGTAACAGTAATTGGCATCTTCAGTGATGAAGGCCATCTTTTCTTCGTCCGGGGTGTGCATCCTAATATGGTTGTAACCGGAATACGTATCCAGGAAACTTAAGATGTGAAACTCGGATGCCCCGTCGACTAGTCTGTCGATGTTGGGTAATGGATATGCATCCTTAGGACATGCCTTGTCGAGGTCTGTAAAATCAGTGCACATTGCCACTGGCTTTTTTTATCATGACAACATTGGCGAGCTAGGTAGAGTACTTGACTTCTCTGATAAAGTTGGCCTTGAGCAGTTTATGTACTTCTTCTTTGACTACCTTTCGTCGTTCTTCTCCCATATTCTGCTTTTTCTGTGCTATTTGTTTGGCTTGTGGACATATCACCAGCTTATGGCATATGACACTAGGGTCAATCTCGGGCATGTCAGACGATTGCCAAGCAAACAGAGATGCATTTTTACAAAGTACATCGGCTAGATGTCTGTACTCATGACTGGTGAGCTCTTTGCTAAGCTATGTGCACTGTCCGGGTTTGGGCCTGAGTTGCAGCTTAACTAATTCTTCGATCGGTTTTGGTCCTTTGTCGATATTATCATCGCGCGGATCCACGTCGAAGGTATCATCATGGTGAGATGTATGGTAGATTGTCAGTGTATAGGGGATAGACTCTCTGTCTACATTCATGACCCGGGTAGTTCCCCCCGAAGTGGTACCATGTCTGTCTAACCTCCTGTTAGGAGGATATGGTAACACTTTTAGGCTTTCGACGTAACATTATCTAGCCTGTTTCTGGTCTGCTTTCACAGTGACAATTTCCCCTGTCATGGTTGGGAATTTCATCTTTAGATGAGGCGTAGAGACGATAGCACCCAGCTCGTTGAGAGTCTTTCTACTGATCAAGACCAGATATGATGTGTCAGCATCCATAATGTTGTACCTGATCGTAAAGGCCCTGGATAGTGAACCTTGACCAAAGGTGGTCATTAGGTCGACATATCCCAGGGTATCGACTCTTTCTCCTGCAAAGCCCAAGAGGGGTTCTGAGCAAGGCTGTATAGCATTTGAAGAGATCTCCAACTTCTGAAAGGTCTTTAGATATAAGGCGTCAGTAGAACTGCCTTAATAGATGAACACATTTGTTACTTTGAAATTGGCAATTATAAGGGAAACGACCACGGGGTCATCCTGATTAATAGGGTTAATCCCTTCAAAGTCAGTGTCAGTGAACGTGATGGGAGGTAAACTCCGCATTGGGAGAGTGTTGACAGAGTTTATGTTGATACCCCAGATGGAGTGCAAGTGTCTCTTGCGAGATTTACTCGACGATCCTCCATATGAGAAGCCACTCGTGATGGAATGAATCACACCACGAATGTGTTGGACAGACTCTTCTTCCTGTTGGCGAGGGGGTTGATGCTCACGTCTGGGTTGTGGCTGTCTTTGCCTCCCCTAGTCTTCTGCACCATCTCTGCATCTGTCACTATTTCTGAACTGATCCCCTCATCGTTCCTCTTGCCTATTTGCTGGTGGGGGATTATCAGGTCTTTTTATAAACCGTGATAGATGTCCTGCTTGGATAAGTTCTTCTATCTTATCTTTTAATGCAACGCAGTCTTCGGTGTTATGATCAGTGCTGCGATGGTAACGACGATACCTGTTAGGGTTTCCCCCTGTTTTGAGGGAGCTAGCAATGTCACCTGTACCTCCGTGTTGAAGGCTTCATCCATGATCATGGCTTGATTGACTATCAGGGGAGTGTATCTCTCGAACCTGGGTCCTTTGGGGAGAAGTTGGGGCTTATGCGGCCTTTGCTTCTTGCCAGACCTCCGGGGTCGACTGTGATGGATACCTCATATTTTTCGCACTTCTGTCCAACTTGTCAGACTTCGTTGCGAAACTTTGACATTTCTTCCATCTGAATGTAACCTTTGGTTCTTTCGCGTATTTCGTCCATACTAGAAGGAGGTTTCTTGCATAAACTGTCCACGAATTTACCAGGTCGTAGGGCCAGCATCATGGAATGTAATGCGACCTTAGGGTTGAGGTTTCTGATCTGAGAAGTGACATGCACGAATCATTCCATGAACCTGTGAAGGGGTTCATTATTGGCTTGGCGCAATGTTGCTAGTGCGGCGGATGTCATCTTATGAGTTTGGCTGGTAGCGTATTATGCGTTGAATTTTTTGACAAGGGTGTCGAAACTGTTGATAGACCGATCGGGGAAGTCACCATACCATGCTAATGTTGCTCCCTTTAAAGATGTAGGGAACACTCAGCATAATATGGCGTCGTTGTTCGTGTAAAGATTCGCTCGTGAGAGGAAAGCATCGAGATGTTCATCCGGGTCTGTGCTGCCATCATACCTCTCTAAGTGCAAAGGTTTCCAGCCGAATGGGATGTCGACTTCCATGATACGATCAACAAATGGATTGCGTCGCGTGTTATACCTCTCCATCCGATAGCCATGCGTCGAGCTACAAATAGGCAGAAGGTTGATAGGTTGCCGAGGATGCAACTCGCCTTGCGTCTGTTCTTCTCGGGTGATCGGGGAGTGTTCGTCTCTCTCGAGTTGTCTCACCCAGGCTTCGTGCTGATCGCGGTCAGCCTTGAGTCTTTCGATTTCCTCCTGGTACTTACCTTCCATCTCTGCCATGCAATTTTGGAGTTGCTGAATGGTGTCAGCATTCGTCATGGAAGTCTGTGGGGGGTTAGACACGTCGACAAGGGTGTCGCGTCTAACGCTGGATCGAGTGCTGACCATGAACGCTACAGTTGAGTGATTGGAATAAGAGGCCGCAAGGTAAGTTTTACCTAGGCCCCACGGTGGGCGCCAAATGTTCTTACCAAAATCTTGAAATTCCACGTGTGAGGTAGGTGTGGCCAATGTGGACTCCAAATTCTGCACGTTGGATGATGTGTAGTCTTTGCTTAGAGGAGGAACCTACAAAACAAAGGAAAAGCACTCTGACGCGTAAGTAAGTACATCAATTTATAAGAGAATAACTGAGTGTGAGAACTCAGCATAATATGTAAAGAATGAGTAACTTGAGTAATGCGTTCAAGTACTGTGTTAAGGTGTGTTTAGAGAGAACCTGTAAGGCTGTATTTATATTGTGGAGTGTGGGCTTTGGGCCTTTGTTTGTTAGTAATCTATAGATAAGATAATAATAGATAATAGCAGGTAGTTATTTAATTTAATATAAGATAATGTGTACCTTATTGATATACTGTTACTTGTAGATAAGTAACAGCTTGTAGATAACTTGTGAAGATATGATAAGATAAGGTAGTTGCACCTATTTGAATATCCCGACATAATTGATATGTTGTTAATATAAAGATATACGCAGTAGATATTATCATTCCTGTAACAATTCGTGTTCATGCTCCTGTTAGTAGGTTCGTGTCCGTGTTCCTGTAGCAATGCTAACATAGAACCCGGACATGCGTGTCTGGGTTGACACCTAAAGGATGAATAAGCACTATTTAGTGTGGCAATGCTGATTTGGAGGATGTCCATGTGTACAATGACCCCATGATGAAGGCCACGTGCCATTTTACTATTTTGGACTGTACAGTTTTCATTTTTCTATCCCATGTTTCTCCACCTGCAGGAAATCTTTGAATCTTCTCTTCAACAATATCACAACCTCTACTACCACCCTTGATGTTGTCTCTATCCTTTCCCATGGCCAAAGGCTGCCTTGCAAAGCTATTACTTAGTCCTTCAGCCTAAATTTTTTCCAACAAAACAAATAGAGTAAATATGAATGTTGGAAAAAATGAAGTTATGATAAGGCAGAAAAATATGTAGCTTTTAGGATTTGGGTAAAAACTAAATAAAAAGAACATGGCATAGTCAGTATCCAAGAGAAGAAAAACATAGCAAAAACACCTCGTGGTAGTGCTCTCCCTTGCCACCACCCTCAATTCCATCTGAAGAAAAAAAAAACCCACATAAGAAAAGCGTGTGAATGTGAAGAAAACCAGATAAATGAATGGCTGGAGAAGGAGAGATGGTCTTTGACGGAGCGTGTCATTTTTGCTTGGCAGAACCCCACCACCAACTACTGACAAAGCTTGTGAAGGAAAAAAAATAGTTGGTGAGGATTGACCACAAATGTCAGGAGTTGGGAGCTTTTCCTGCGTTCTGCTTTGCGCTTTGTGCTTTTGGTGAAGCTGAGATGTGGGTGAAGCTGCTGAGGAAGGCTGCACAGTATGAAACGTGTGAAGCCAAAATAGTTGTTGAGCAATTAACGGGCATGACAGCTGAGAGAGAGTTGCAATTCATTCTGGAAGAAAGGTCCAGGTAGTTTCTGGAAGAAGCTTCAACGAATAAAGCAGCTGAAGAACAAGCTCATGATGCTGTGAAATGCGACATGTAAGCCAAAAAAACGTGTATATATATATATATAACTCAGAGGTTTTACCTAAGGGGAACACTCTGAATCCTGAAGACACTCAAATAGAAAAAATGGAACCTGCCTGCAGATTGAGGGACGCAGCCCTTATAAAGACACTAAAATTTCCTGTTTCTACAGTTCCGGTATACTAAACCGGAAAACCTACCACTACAGTAAAAACTAAACAGTAGACTGCCGCAGGAAAAGATGATGTCATGCTGAGGTTAGTGATGGTGTCGTCCGCCGTAAAGGAGCTACCACCACAATACCGCCGATGTCTGAGTTCTTCAGTCGTCCCCGTCGTCGCCTAGATTGATGTCGAAACAATCATCTTCATTCTGGTAGAAGTCATCCGATGACTCTGATGAGGCTTCAGCAGGTTGCTTGGATGAGGAGCAGGTGTCTTGGTTCTCCTTTTCCAAAAGATTAAAGATCATTCTCATGTTCTCTGCAAGCTTCTCTTTGGAGGAAGAAGATGTCAGAGCTGATAACACTTGTGATCTTTGGTTAAGGAACTTGCAGGCTTCAGGGTCTGCAACTTTGGTGAAGTTTGGACGTTGTTTGAACCAAAGAGAAATCTGGTCAGGACTGGCCCTTGCATGGTCAAACTGGGGCCACCATTTTACCAGAGCTTGTCGTTTAAGTATTGGTAATTGACCTTTGATGGGGGTATTACCAAAGGTATATCGCCATTGGAAGATCCATGCGAGAGAGAGTTTGCTGAAGAAGTGAAGATCCACCGGGAATGGGTCATTGTCTGGATGTTCGAACTTCTTCGTGAAGGTTGTTAACCCAGATACTACCTCAGAAGGGAGTATCTCAAGGATTGGTCCATAGAAATTCCACCACTGTAGGAACCATTGAGGGAACTTGTACTGGACATTCTGTTTGAAATAAATAAGCCAGGAATGCATAAAATCTTTATTTTGAAAATAAAAAACATTATTCCAGGCAGTTTGATAATCCTAGTATGAAAAACTAATGGGATCATAGTTTTGGGAAAAACGTTTGATCTTATTCATGTCTCCAAATTCTTTAGGTGTTAGAACCTTAAGAATTTGCAGAGTTGAATAAGCAATTTGCTCCGAGTCTCTGTTTTTATGATGTTTAATCTGGACTGAGTTGGTGTCTACCAGAATAAACTCATAAAAATGCCTTGTCTTGAGCATAGAGGTCGGCACATAGTGAAATTGATTCCCCTGGATATCTTTGGGAAAGATCTTCAAGGAAACTTTGTTTGGTCTGGAGTCCCAAAATTCAGGTTCTACTTCGACAATCTCCTGACATTTGTGTTTTGAGACATATTGTGTTTGGGGTTTTGGTTTTTGGACTGCCAATGGTTCTGGTTGCTGAACTATGGCTTTGCCTTTGTGAAGGGTTATGGGAGTTTGAGACATGGTTTTGATCATATCTAGGATGGTTTGGTTTTCTTCTTCTTCCGAAGTAATGTCGGCCCATGATTTAGATGGAAGACCTTTCGGAAGATGGGAAAGACCTTGTTCATGGAGGGCCAAAAGGGTTTGGATAGGCATGGCATAATCTGCCGTTATTTGCGATTGGGGTTTAGGTTTATGGGTTGATGTTCCAGTGATAGATTGAGGTAAGATCCGGGTAGATGACCCAGACTGGGTAGATGACCCAGATTTTGATTGATTTCTGGAGTCTTCTTCCGGATTAGACGAAGATCTAGCCCCTGCAGGTCTTACATGGGAGATTAAACCAGCAACAGCTAGTCTTGGTTTTGTGACAATGACTTTTCTTTTCCCCCTTCCTCGTGAGGAGGAAGATTTGTTTGAATTGGGCATGCACTTACCAATCTCTCCCCTGTAAATATTCACGAGTAAGGTAATCAGGTAAGGAGTTTAAAGTACCTTTGAGAAATTCAATTTCGAAATCAAAAATACTTAAAATTGCTTGCCATCGGGCAAAAATCTGTTTAGATGCAAGGTTTTTAACATCCTTTTGTAAAATCTCTTTTGCAGACTTACAATCAACACGAATTAAAAACCTTTGATTAAGCAAATCATATTGAAATTTAGAAATGCATAAAACAATTGCCAAAACTTCTTTTTTAACTGTGGAATAGTTCTGCTGAGCAGGATTCCAATGCTTAGAAGTAAATGCAATTATTTGTTCTTTGCCATTAACAGACTGTTTGAGAATACCACCATAACCTATGTCAGAGGCATCAGTTTCTACAATCTTTTTGGCTGAAGGATTGGGAAGATAAAGGCAAGGAAGGTTTTGGACTTGAGATTTGATTTGTTTAACAATATCAGTATGAGTATTTGTCCAAGGAGGAGGAGCCTTCTTGAGGCAGTCATACAGAGGTTTTGCTAGATTACTCAGCTGAGGGAAGAAGTCAGCCACATAATTTAGACAACCGAGAAAACGCTGGAGTTGGGTTTTTTCGATAATCTGATATGGGAATTTGTTGGAAAATTCAATGGCACGATTGATGGGAATTATAGTTCCTTGATGAATGTTGTGGCCAAGGAAACAGATCTTTGTTTGAAAAAGGTTGATTTTAGTTTTAGATAAAGTAAGACCATTTTTCTTTATTACCTGAATGAAAATGTTTATGTGTTTAAAATGTTGGTCAACAGATTGTGAAAACACAAGAACATCATCAATATAGACAATAATAAAAGAAGAGTAGGGATTAAAGATGTCGTTCATAATCTTCTGAAATTCTGAAGGAGCATTCTTTAGTCCAAACAGCATAACTCTCCATTCATATTGTCCGAAAGGAACGGTAAAAGCAGTTTTATAACAATCCTTTTCATTAATTTGAATTTGCCAAAATCCAGATTTCATGTCAAATTTTGAAAAGATTTTAGCAGAGAAAAGGCGGTTTAAAAGATCCTTCTTATTGGGAATTGGATATCGGATCCATTGGAGGGCTTGGTTGAGGGGTTTGTAGTTGATGACCAAACGGGGAGATCCTCTTTCAATTTCTGCTGGTTTGTTGACATATAATGCCGAACAGGACCAAGGACCCTTACTCTTCCTGATAAGCCTTTTTTGCAGAAGATCTTGGATTTTCTTCTGGCAATGAACCAGGAGATCTTGGCTCATCTGGATTTGTTTGGCTTTGGTTGGGATTTGACGATCATTGAAATCCTTTTCATAAGGAAGATCAACGATATGTT
>CM023944.1:10567717-10579144 GCA_013407115.1 Glycine latifolia | reverse complement strand
AAATCCTTTTCATAAGGAAGATCAACGATATGTTGTTTACGTTGCCAGAAAGCGTTGGGAAGATCGACACAAATGGAGTTTTGGATTTGATTAGACAAAAACTTGATTTTATTAATAATGATTGGTTGGTTAAGCAAATTATCAATTTTTTTGTAAGAAATTTCTTCTTGAAGATAATTAATTTGGTTTTGCTTAAAAAGGATTGGATTTAAATCTCTAACGATTGGGTCCTTAAGAAACCTAAAAGTAATCGATTTGTTTAAATAAGTCGTAGAGATGCCTTTATCAGAAATAGTTATAGGAAAGATTGATTTGATAAAAGGCGTTCCTAAAATAACAGCATTTTTCAGATTTTTAACCAAAAGGAAAGAGGTTTTAATTTTCAAATCTTCCTTTTCAATTAATGCATCTGAAAGTTTGTAATTGACTCGAAGTTTAGAACCACTGGCGGTGCTAAGGCGTTCGGAGGTTTTTTCAAAATACTTAGTTGGAATTAATCCTTCCTGAATGCAGTTTGAATCTGCCCCTGTGTCAAACAGAGCTTCAGTTTCAAGGATAAAAGTTCCAACAATAATTTTGACCTTTATAAAAAACTTTGGATTGTTAATTGATTAATTAATTCGAAAATGTTTGGAGGAACTACAGGAGTAACTGAATCATTTGGAGATTCATTATCAGAGGGTTGGTTACTCCGATCATGATTCTCTTCATCAGTTTGATCACCAGATTGCAGAACAGTCAGAATATTCTGATGAACATTCTGTTGTCCCTTAATAAGGCGAATTTCATCTTTTAGTTGATTAACCTCATGTTGAAGATCCTGTATGGTTACTGGTTTAACAACACTCTTTTCAAATCTCTTAAGGGTATTATTAAGATTAAACTTGTTAGTTGTTAACAAATTATTAGCTTTAGAAGATGAAGAAGAAGATGGTTCACTTAAAGATTGTTTTAATTTTAATAAAAGATTTTTCTTCTCTTCAGGATCCGAAATAGAATTAATCACCTCAAAATGAAGATCTTGCTCCCGGGTTAGGACATTGATTTGGGAGGAAGAAGGACAGTCTTCATCAGTCGAAGATAGATCATCCTCTTGAATTTGATTCAGATTTTCTGAAGATTGATCCTCAGAAGTTTCTTTATCAGATTCATCTTCGGAGGAGGATTCTACTAAGAGCTGATTAATATGTTCTTCAATAGTGGGTTCTAAGTTTAGATTCCTAAGCTTCTTCTTAAGCCTACAATACTGACTTTTATGGTCGGGTTTACCACAAGTCCAGCAGACTACGGGTTTCTTAGGAATGTTGACCTTATCAAAGGGAGGTTTGGTCTGGAACTCTCTTCTAAGCTTCCTAGGTGGGGTTCCTGACTTGTGACGATGGTAAACAGACTTCTTAGGTTTCTGCTTCTCTGGTTTATGGGTGTGCTTCTTGGACTTCCTAGGCTTTGAACAGGGAAGGTCAAACTGTTCATAGAAATTTCCCAAATCTCTGTGCTCTCGAGCCTTTTCTTTGGCAAGCTGATGTTGAATCTTATCGTCTTGACAAATCTTTAAGGCTACCTTTTGGATATAAGCAATAAGTTGTCCATAACTTAATTGCTTATAAGGGATTTCATTGTTAGGGTATTGGCTACGGATCTTATCCCTGACCTTATCCCCCAAGGATTTAGGAAGGCTAGCTAGGAACTTTTCTTTCCAGAAAGCTTCTTGGCTGTCTTCACGGGTAAAGATTCTAGTAAGGAAGGTATCCTTATACCACCTAAAGTCGGCTAAAGTCTTACACCTAAGGTTGGAAAGGAGTTCGGCAGATCTGTCTTTCCAAAGGTTGGAATCACCTATGAAATGCTGAACTATGGTAAAGATTAACTGGTTGACCGAATCATGAATAGGTTTTCCATCTCTGAGGAGGATAGTGCCATCATTTTCCGTTTTGACAGCTTCCTGGACAGCAATCTTATGATCCTTGGTTAAATAATTGTCCCACCAGCCTTTTAGTTATCCAGTAAAACCAGAAACTAAAATATTTACAATAACTGCTTCCGTAAGGTTTGTATCATAGGCTGTGGCAACCATGGTCATTTGCTGAAGGATGTTGAGGATTTGGTACTTGGTTTTGCCATCTATGTTCCATTCATAGACATGGTTGGCATTAAAGGACCTGGATTGCTCTCTTTCCTCTAGGAGGAGATCAGGAGGGGTTGCCCTATTGTAATACAGCTTAGATGGTTGTCTCCAATTGGGCTGGTTCCTAATGGGATTGATTTGGACAGATCTATCAGAGTCAGAGTTACCGTTTTCTGACCCAGCTTGGTCAAGGACATTGATTTACTTATCTTTGTCCTTTTGGGCTTCATGCCTAGATCTGGCTCTAGTAAGGGTTGGTTTGGAATGAGCTTCATGGGAGGTTTGAGGAGTATCTTGAATTATAATGGAAGTTAATCCTTCAAGCTTTTCTCTAGACTCTTCTGAAGGTTGACTAGGAGGCTGGTTGAAGGTTCTGAGTTTGGCAAACTCTTTCCTAAGCTTATCAGTCATCCTAAAAGGTTTAAAGATTGGGGTTTGGATGGTCTACGAGGAGGATGGGTCGGCTTCTAGGCTAATACTGGGCCTTTCACCTAATTTTTCCCCAATAGTCTGGAGGTACTTGTTGGTATAGTTGGATTGTTCCATAAGATTCCTGATATCTTTGGCTGATATGGTTTCAGTCTCATCTTTAGACTTAAAAGGCGAGGCATAGATAGGGTCATGTTTTTCATTCCTGATATTAGGAAGGATAAACTTGGTTGACGGAGGGAATTCAGATCTAACAACCTGACCATCCTTAAGGTCATATCTGGTAATGACACTAATGGTGTTTGGTTCTAAGAAGAGATAATCAATCTTATGATAAGCTGCATAAGACTTAAACCAATCAAAGAAGTAAATCTGGGTTTGGACTAGGTTGAGGAAGGAATAATATTCTTTCCTAATATGGGTTCTACTATCATCCCTATAATGCCTAAGAAACCACTCTCTATGAGGAGTCATTTCCTCAGAGTCGAAATCTAGCTTAAGGGCATCATAATCTATGCAGGTCTTATTAATCATGGATAACTTCATAATCTTGCATAGATGAAAAGGTTGGAGAAGGGATAGATCTAGACTCTTCCTCAAGATTCTCCTGCTGATAAACAGGTTGAGGAATAGAGGACGAGGTTTCTATACCCTGGAGCTTGATCCTGCTACTGCCTCCACTAGGAGCAACAGAAAAGGATTTCTTAGAGAAAACAGACCCAAACATTTCAGATCTAGAATCTCTAGTGAAGGAAGACCTAGCAGTGTTGAAGGAGTTGGATCTATTGAAGGTGATCTCTACCTTCCCAGAGTCATACTGCTTAATAGACTCAAAACTAGGTGTGGTTTGGGGTTTAACTGGAGCAACCTTATCTAAGGCCCAAGTCTGAGGGAAATTGATGTCTTCCCACTTGATGACCTTAGGGATGACTACCTTTGCCTTGGTGGTATCGGTAAGGAACAAGGTAGTTTCTCCAGTCTTTCTAGGTTTGAGGACTCTGGATACACATGAGTTCATTACCTTGTATTGAACTCGGTAGATGATATTGACCGGGATAGATCCAACCTTCATATCAAGGCCATGAAGCTGGACGTCTAAGGTCAATACATCTAGGATATTGGCATCCTCAAGGCTGACAGTCCTATCAGGATAACAGTTGAAGTAGATGGGTCCATTACTAAGGCTAGTTTCTACGATGCCTAAGATGGAGTCAGTATATTCTTTAGCGAGGAGTACTAATCTAACAGGTTCTCGAACTCTCAATTATGACAGCCTCAAGTCTCATCTGTTGGGGAAGGGGAGAGATTGTGGGTACAGATTCCTCTATATGACATTTCTAATAAAACTAATAAGTTTCATTAAAAGGATCAAGAGAGCTTATAGTCTCAATACTTTTTTCAGCCTAAAATAATCAAAATTAATCGTGCACTTAAAAGAAAAACAAGATGAATATCATCCTTAAGGATTTATTTGGGAATCGGGATATAATACTATAAGATTTAGAAGGGTCAAAATAAGTCAACTCAATTTCCTCTAGGTTGACTCACTAGTCACCATAGATTATTCAAAAAGTGAGTCAACTTAATTTGGTTCACTTTTTTTGTGAGGAAAAAATACATTACCCAATGCAATTTATTATGGGTTAGTGGGCTAAGTGGAATGATTCGAGACATTACTTGTATAATATTTTTTAAAAAGTACAAAATTAGAAGAAAAAAAAAGCATAAGCTTAAATAAACTTAGTCGATAATTTATTTGATTTTTTTAGTCCTTTTTTTTAAATTCATTCTTGAAATTCCTTTTTTTTGTGAATCCTTGGCGTTAAGAATTGACATCAACAAATGTCATGTCACAAGTATCATATCAACAAAAAATGCCGCACAAGTAAAAATGTTAAGTCATAAGGGAAATTAAAAACAAAACAATAAATTACAAGAAATAAAAATAATTTTTTTAAAAATTCATTCCTGAAATTTATTTTTTGTGGTTAATCTTTGGTATAGAAACTGTTGATGAGACTAACGGTTGCTGACATCAACAAGTATTATGTCAATAAAAATGTCATGCTACAAGTGTCATATCAACAAAAAAAAATATTATGTCGATAAAAATGTCAAGTCATAAGGGAAACTAAAAACAAAAAAATAAATTACAAGAAATAAAAACAAAAACAATATAATTTATATGCATTAAAAATAAGAATATAATTTAAAGGAACTAAAAAAAGTGACATTTACACAAATAATGAAAAAAAAGTATTTAGTTTTTACATTGAATATTAATATAAAATAAACACTTAAATATGATTCATAATTTTAAAGTTGAATCTAATCTATTTACATGTTACAAGCCAACTTTTAAAGTTTGACCTACTTTATTTGAACGTCAATCTAACTTAAAAGTCTACTTACTAGTTTGTTCTATTTAAAAGTTTGATTAATAGTAGGTTGTTTGACGGCTTTGAAGATGACCAGGTCAAGCCTATAAAATAACTTATGATAGGTACTAGTCAGTCTTAAGCTTTATATATTTTTAACAATACAAACTTATTTAAGCCAAGTGTGACTCAACGAAATGCAACATCGTTTAGGCACTATGGACTTTTTAGGTGATAGTCATAGGTTACATTGGTTGAAGGATGACACTATGAATTAGATTTATAGTGGGAAGATGGAGAAACAAAATCATGGTATCACCATCAAAAGCCTTTTAAACTAGTCAAGTCATATAAGTTGGTTTTTAAGCCTAGTTAGACGTTCAAAAATGATTTTTCATTGCCACTATAAGTATGCCCTAACAAGCTTGTTCTATAAATCCAACATCTATTTTATGTAAAACCTTTTTACATAAATTAGACTTGCAAATAGGACAAATCATACCTATTTTTAATTTTAAGAAACATAACTACTTAAATAAATAAAAGGTTTTGCAAAAAATTTGGTTATTTTAAATTTATGAATAATTTGTAAAGAATAAAAAATTAAATTAAATTTACTTTTTAGAAAATATTAATTTATAATATAATAAGGAGAGAGAGATTATTCTATAATATTATTTTCTAACAGTTTTTTTCTCAGAATAAAAGATATGATACACCAACAAGATAAACAGTAGAATAAGATAACTGTATTCTATTGTTATACTTCATTCATTCTAGATTATATTAAATTTTAGAGACAAAAAATTTCTAATATAGATATCGTTTTATAAAATTAATATTACATTAAATATTTTTTTAAAACTATTCTTAATCAATACTTAGTGAAACTAATGTATAAAAAAAATTAAACGAGTTATTAATTATAAAAATAAAAAATATATTAAAAAATTATCTAATATTTTTTATAAAATTAATAAATTAATTGTATTTTTTAATATTTGTGTCAAAACCTTAAACTTAGTATAATTTGGAATGGGGGAATAACCGTACACCTTTTTATTACCTTCTATTTTATTCTATTGTATCTAATCATGAATAAAAAGAAAAAAAAAACTTAAATGAGTTATAAAAGAAAACTTATGTATAAAATATAAGGCAGCACTTGTAAGTATACAGTAAACTCGAGCATGTTATTCATTTCAATTAACTATCTGGCACATGTTTAATTTGTAGGTCGATGAATTGGAAAACTGCCAGCATTGAATGTAACCGCCCCTACCCCAAATGTTTGCATTAATTTAAGATAATGATAACTTACTTAGTACTGTATCTGAAATTCTATGGCACTCGTGTCTGCTATTTTCTTCAATATTTATTAAGTGTTTTTTCTCATTAAATGCTTTGAATTTGTAAAAGTATAACAAACATTTTGATAATCACTAATAACGCCCAGCACGGTTACATAAATGCATTATCTAAGTAGTTGTCATATTTATATGGGTTTTTTCCTACACTACACTAGTTTAGTTGGGAAAATTCTCAATCTACATTAGTTTGTCAAATAATTCCTAAAATGCACGAAGTGAGAAGTCTGAGTTAGGGAATTCGACTTCTCACTATACCTGGCTGCTTTTTTTTAAAAGTTAATATTAAAAAATAAAAATAAAAATTGTTGCTGTTAAAGGAAGTCAGGAATTTAGTGCCCGACTTTCTACATTAAATTTTAATATTTATTTTAAATGATTATATTTTTAAAGAAATATTTTTTTGAAAAAAAATTAAAAAAATTATTAGTTTAATAATTTTTAGTAGTATTAAAATTAATAAATATTAATATTAAGATAAATAAAAAACAAAATGATTAAAGAATAAAATGGATATATAATTATCATATCTCAGTAATATTATATGATAAAATTAAAATAACAAAAAATAACAACAATTAAAAAACGAAATATACAAATGATACCATAAATAAAATACATAAATAATAATATTTCTTTAAGTAAAATTATGAAGGTATGTTAGGATAATTTGTTCTGTTATATCCTTATTGTTGGAATATTCCAAATTTTTTTCTAGTATCCCATTCCATTTCGATGGAAATGCGATTTGAAACCGGACGAGCCTTTGCATTTCTCATTTTCCTTGGATCAGGATCCCACTAATCTCCTTCATATTCTTGCCACATTAATTCATGTGGTAGTAAACCAAATGAGTTGTCGTAGATATACAATATATTCTACAAAGTAAATAGCGATGATACATAGTTCATGTGATTGACATTAACAGATTTACAGGCAATCATGACGTGAGAACACAGTAAGTGTTTAGCCTGATATTCACCACAATTACAATTTTGGGATTGTAACATGATCCTAAACCTTCTAGGTGGTCTAGGTGTTTTAGGTGAGACTTGGCTCTCTATTTCAAGAAATGTGTGATTGTGTCTGTTGAATTCATTAACAATGAGCGTATTTGATTCCAACTGATTGCTATTCATTGCCTCAGAGACGACTTTGGAATACTGAGAGCTGGAGTTGATCATTGTTTGGATTTGTCGGCCTCTAATTGTAAAAATCTTTTTGGTCTTGAAATACGTCTCATCAACCAACGATGACACCGGCTCATATCTTGTACTTTTGAATATAGAATTAACCGACTCAGACAAATTTGTGATCATATGTCTCCAACGTTTTCTCCTCATCAAAACATTGTACCCAACGATATGATAATTATATATTCACTTTATTTTTTAATCATTTTGTTTTTTTTATTTATCTTAACATTAATATTTATTAATTTTAATACTACTAAAAATATTAAACTAATAAAATTTTTAAAGTTTTTTTTCAAAAAAAAAATATTTCTTTAAAAATATAATCATTTAAAAAAATTAAAATTTAATGTACGGAAGTCGGGCACTCAATTCCCGACTTCCTTTAACAGCAACAATTGTTTTTTAATATTAACTTAGAAAAAAAAAAAAAGCAGCCAGGTATAGTGAGAAGTTGGGTTCCCCAACCTGGACTTCTCACTTCATTTAAAAAGTAGTGCATTTCAGGAATGATTTGGCAAACCAGTGTAGATTGAGAATTTTTCCAACTAAACTAGTGTAGTGCAGGAAAAAAAACCTATTTATATGTATGGAAAAGAATTTGTCATCAGAATTTAATTTTTAAATTGAATTTCGATACTTTAATTTAAGGTTAATTTGTTTTGTCAAAAAAGGAAGATCAATTTGTAACTTTTGATTAAAAGATATATATTTTTGGTTCACCCAAAAGATAAATGCATTCTGTAAATATGAATTGTAAGATTTTTGTTTTCTTACCTTTAACTACACCAATTTCTTATCATTAAAATTAGAAAATGTTCAATGTACATATCAATTTTTTATCTTCTCATACTAACTTTTTTTATTTCCCTTAGTCTCATATCCATTATCTTCATGTTCACACAAAATACTCACTTGGACAAAACCCAATATTCCAACACACTAAAAGTTTTTTCATTTTCACATTCTCACTACCACAACATGATAAAAAAAAAAGCTATCATTCTCTCATTCTTATACCTATAATATGATGATAAAAAAAAATAAACTTAGTTTTGATGTTAACAGTAATTCTACTCAACTTAAACACTATTGTCTCTAATGAAAAATATATCTGATCTTAGATTTTTTTTTTTAAATGAACTTACTTTTTTTCTTTGTTTATTTGTATTATATTATTTGTTTTATATTTTTCTCTTTTGTTTTCTTATCTCTCTTATATAAAAATTACAGTAAATTTTGTGATATAAAGAACATTGCTCGTGTTTCTAGGGATGTTTATAATCCATTATATTCCTTTAAGTTGGCTAGTTACAAAATTTTGACGAATTTATATTTTAGTAATTAAATCTAGTTTATTTAGTCCCACTACTCTGACTTAATGTCCTATATTTTTTTCTTAATAATCATTTTTTAATAATAATTTTTAACTTAATCAATAATATTTTATATAATATGATTATATTTATATTATTTTAAAACATATTAATACGTAAAATATGCTTAAATTTTGATTTTATATTGTATGTTTCAATTAGATAATATTAATATTGATATATTATGGAAATAATTGAAGTTGACTT
This sequence comes from Glycine latifolia, assembly GCA_013407115.1. NCBI lineage: Eukaryota > Viridiplantae > Streptophyta > Magnoliopsida > Fabales > Fabaceae > Glycine > Glycine latifolia. The sequence continues at coordinate 10,570,069 of CM023944.1, read as the reverse complement.
GAATTTTATTTTATATACTATCAAGTGTTAATTTGATCGAATTTAAATTTAAATAAATGGCCTATTTACAATTTCAAAACTAATTAAAAAAATAAGCTCCTCTATTAACAACCATTCATGTTCACAACAAACAGCATGCGGTAAGGCAATATCTAATATCTATGCCTCATCAAGGGTCACTTTTACACTTGTCGCATCCTCAATTTATGCTAAATAGCTAAAAATATATAATCATCAAAATTTAGGAAAATGTTTTGCGATTATATTTTGATGTTGGTACGAATCTAATAAATGAATCTAATAAAATACATCGTTATTATTAAGCTCATTAAAGGTTTATCAATTCAAAATCTTAATATGGAGAAATCTTAACAATAGGGTCAAAGGAGATTATAACAAAGATAACATATATCTTATGAGGATGTTCTATCTTACCTAATCAATGAGTGACAGCGATTTAATCCAGAGATAACACCATTATAAATAAGAGATATGTCACAGGTGTGAGAATACTCTTTCTAACCCTATTATATGTTATAAATATACATACACATCATACTATTTGACTTAGATATATCTTCTCCATATATATATTGGAGAGAGTTCTTATCTAACATTATAATTAGTTATATAATTAGACATTTTCGTTCTGAACGAGTAAATAGATGTCATATGTCATGACTCATGACTCATGATCTTTAATCGATTTTAAAGCACATATTCCATAAGAAAAGTCGTTATGTCTAGACTCTAGAATTTTCAGCTAGCTAACAAAAACATGCCCTGCCTGAAGAAGGCTCCGTCTAATCTCTAGGTTGAGAGAAGTAGAATGCATCGTCATTTTTTATCACATGAAAATGTTTTACAAACATCAAAATAAGACTACAGAATATTGAAGCCAAATAAGACTACAAAAAAATATATTTGATTTTACGGCATATTTTTAAAATGTTATTACTTTTTTACAAAATGTTAACAAGTCTCCTTAAAAATTTTAAAATATAAAGTTTTTTTTTAATTATGAAGCACAAAATTAGTTTTCTATACTTTTTTTCATCCACTTATAATTTACGCACTAAAAACTTATTTAAATTTATTAATCAACCAATATTCTTAGAATACTGGTAAGTAAGACCCATTGACAGACCTATATATAGTTTAGAGAGTGTAAATACATTTCCTAAATTTGATAAATAACATCTAAATTTCTTAAATGTTCGTGTTTTACCCGTAGCTTATTATATTTGAACTCAGTACTCTAATTTCTCACTCAGCGACAAATAAACTTTTTGGTCCTCATCAATAACTCAGGTTCTCAATCCGTCACTCACAAGACCCTTATTTTTTTAATGTTCAAAATATATTATGCATCAATCATAAGACGCAAAAGGAGATGAACTAATTTCCGTCATCCCTTTTGATTTCCTACTCCGCAGAAAAAACGAAGCACCTCTTCAGCAATCACTGATACGGTTTGTGGATTCCTCCAAACTTAAACAAATTAAATCAACAAAAAAATTAAGCTAACAGCTAAAAGTTGGGATTCAGAGGAACCAACAGTTGCTGCTGCTGCGAAATAATTAAAACTTGTTAATCATTCATTAGGTTGATACATACTCCCACCATTTGTACATAGCATATCCATAAACCACGCTATATGCAATCACCCTCAGAGGAGAATTCGCAAACCTGTAACAAATTATTCAATTAACATTCATCTATTGTATATATTATTCAAGTAATTAATACTCCTAGGTCACCTCAGGTTAGACAAGTCTTAATTAATTTAATCACCTTCTCTACACCTATCCTATGAGCTATGGCTAACCAATCCTATGACCAAAAATAATAAAACACCCAACATGATAGAGTAGATCCTTTCAAAAGTGAAATAAATAAATAAATTGAATTCCTTTGCTGTTAAGTGATAAATCAAAATCAAACCTAGGGGCAAAGATACATATATAGGATAGTATATTACATGTTTTGGTGAAAGAGTAAAGAGGGGGCACCTTAAAAAACCAGATCCTTGGGCATGAAGAGAAGAATTGGCCCTTTCCTCAGCAGTGACAGGGTAAGGCCAACGAGAGAAATCACGGTTGAAATAATCCCAATCAGGAAGAAGCACAGCAGCAATCCCAAGAACACCCAAGACATAGGTGGCCATCATCTTCTTCAAAGAGTGGGTGCATATTCCAACCACCAATATAACTGCTGCAAGCCAGAGCAGAGAGGTTCTCAGAGCGGCGTCATTTGCCATGCCTGAGTCAGTGAATGGTGAATGCCACCGCCAAAGTTAGATAGAGAGAGAGAGAGAGAGAGAGAGAGAGAGAGAGAGAGAGAGAGAGAGAG
>CM023944.1:10521945-10562274 GCA_013407115.1 Glycine latifolia | reverse complement strand
ATATATATATATATATATATATACATTTTGTCTCTGTGTGATGAGATTTCTCTGGACAGTAGAATAGGTTTATGTGATGTAAGTCCTGAGCGAATGAGTGCCTTTCAGTGGATGATCTTCCTCAGGCAGTGAGTGGAAATCCTGAGCGAATGAGTGCCTTAAGTGGATGATCTTCCTCAGGTAGAGTTTGAAAGTCCTGAATGAATGAGTGCCCTTTAGTGGATGATCTTCATCAGGCAGTGGTTGAGAACCCTGAGTGAATGAGTGCCCTTCAGTGGATGATCTTCCTTAGGGAGTGTGTGAAAGTCCTGAGTGAATGAGTGTCCTTCAATGGATGATCTTCCTCAGGCAGTGTGTAGGCCAGGTTATATATGTTGTATCTCTAAGAGAATGAGCCATGAGTGGACGAAATTTTCTTAGAAGAGCCATATATGTATGAGTAAAGTCCTGAGTGGATTTTCCTCAGGCAATGGTGCATATAGTTATATGTTATGTTGTATTGTGTTGCATTCCTGATGTTGGTAGTGTCCAATGGAATGATACTGGTGCGATAATACTTATGTGAACTATTTATGAAAGTCGTGATGGCGAGTAGTGCTATGTTGATTTTAATACCATATATCATGGAAGTGAACCAGGGGGAGGAAAGACCTCTAAGAACCCTGAGTTTACTGAGATTTTTATCTCACCCCTGTTGGGGATGTTGTTTTTCAGGTGATGCTTTTGGAAAAACTGATAGGTCCCAGGGCGGGAGGCCCCAGTAGGGACAGCCAGTGTGTAGCTGCTTGGCAGTATTTTGAGAGCTCCATGGCTCTGTTTGTACCCTGTGAAGGAAGATATGCGAATGCATATATGATGTATATGGTTTACGATGTACAGAAGATTATATGTATATCTTATATAATGTACATGTGGTTTATATTTTCTCCTGGTATATCTATATTGATATTACTGTTTATCTGTCATTCTTTGAGTTATCTGGATCGTTGGGGCTATTGTGGTATTCTTGGGTATACGTTTATGTTTTGTGTATATAGACCATACATAATGAATCAAGAGATATGGTTTTGAAAACGCTTCCGTGGGTTCGCTTTGATTTATAAGTTTTAAATATATTAGATTTTTGCGCTAAGTTTGATTAAGTAATATGTTAATACACCGGATGCATACGGGGTGTTACAGATAACGATGAAGATGATGGCGATGATGAAAATATCGCAATGGAAGATCGTCTTCTTCAGGAGAATGCCAGTGCGTCGGATAATGATGAAGATTTTGGTGTGCATGCAACTGCATTCCAACAACACACTGATGTGGGGTCGTCTAGAATGCATCATCATCCGAACGTTGGATCAACGCAATCAGAACAACTTGTTGAAGGTATGTTACATGACCTAAATGAATGATGAAGTGGTATGATATTTGTATATTTGTATATTATAGGATTTTAGTTTTCATGGTATGTTTATTCAACTGTTTTGTATTTAAAGGTGGTGCGGTTATTCCTTTTTGGGACGGAATTCCACATTACACATATATTGATTGGAATCACCCAAGCGAAGAAGAATCTTTTACCGGTTCAGGTTCAGGTTCAGTTTTCGGGTTCAGTACAAGGTCCCTGGCAATTAGGGGACGATTTGTTTGTTCAACAAGAATTTCCATCCAAAAGGGAGGCACAAATTGCAGTTAAGCGGAACATGATGAGGGAGCATCAAGAAGCATTTGTGGTTGAGAGCAAGCCTGACAAGTTTGCCATGAAGTGTGTTGCTCACAACGATGGTTGCCCTTGGAGGGTTAGGGTGTTTAAACCAACGTATGGTGAGAAGTGGGTTGTTTCAAGATGGGGTGGAAAACACAATTGCCTGAATGATCACATAACACAGGATCACAGACAACTTGATGTTGATATTATTTCTTCACTTGTAGTAGGTATGAACTTAATATTTTTGCTTAAGTAGTCAAATATTATTTTGTGTTAAGGTTTGTTGTTAATGTGAATGTTACAATTTCATTTTCAGGAATGGTTAAGGAGGAATCGACCGTGTCAATTGCATTGGTTCAGGAGAGGATCACCAATAGCTGTGGATTTAAAGTTTCATATTCTAAGGCATGGTATGCGAAGCAGAGAGCAATGGCAACAATTTATGGGGATTGGGAAGAATCTTATGCGTTTTTGCCGAGGTGGTGTAACTACATGCTTCATTTTTCACCAGGTTCTTTTTATGATATTCAAACCAATGCTTATCATGTGGCACATCGACTGGTACGAGGTAAGCGTGTGTTTCAGCGCATGTTTTGGACTTTTAGACAGTGTTGCGAGACTTTTAAATTTTGCAAACCGGTGATTCAAATTGATGGGACTCACTTATATGACAAGTATAAAGGAAAATTACTGATTACCACGAGTCAGGATGGAAATAATGAATGCCTGCCGCTGGCATTTGCCATTGTCGAGGGGGAGACGTTGGAAGCTTGGGAATATTTCCTTGCTAACATTCGCTTCCACGTAACCCAAATGCAAAATATATGCCTCATTTCAGATCTGCACCGGAGTATTATATCTGCAATACAGAATCATGCTGGTTGGCAACCACCTTTTAAGCATCACGTTTTTTGCATTTGTCATATTGCCAGTAATTTCAATCAAAGATTCAAGAATGCAAGATTGAAAAAGACCCTCATGACTTTGGGTATGTTAACAATTATTTGTCATTTATTAAGCTGACATAAATGTGTTACCCAACTAATGTAAATTATTTTATTAATTGTGCAGGTTATACTCCCTGTAAGCTTCAATTCGACATAGCGCTTGCACGATTCCGTGATACCAGTCCTGAGGTTGCAGAATGGATTGACAACATTCCTAAGGAAAAGTGGACTCGTGCATATGATGTCGAGGGGAGAAGGTATGGGCATATGACAACAAATTTGTCTGAATCAGTCAATAAGGTCTTCAAAGGAGCAAGGAACATGCCTATCACTGCTATGGTGAAGCACACATACAGTCGTTTGGTTCAATATTTTGTGAGCAGGGGTCAGGCGGCTACTGAATAGCTTCAGCATTCACAACGACATTGTAAAAATGTCGTTGATGCTTTGAGGCATAATCAGACCGTTGCTGCAGGGCATAATGTACGCACATATAACCTTCAGCAAACTTCGTTTGAGGTGGACGATGGCTGGGAGAGGGCATATTCAGTCAACCTAACAGAGCGTTTTTGTCAGTGTGGCAAGTTTATGGCCTTCAAATACCCTTGTAGCCACGCCGCGGCTACTGCTTTATATATCCGCCAGAATCTGTTGCAATATGTGGATGATGTGTTCCTGGTAACCAACTTAGTTCAGGCTTATTCATTACCTTGGCAGCCAATTCGTAATGAACTTGCTATTCCCCCGAGTGAAGATCCAGTTATCATTCTTGACAGGTCAATGTTGCGTGCAAAGGGTCGTCCAAGGTCCACTAGACTACATAACGAGATGGACGAAGTCGAAACATCTCAGAGACTTCCTAAATGCGGTCTGTGCAAGCAAGTTAGACATAATCGTAGAGCTTGTCCTACTCGGGGTGGTGTTTCATGATTTTGTAATTATGTTTGATTGATCAGTGGTATGTTATGTGTATTTGATTTATAAATATGTAGTGTTACACGTACGACGATAATGTTTTAGTTGTGGTAGACATCAATTTTCCTTTTTTATTTATTTTTTATTTAGCATTATTTACGTTACATGTACGACGTTATGTGAACTATATTAAAAATTGAATATTGGAAATGCGAACAATACATGAAGACAGCTAACAAATACGTTGTTGAACACACCTAACAAGGGCGTGGTTTTCGGTCACCGAGTACTTCCCTCAACGCAAATTCCCAAATCATATAAAGAACGACCTGGTTGGCAATCACTCTGTTTCTCTTTCTTTACCCTAATCAATTTGTAGAGTCCCTCCGTCCCATTGTTGTCTTGGTCTCGTGCCCCAGTCAACCTGTCCAACGTGTAAAGATCGCTGGTTTTTTCTAATGGATTGTTTTGTTTCTCTTTCATTTTTGCCTATGATGTGTTTGTGTTTATGCTTCTTCTTGTTATCATTTTTAATTTGGGGTTGCAGAAAGAACAAAGAAGTAGTAGTTGCTACTTGATATGGCCCCAAAGAGGAAGTGCTAGTTAAGGGTTTTTTTTTTCATCCAATGCATGTAATTAATTTAACACATGTGGCGTGATTGAACACCCTCAACATGATGTCCACTTAACACGCCTAACAAAGGCGTCGTTGAACACGCCTAACAAAGGCGCCGTTGAACACGCCTAATAAGGGCGTGACTGAACACGCCTAACAAGGGCGTCGTTGAACACGCCTAAGTAGGGCGTCATTGACCCCTATATAAGGCATACACTACCACACAACACACCACTACCCACACAACACACCACTACCACACAACACACCTCCAGAAGCTAAATTTAATCTGAATACCATGGCATTTTTAGGAGAAACAAGCAGTCAGACAATTGCTAACTCCAAATTAGCATTCCTTTTTCCAAATGGATCAATGAAACACAACGAAACTGGTGTTTGTTTTCAGTGTCCTTCACCAATACCAATGCGAGTTCCTGATGACTGTTCTTTTCAGACATTGAAGAGTAGGATACACGACACCCTACTGCTAACCAATGCCCATGTTATTGATGAGATTCACTACCGACAACCATCCCTACATGCAGGTCAGCACTATTTTTTCATTCTTTACAACTGACAAATGATGATGATGTTTGCACAATGTTAATGTGCAATGACAAAATGTTAGGTGCTGGCCCAATAGAAATATTATGTACCATCAACAGAACACCAGATGGTATACTCAACCTGCTTCGTGAGAACATCGTCCCCCAACATGATGCAATGCTATATTACAACGGCAAATAGAAAATACCACGAGGAGCGAATTTTATTGGTTATGCCTTTACTGGAACAAACCCAATACGATTCGAAATTCCTTTAGGCTGCACCATTGAAACACTCAAGGATGTCATCAAGGAAGTTGTACCTGTCGGGGTTCCCCCTAATGGGATTCACACGTCATAGGTGGTGAGAAAATTGTTTTTCCGACATCCAGCCCATGCCCAATATTCAGACACCGCAATCGAATATGACATTAAAGAGTTGATTACCAATGAAGACGTGTTCAAGATGTTAGCAGAATCCAACTACTGGAAACGTTTTGGTCCAATTGAGATTTTAGCTGCCTTTACCAAACCGGATATCCAGATGGAATGACACATGTACGGTCAAGTTGTTGTCGTCAATTAGCGTTCTTATTTAGAATGTATGCTCTGTTTTGTTACTTTTTTTAATTAGTTGTTTTTAACAATTTGTGTTATTCACAACATTTCTAGTTGGATATCTTCGAGGTTCACATGTTTAAATAATAATTAGACAGAGCTATATTCAAATAAAGGTTACAAACAAATGTAAGTTAAAATAAAGGTTACAAAAAAAACTAAGACGGTGGTGGCCACTGCCGGTTACGCGCCTGACGATCAGGTAGCCTTCGTCTTCGCGGTCGCTCAGAACTGCCTAGCTCAGAGGGCGTTGGCTGAGATGGGCCTGCCTGGGACGTGGGTCCCTGAGACGGGCTGCATAATCCGTATGGACATAGGGAGGTCGACATGGAGTGCCCTGCTCTGCATACAGCAGCATAGGATGGTCAACATCTGCGCTACCACATGGTTGACGTGATGGTCAAACCCCACAGACTGCTAAACTACAATCAATAGAACCTAACATGTCGTTGATGTGGGTACTACTCCAGTCGCCAGACGTGACGGGATCATCTGCAGTAGGCAAATATATAGCCTGCGTCTGCAAGTCAGCCTGTGGAGGCATATGGGCTTGACTACTGAATCCGACGTAGTCCATGCCCTCCTGCTCAGTAGCCTCGTAATAGAATGTCTGCGTCCCATACGTCGATGACATAACTGGAGGCCTATAAATACCAGAAGTGCGAGGCCTGGGACCTACAATGGGCTCATCAACCTGCTGCATCGGTCTCCATCGACGCTTTAGCCCAAGTCCCTCTCGTCGTCGACGGCTAACTGCAACAGACAGTTGTGGGTCCTCCAAAAGCTGCGACGCGAGTGCATGTGGGCCTGCCTCCTCTACTCGACAACTCTCTGCGAAGACAGACATTAAGCGACCAAGTTCCTGGTTCGCCCACTGGGTGTCTAAGGCTGAGACATTGGGTGGGAGTGTCGCAAAGTACAACGACTCTAGCCCATCAACCTATAAATAAAAAAATGAAAATATCAGTGTGAACTATGTTATCCAGCATAATGAATATAAATAATAAAATAATGTCTGTCAACAAAACTTACACCACGACCAGTCTTGGCACCCTGCTTCGTGATGAAATGCTTCCCATTTTCCATATACCAAACCATGTACTCATGGTGTGGTGACAGGAACCCCTGAAGCAGGGGGGAAGGTCAATGTGCTGGTCCCTAACCTCCCAGCGCATAATAAATGGTCTGAGCTTACGTGCCCAGTTGTCTTCTCGTTTACCGCGAAGGGAAAGGTCATGCACACCCTTCAGCTTCCTGGAAGAACGTGGGATTGGCTGATCCCTCCCGAATTGGCGAATGCATCTATTCGGCTGGGAATATTCAACTGTGTGGAAGCATATAATAGGAGTAATTGCCATCCACAACAGTCGTTCATGCTCAGATGCACCAAGAAAGTGGTACTCTCCATATGGTTTCCAGACCACCTGCATAGACCAGATCAACACATAATTATGTAACGACATGGACCATAAATGAAAACTTCCAATCACTTAAAATTTATACGCACCTCGTCCCGACTGAGGGAATCTAATGACATCCTATACAGAACCAACTCGTGTGGTTTAAACCGGCCTAAACTACTAAACCTAATTTCAAAATAACAAACATTAGAATACTATAGGATAGGACTGAATTTAACAAATTGTCAACAAAGCAAAATATAGTCACACATACCGGTGTCCGAAATGCCACTCCGGGTGAGTAGGCAGCGGAATAGCTGGAGCAATGGGTGGGAATCTTAGCCACGCCCACACCTGAAGCAGCATATGACATCCACTAATGTCACTTTTGCGTGGATCTGTACACTCGCACATTTGTCTAAACAAATGTGCGAGGACCGCTGAGCCCCAGCTATATCGTCCAATGTCCTCGAAGTCCCCAGCAAGCAACGGGACGTAACGTGCTGCGACCATGCTCCCTCCGGATCTGTCGCTCAGCAGCCATAATCCAATAAGCCGAGCGATGTGCGCCTTCGTAAAGCGCGTCACGGCTTCCAACTCGGGAGCCACCTCACCCCAGTGCGCAAAATGTCTGTCAAAGAAAGACAGGCGCAAATATCCACCTTTCAGCTCTGTGTCCTCCTCTGGTTGGTGACCAAAAATATCCTCAATGACGGTGTCCCAGTCGGCTACCATCACTCCAGTAACGACATTGCCCTCCGTGGACAATCCTAAAATACCAGCCACGTCTTCCAACGTGATGGTCATCTCTCCCTGCGTCATATAGAAGGTATGAGTCTCTGGTCTCCATCGCTCGACCAGAGCACTAATAAGCTCAACATCTATCTAAAAAAACAAATATTAATCAATTAACAAGTACAGTTATAAAATTTAAAATATTTTACTCATTTCATACTTACACACCTGAATATGTCGCATACGTGCGACATGTAGAATGCCAGCATGACCTAACATATCAGAAACCACGTCAGGTATATCGTCGTGATGTGGCCCCCTGTCACTTTACCACGTCGAGTCTTCAACACTTGACTTGTGCCCTCATTCCACACAACTTGTGAAACGTGGGTGCGCTGAGTACGCCTACGCAAAGCACCCCACTTATACGGGGTAGCGACAACATAGGCCGTCGGATCCATGGACTCACCTTCATGATCGGATCCGGAGCGCGGAGAATCAGTGGAAGATGAATCAGCCATGTAATAAGTATCTTAATAACAAAAAATAAAAAATCATGTTAAAAAATAATATGCTCGACTTACAAAGCATTCAAAATTATTTATCTTATAGCCAAAAAATCAAAAATAAATAAACATTACTGGCAAAAAAACATAAACCCTAAACAGAACAAAACATTTGCCTTATCCTAGAACAAACACCCTACCCCCGAAGTCCTAAACCCTGAACAGAACCATGCACAAAACACCCCAACCCCTAAACCCTAAACCCCAAATGTCCAGTTAACCTAAACCCCATCAAGCCTAACCCCTAACCTCTAAACCCCAAATGTCTAGTTAACCTAAACCCCATCAAGCCTAACCCCTAAACCCTAAACCGTATACCCCAAATGTCCAGTTAACCTAAACCCCATCAACCTTAACCCCTAACCCCTAATCCACACACAATAAACACTTAACCATTAACCTAAACACCCCAAACCCTAACCCATTCACCACTAAAACCATAACCCCTAACCTAACCCCCCTCAAGCCTAAACCCTAACCCCTAATCCACCCACACTAAGCACCAAACCATTAACCTAACCCCCTTAAACCCTAAACTCACTAAACACTAACACCCTACAACAATAAACCATTAACCATTAACCTAAACCCCCCAAACCCTAACCCACTAAACACTAACACCATAACCCCTAAACTAAACTCCATCAAGACTAACGCCTAAACCCTAATACACACACACACACACTAAAAACCAAACCATTAACCTAAACCCCCAAACCCTAACCCACTAAACACTACCCCCTAAACCCTAAAACTAAACAGCAATACCTAAACCCTAAATCTTTAACCCGAGCACTAACAATTTCCTATGAATCTAACATAAATGTCGCTAACAAATTCATATGATCCTAACATTTTTCTAATTATAAAATATAACAGATTAAATAATATAAAAAAAATTTAACTCAACTTACTTGTTGACAGTGCTTCGCTTCAGAAAATTCGGCAGGGTTTCGCTTCAGAAAATATCCTTCCAAGCTCTAGAGAGAAGGCAGAGAAACTTCTAGAGAGAAGGTGAATGGTGAAAAAGTAAAAATTTGGGGGTTTTTATAGGGACAAGGGGACCCAAACATGCCTGGTTTGGGCGTGTGTGGCTACCCCAAATCCCTAAATAGTTTCAAGTTTGCACCATTTTGCCAATTAATTATTTAATTTATATTAAATTTAAAAATCAGCCAAATAATCTCTTTCTTGCCTTGATCGCCTGCATTAGCAAGACCACACAATTGAAATAAAATTCCTAAAGTGGTACCCCCCCCAATAAGGTGTTGGGCTTAAAACTCAAGCCAAGTCTAACTCAATTAGGAAATACTAGGGTTTCATTTTTTTTGAGAGGTCAACAGTCAATTTGAAAACACAAGAGAGAGACAAAGGAGAGGAGAAAGAGAGCAACCAAATTCGCATGTTGAGAAAGACATAAACAATCATCTTTCAATCTCTTTTATCTCCTTATTTAACCGTTAGATCTCACTGAAACTTTTATAGCAAGTTTTTGACTCATCACTCTTCACATCTAATGGTTGGTTTCATGGATCGAAGTTTGTAGCATCACCAGAAATTCCCAAACCGAACTAGTTCTGAAGCAGTATTCTAAAGCAGGCAGCGGTATTGCGAGGGACATTTCTCTCACACTAACCGTTGGATTGAGCTCAAACTTTGATAAATGGTTAAGAAAATTTGTTACTACATTCTTATCTTTCGGATCATTCATTGAATTTTTCTCAAGAGAGAGTATTTCAACTGCAAACAGAGGTGATCAGAATTTCTGCTCTGTTTTGTTTTGTTTTGGACAGTGATATTGAGAAAGGGTCATCTCTTTGATCAACGGTTGGATTGTCCTCAAATTTTGTTTGTATGTTCCTCTCTTGTATTAATTCAATTTGACCGCTAGGATTTGTGAGTTGTTACTTCTGGTAGTAGAAATTAATTTCGGACAGAAGCCTATTTTGTATGCTTATCTCTTGTGATGTTTTGATACAACTTTTGTTGAAGTTGTTTGTTGATTGTAATGGTTGCTAAAACCTTTTTGTAATCTCACTTTATTGATAGTGAAGAATTTTGGTGGACTCCAAGATCGATTCCATAATTTTTACTTCTCACATTGAAAAGGTTTTTCACATTAAAAATTGTATTGTATTGCTTGCATAATTGTTGTTTGTGCATAAATTGCTTTGCACAATTCATAATAGGTCCTGAAAGGAGAAATTTATATCTTTTCATCATAAGATATTCAACTTTATTAAGCAAATTAGAAAATGGTAGCCAGACAAAGAATTCAATATTTTATTGTCCATTTAAATGATAAATACCTGTTGTTCCCAATTTATGCAACTGGTTATGGTAGAAAGTAGAATACATTGAACAAAAGAACCAACTTGTACACCAATCCAAAGTCCTTTTCCTCTTAGTTTTGCCAAAAATGACAATAAGACAGCCATTGGAATCCCTCATAGGTAAAATGCTCCTATATTGACATAAACCCCTATGTGTTGCCATCCATAACCTCTAGCAACCCCTAAGCCAAAGAATTGTAAATCAAATTGAGAGAATCATTCTCTTCACTATAAAATGTAAATAGACAAGAAGGAAGTTTACCTGCGAGAACACCTTGTATGTCGTCAAGTATAACCGATATGCAAACCAAAGGAGCCATGACAGTGACATAATCTACAACTTCTTTCTCATTGCTAAAAATATAGCCAAAACATGGCGACAAGTAAAGAGGGTTCCGCTAACTATAGTTGTCTCAATGACTGCAAAAGACATTGCAGCCAACACAAAAACTCGGGCACCACGTGGATTCCCCGCTCCTAATTCATTTGAAATTCTTGTGCTACAATCATAGAGGGAAATGAATAATTAGTTTAGGTATATGTGCAAATTAAGGTAGCTATCTACATAGCTTAGGACATGTAAAATATTTAGAAAGAACATGTTTATGATGTCACCTTGCTGCAGCACCAATTCCAAAAGGTATTGCATAGAGAGTTGAAGTGGTGTTAAGACTGTAGAAAAATGATGAAGAATTAGCACGCCCATATTAATTTACAAAATCTCATAAAATTGTGAGGTCGTCAGTTGCAGTTCAAGGAGTCCCAGAAAAGTCTTACAAGCTGAAAAGAAAGATAAAAAAATGTAGCAAACATACCAAATGGATAAAACAGAAGTTTCAAGTTGTGGATTTAGTAACAGCCCAGACAACAAGATAATCAGCTCAAATGACCACCATTCAAGGCTGCAATCATCAACATGAAAAAAAAATACATTATAGAATTTTTTTAGAAAAGGAAGCAATTTATAATTTCATAAAATGAATATATACAACTTCAAGTGGACAGAAGGATAAATCACCAAATCATTACTGCAAAAGGGATAGCAAAAACGAAAGAACTCCCAAAGTCCTTGGAACAATTCCATAGAAATGGGTGCACGAGATTTTGCACATGTAGGAGAATATCTCATGTATAATCCAAGAAAAATCACATTTGACCATATTGAAATGCTCATTGCTAATGCTCCACCAACATTATTCAGTCTAGTCTTGAACACCAAAACCCAACATTATTGAGTGGTCTCCTTCGTTTCTAAAGTAAACCACACATCTCTTCTCTCACTGAATAATATTTTCCTTCAATCAACTAACTAATAAAAATTGTCACCACCCAACCGTACGCACGTGACACCCTTCAATTAATACATTACCAAGCACAAAACAAAATTTAATCTCCTTCCAGTTTCTCCCTTCTCTTATCCAAAATTCTGCAATTTCTTTTTATACACAAAAAATTCAGAGTGGAGACAGTCCCTCACTCAGTCTTACTTAAATTAGCATTTGATTTTCTTAAAATTTAAAAACATATATTATAAATTACATATATTAATAATAATAATAATAATTTAATATAAATTAATGAATTAACGGATGAGCAAATTCAAATATAAAAATTCATGACACAATCTAAAATTCATTAAATTTAATTTATTCGGTTTGAATCTAATTGAAACATAAAAATTATCCGACCTAAATTATTTAAATTAGTTTAGAGATAACCCGCTTACACTCCTAGTTGAAAAAGTGATTAGTTAAGATTTGTTGGATTTGAAGAAATGTGCATGGGGTATGGTAGTGGCTCTTTCGGTGCATACTTGCACGTCGTTAAAGGCTGTATTTTCAGATCTTTTTGCAAAAGTTGATATAGGGGGAGTTGGATTTTGATTGATCTAATGTTAGTATGACATTTTTTAATTATTGAAAAATTATCTTGACAAAGTATTAAGAAATAGTTTTTTAATATTGATTAATTATATGATAATGGAATAAATGAAGATTTAGAAAATATTAAAATAGTAGAAGATATTAATGGTGGATATTGAAGATATAAGTTATCAAGGGTGAAAATTAAATATCAAAGTCATCCACGATGAAAATTGAAGACAAAATCATTAATGGTAGAGATTAAATATTAAAGTCATCAACAATAAAGATTTAGTAAAAGTTTGTAGTGGTTACGAGTAGTAATTATAATTTATTCTATAAATATAAAACTTGTATGTTGTAATAAGGGGTTGATACACAATCACTTAATTTCTAGACACACCAATACATCTATCATTGAAATTGACAAAGGTTCAATAAGTATTTTCAATCCCGATTTCTTCTCAAAACTTGACTTTTTTATTCCTATTTCTTATTATTATCAAAATTACATACAAACTAATTACTGAATCGAAAACACTTTTATCAAAATTTATTTTATTATCTTATGAATTATAATTAAAATGAATATATTTATTGAAATTATTATCGTAATTTGCATTAAATTTTAAATAATTTTATATTAAGTTAAAAACTGGAAACTTGCTTGTTTGATTAAAATAAACTCATAATTAAAAATGAATTTTATGTCTCACATTTAAACATTTATTTATTAATAAGAATTTTTTTTTACTATCTTGAAAATATTTTTCTTTGAAGAAATAATTACAATTTTCAGGATTAACACCTAAATCTTAATTGGTACGTGATTTTGGGTTATAATGGGACAATTCTTAAGAATACAGATGCACGTGTGAAGGAATAGGAGATAGTTTACAATTTTTCTCTTTGTATAGTTTTTGTTATAGGATCTAGTTATGTTGAGAAAGTGAATGTGTGTTGGTCTTTCTTTCTCTCGTGTACCTTGAATTCCTTTCATGTAAATGGGCTGGGTACCCTTGTCCAGTTGTCCCTGTTTATTATATATCCAATACCAACTACCTTACCATATGAAAAAATAAAACAATTACCTTCTTGATCTTCCAAGGTAAAGTTTTTTCTGTTGGTTATCTATTGCAGGACTTTCAAACGTGACATTTTGGGCCTCATACTTTGAGTTGCCCTCACCAATTTCCCGTTGCTATACGAATGATATAGTTCATAGTAAATAGAATAGTAATAAATTTCTAGCAGCCTCTTTCCAATCCAAGATATATATAAATGGTGATTTTGATTTCTTGAAGAGTGACATTTTATCAACACTCCAGCAGAACAAATACCAAATTAACATTCATTATTTCCTTATATCTGTTTCTTCTTATTACATTCCAATTGCATCACTGATTACATACATCACCTCTTTTATTTCTTTCTCTTTAGACGTATTACCCCGAATGCCCGTATACCCCGTTGGTTAACCAAATATCGAGAGCATCTCAGCCCATACCGAAGGTACTCTCATTAGGCTGATAACATCTCGGAATTTTCTTCCTTACGGCTGTATCCAGCATATTTCTTCATATATCCAGCATTAAGAGAGAAAAACCGAAAATATCTTTACGTATAGTTGATATGGATTGGCAATCCATATGGATTATAATAATTATCAATTTGATATTCTAACCAATTAAGTTAACAGAACAATTATATTAAAAATAGTTAATATCATTATATATAACACTAAAATTTCTAATGTATATTTAATACATATATAAGTTTATATAATAAATTTTGTAACAATTAATCTTGATCTAATAGTGTAATTTTTTACATATATAATTTTTTATTAAACCTATGATTTTTATTTAAAATTTATATATGTAAAAAAATATATTATTAGATCAAAATTATTTGTTATGAAATTTATTATGTAAACTCACATGTGTATTGAATATACATTAGAAATTTTAATGTTTTATGTAATGACATTAATTATTTTTTAACATAATTAATCTATTAACTCAATTGGTTAAAACATTGCATTAATAATGAAAAGATTACAAATTCTAGATTTGTATGGAGTATTATTTTAAATTATTTCGTAAAATATATTTTTAAGAGAGAAAATCTCTAACATCTCAGCTCATGCAGGCTTTTTTCATTTAAGAATCACGTATTAAGACAAACTAATCCGGATTTTGCTAAATATACTTTCCTTATTTAATACTTAAAATTTATTGAAAATCATATTGATTGGGTTTTTATTGCCAATGCTTGAATTTTCATTTTACAATAAAGAATACCCCCTTTTATTTTTTGGATTAAATACGTAAGTGCTATATGTGTTCTCAAAATTTTAAACTATCGGAAATTTTCGGAACCAAAAGACGTGAATAATATTTCAGAAAATCTAAAGTCTGAAATTGAAATGCATTAGGAGCAACTAGTTCTTCATGGTTGTGTGCCAACGAGAAGACAATATTATAGAGCAAAGTGAGGGAGTGTGCCAACGAGGGAGTGCACATGACTGGTGTCCCTGCGTAAGTAAAGGGAGTGTGTGCATAACTGACAAGATAAAAGAGCTGAAGAGGATAAAGGGTAATTTGGAGTAAAGGTAAATAAAAAGAACAAAAGGGAGTGTGGAAAGTAAAGAGGAAGAGTGTATTTAGCATCTCTCACTAATCATCTTAGTATCACTAGGGGTGTAAACGTGTTTGGTTGGGTCGAGTTTGGCTAAATCTGTCATCTAACCCAATCGAAAAAGTACAAGTTAAGTTTAAGAAATTTTCTACCAAACCAACCTAATTATGAATGGATTGTGTTGGATTAGATCAATTGGGTCACTAAAAATAATTTTATTTTGCAAAATTTAAATTCAAATAAATTGCACAAAAATTAAAAAAAATTGAATAATAAGTATGTACAAGTCTCAAATGGACTTTTTTTAAAATTTGAATTGTTTTGTGCCTTATAACCAACATCCTTCATGTCCATAGTCAATTTATCTAAAACATAATATATCTCACCACTTTGAGGGTGTTTCTCATCTGAAATACTTTACACACCCAACAATAGAAATATAAAATAAAATTGAAAGCAATAATACAATTTGTTGGACAACCAAAACTAATAGTCTAATAAAAAGTAAAACTGAAAATAGCAGTTTGTTGGACTTGGACAATCATAAGATCCAATGTTGAATAGATGCTCAAACACCGCAATGTTGGACAACCATGATGTCACACCACACTCCTTGCAAGTTTGTATTAAAACCAAAACGCAAATAAATAAGATACGCATAATGTCTAACGACGATAGTGAATTAGGGGCATTAGGGTTGCTGTGACACAAGTCAGAGAGACGACTCAAATGGGGTTCAAGCTCTGTCAACACACTGAAAGAGCAAAGGCTCTGTGTTTTCTCATTTTTGACCTAAACCTAATTGCTATTTTAGGAATTTTCAATTTTCATTTTGTGTATATTATTATTATTAAAAAAAATAAATATGTTCGGGTTGGGTTAGGTCATGGGTATTGTCATACCTTAATTTTGTCTGAGTCCCCAAAAAAATATAAAAAATAAAGAATTAAAAAATAGATTAGTTAACAAAAAAAAAAATAGAACAATTAAAAGAAATAGAACAAATAAATAAAATAAAAAATAGAACAGTTAAAAAAAAAGAAAAAAAAAGGCTCCAAATGAACTTAATGAGCTCTTTGACAGTCTATTCGATCAAGTGGAAGCAGTATAAAATAGTTTTAAAAAAATTTACACAGAGAAAGCGCGGATCCCGGAGAAAATTACATAGACAAGGCACGAGTCTCAAAGCATGAGGACTGACCAATCTAACAGCGCCAGTTGACATCGTCGTGAGGTCTCTTAAGTGACCCCTCAATCCTTCCCTATCTTTCTCTCTCTTTCTCTCCATTCCCTCTCTTCCCCATCTTTTTTTTTGTTTTTTTTGTTGTGTCTTCGTCTCATCTTGTTAGCGGGCGCCTGGGCCACCGGTGAGAACCTTGGGCCCTGCGACCTCGACCTTCGGCCCCATTGTGGTGGCTCGAGGACGCGTGAGAAGTTCTTTCTCACATTTTTGCTTGCGTCCTCGCATTTTTTAGCTCCACCACTACGTGCCACAACCGTGTGCTACCACCGTTGTCGACGTTTCCCTGCTGTGGCCTTGTGTTGCTAGGCCCCGGCGCCGTTGGCGTTAGGGGGCCATGCCTTCGTTGACGCTTTTGCCTCCCTCGTGCCTTTTTGCAAAGGCACCAAGAGTTTTCCAACACTGATGCTATTCACGGGTTGGGCCGAGTTGTTTTGACCCGGTTCCAAGACTAGCCATAAACAAAAAAAACTTTATTTTAACTATTGACTCATCATTTTAATAACTACACCCCTTAAAAATACATAATGCTATTTACACTCCTATTTGAATAACTACACACCTTACTTGTTGGGCATGATCCATTCTGAAACCAAATATATATTGCTATTTACACCCATTTCTATTTACACCCCCAGTTTCATGCCTACACCCTTATCTTTAGGGCCTAGCCCGTTTTGAAATGAAAAAAGCACTGCAAGCTGCAATTCCTTTTTTCATGTATGAACCCTTAATTACTAAGTATACTTTCCACTTCTGCTCTATCCCTTTTTATTTCCATTTGATTTATTTGATTACGTAATGTTATGTCAATTATTCATTTATTTTTGTAATTCCATTTTAGTATTCTTTAGTACCTGCTTACATTCCTTACACTTCATACTGAGTCTCTGACTTGTTTGGTGGTGTTTCATTAACGTGTGGATAGGTTTTGTGAATGTCATACTGAGTCCCCGACTTACTTGACTTCATAGAGTTTACCCAAAATCCAAAATCTTTTCTAAAAGAAAATTCTAAAAATGCTCAAATAAGTGATCACTCAGTTATCTTTTTCTTCATAAAATTACACCTTACTCGAGATTGCTTCAAGGTCCAATGCCTTAAGCGATTCTCTCTACTTTTTCTTAAAATTCAAAGTCGTTTCAACATTCAACACCTTAACGACTCTTTTTCATGCAATTGAAACAAATCTTTTGAAAAAGATAAAGTCAACCTAACACACAAGTTGTTTTCTACCGAAGAACTACATAAGTTTGATTTCCTCATTACACTTGGAGATACGTAGGAGCGAGGGCAAACCCCTTGTCGACCTAAAAAATAAAAAAATAAAATAAAATCTTCTTTTTTTTCTAAAAAAATAAAATAAAACATAACAAACATAATTCATGTTCTTAAAGGAAGATAAATAATTTAAAAGTCACTTTATTCTTAATACACTCAATTAAAGGTTGTTGTCTTCATGACGAACGCGTGGGGTGCTAACACATTCCCTGTACGTAAACGACTCTAGAACTATTTTTCTCTTAAATCGTAGACCATTCATTATCTTTTGATTTTTACGACATTTTCCTTACGTAAACGTTGGTGGCGACTCCCCTTTATTTTTCCTTTTTTGGAAAATGTGTTCCTAATCTCTCTTTTTATCGTCGTCCCGTCATGACTAGTTATGTTGCGACAGATATAAAATACAAAATCTGTTACCCAAGCCGTTCAATACTGAGTTCAATTGAGTTGGATCGAGTTTGACCCAAACACTTAAAAAATCCAACTCAATCTGTTTGGATTTGGTCGGGTTCAGTTTGGTTTGCTGGTCACCAAGACCCGTAAATACCCCTAAATATAACTACATAATAAATCCAAATAAATAAAGATGTTAATTACATGTAATGCCCATAACTACCAAATAAATCTAGATTAATAAAAATGGTAATCAATGGAAAATACCCATGCATCTCTTAGCCCATTAAGATATGTGTAAAAAAAGGTTAAATTCAAGATAAAAATAACTATTCATTTTCATTCATTGTGTATGCTTATCTTTTTGGTATGATATCTGACTTGAATGTGAGAATATCTTTTATTTTTTTACAGTTACCTCACCCACCGAATACTTACTGGATCAAGAGCGAGGGAAGCCTATATCTCAACATACAGGATGTTCAGTAGGAGGAAAAATATCAAAGAACCCCTGTGAAGGTACAACTAACATTGTCGTTATCAAACATTTTATTTTCTTGAAAAGGGTTTTTACTTAGTTTAAAAAGGGGTTAGCTTGACTGTATTTAATTGGTAAGACCTTGGTGAGTTTCCCTTGGGACAAAGCATGATCAGATAAATATTTCCCTTGGTGATGAGTAGGTTATCAATGAAGCGTTACACAAATTACTAATATATCTTAATTTGTCTAAGTCCCCCTTCTGTTTTCTTCATCGCTTGTCCCAACTTAGCTATACAATTAATTACTCAATCATGTCAATGCCAATCACGCGTTTAGTTAATTTTGTGGATCGTTCTCAATTTAGGGGATCTCTTTATCTACATTTTCATGATCAAGTTTTTTTTTTCTTTCAACTAAATCTTGTTAGAAATTATATTTTTAGATCCCGTACTTAAACTTAAGCTTTACATATATATTTCCCCCCAAAAAAAAAGGTTTTAGTAACTTTCCATATATATTAGGTTTGTGGTACTATCCAATGTATTAATTTTTGTAATAATTAACGGTGAGTCTTTTTCAGCGTAGTTGCATTAATTAGTAACTTTCCATGGCGTCTCTGACCAAATTAACCAACCGTAGCCTTTGCAAGGCATTAGAAGGAACGAGAAACAGATCATTCAGTTGGAAGAGTATCCTTCAAGCCAGTTGATAATGCCCTTTACAGGGGACAAAGACACACAAGTTCTTGGCAATTGTGGTCGTATAAGCCAAGTAGTTGCCCTCGAAGTTGTTTTTAACGTTTTATGGAAGAATTGGTCGGAAACCCAAAACAGCAAGCAAATCAGTTGTTTAGCTGACACTGAAATAAAAGATGATATTATATTGAAACTATAAAGTTGGTCTTACATCACTGGTCCCTTCTATTCTCAGAAATGGTCCCCGACAGGAACCTTAATTTGGCTGAAAGATCAATGTCTTTGAGTGTATGAATCGTTTACTATAACAAATGCATTTACAAGGGGTTAAAGACAGTGAGGTTTGTGACACATGAACAAGAAATTGGGAAGGAAATATGTGTTAAAGAAGAAAAAATAGTCTCTCTAGTGAACTCCCTTTGGTGCTCCATATAGATGTCGACACTTTATATTTAAACTGAATAGATTTTAGGTTTGAAAATGTATGGCTTATGTGTGAAGCAACATGGGGTCACCAGTTGACATTTAAAGTTTGATTCTTGACAATCTATAATTTCCCTAATTATTAATGGTTCTGATACAAATAAGGAACCAATTATATTAAGCCAACTACGTACAGAGATACTGATCTAAAATATATACAAGGTAAATGCGTGTCATTATAGAAGCATCGTGAGACTTGGTTGATGCAAATACCATGGATATATATTTCATATTTGCACATTTTAGCCAACTTTTGAAACACTAAGTTTGTACTAAGCGATAACCTTTTACTTTGTATTGGCTTTAAAATGTAAGATCATATACCATGACCAAGAAAATTTGCAACAGAACAAGGTGCATGAGGACAAATCTCCAACAAACGCCATTGTAGGTTTCTCAACCGTGGAAAGAATGTCTTAAGGGTTAAAAATAAATTGGGCGTTTGCTGCACCAAATTCGCCTTCACGTCTCCAACTGCAACACCCTCCGAGTCAAAGGAGTCACATCCTTTATGTCCTTTTCAGGCATTCAGCTATCTGTATTCTGTACTAGTACATTTGATTTGTCCTGACTTTTAACCTTGAGGCTCTTTTACTCATAGTTTATTTATCCATATAGCTATAACTATTTTCAACAACTTGCGAAGATTTTTTCGTTTACCTGTTTAGATATTCAGATAAAGTCGTGTATCATGTGCCTATAATATTTTACGTGCCAATTTGACCTTGACACACATGCATACTTGGTTTGGTGTGCGTTTGAGTGTCTTCTGAATGGTGATGATTACATTATAAATGTATCATAACAAGAAGATTAAACTAATCAAGAAATGCCGGTCTTATGTTTCATAATATCTTGTTTTTATATAAAAAATGGAATAATTTGTTTTCTTTAATTAATTAATTCAATTAGTTAAAATACAAGACATGATCATAAGCGTGCAGTTTTAATTTTTGTAATGCTAAATTTTCACATCTCAAGAAGAATAAATATTTGAAATTCAGAAAGAAAGATAAAAGGCTTAGTTTTTCTTTGATATATACCGCGCGCATCACAAGTGCTTATTGTTTATGCACGTATAGATACACTCATGTAAAAATATAATATGTTATGAAAGTCTATAACATATAATCTGTTTTTTTTTAGTTTTATTAGGTTAGTACCAAATATACAAAAGAGGATTAAGTCTGATAAAACAATTAGTTTCTTACAAAATAACAACTAAAGAGTATTTTACTGTACTATTTATGTCTGTGTATAGAACTTGTCGTAAGCAGATTAGTACAGTATATAGTTGGATTTACAACAATTATTATATAATTCCAATATTGTTTTTCACGTTATTGTTGAGTGAGAAATGATTCTCTAAGGGGCAAAGGGGGCATGAAATCCAAGAAGAGAGGACGTGAGTCTTTGGATGCCATGCAAACAATGACGAAAGAGGGAAACAGCCTCCTCTTTGCGTGCATGGGAGGGGTTCCTCCGACAAGCATTCATTCGCCACGTGTTACGTAATCTAATTTGGCAGTTCGTCCTTTTAACGATACTTTAGTGCCATATTAATTGAAACAAAAATAATGTTTAGTCCATAATTACCAAATTGTCCTGATTGCTTGGATGAATATCATATTTTATTCATTTTCGAAATTTTCAGAGAGGAACCTACTGAAGAAAACATTTAATTATAGCTCTGAATAGCTACATATATACTGATTAACAAGAAAATTTGATTTTGTACTCCAAAGTAACTGAAGAAATTGAGTTCTTAAGCAGATCTAAAATAACAATCATTTGCAATGCACGTATAAGTAAAAACTAAAAAGATTGCGTGTATAGTGATATACTGATATTTGCAAACAATATATTTTTACTAATAAATCGGAGAATATAATTAAATTAATTAGTAGTTCATTTAATTAATTAATCAAATACAAAAAAAAAATCCGCATTTGGAAGAAGTGATTAAATATAAAGTCTCTCCCAGCATTTTTAATATTGGATTTTAAATTTAGTCTCCAGGATTAAAAAAAAAGTTAAAGCATTTACCAGAAGTTTTCACATTGTGGCAACCACATATATAGGATAGTATCTACATTTTTTTCACTTTTATTTCTCTCGATGTACCTGGTACATCAAACACTTTGTGTGTCCAAAAATCAATTTTGTGTCATTTATACATGACCTAATTAATTAGTAAAATGGTACGGTTGTTTTTGAATTCACTGCTTTGAAGGGCATACTTGTCAAGGTATATACGAGACATTTTGTTGTTTACACACTAACTAGATGGAAGTGTCAAATCTTTTATCGGCCCAATAAAGATTGCGAAATGTTATTTTAATCCAGATAATTAAGAACCAGAAGAAAGCAATGGGAATGCATATATAAATACTATGCTCCAGCCCCCAGTTTAATTTGGTGGTAAGTGCTAAACAGAGGAAAGGATAATAGCTTTTGATCTAGCAAGTAGCACACAATATGGGAAGATCCCCATGCTGCGATGAGAATGGCCTTAAGAAAGGTCCCTGGACTCCCGAAGAAGATCAAAAGCTAGTCCAACACATTCAGAAACATGGCCATGGTAGTTGGAGAGCCCTCCCTAAGCAAGCTGGTTTGTGTATTAATCTATAGTTTAATTTATAGTAATATGTTGCAGCAACTATATAGTTCTCTCTTTTCAGCGTTTCCTCATTCATCTATTTCTCTTGCAACTTTTGCAGGTCTCAACAGATGTGGAAAAAGTTGTAGGCTAAGGTGGACTAACTATTTAAGGCCTGATATCAAGAGGGGGAAGTTTTCTCAAGAAGAGGAGCAAACAATTCTGCATCTCCATTCCATCCTTGGAAACAAGTACTTTCCTTGCCACAACTCCTTTTTCTACATTTAGTTTTTTCCTTGAAAATTTAACCAACTCAAATCTTATCTCCATGATTATTTGCACTGTTATGACTTCCTTCTTTTGTTTTTTAGGTTCCAGTTATGTTTTTGTATTTTTTTTTTTTAATAATTATTACTTAGTTTTAATATGCACCCATAACTTCTTTAATAGATGGTCAGCAATTGCAACCCACCTTCCAGGCAGGACAGACAATGAGATCAAGAATTTCTGGAACACTCACTTAAAGAAAAAGCTGATTCAGATGGGTTTTGATCCAATGACTCACCAGCCTAGAACTGACCTTGTTTCCACCTTGCCATATCTGCTAGCTTTGGCCAACATGACAGACCTTATGGATCATCATCAGACATTGGATGAACATGCTGTGAGGTTGCAAGCAGAGGCAGTCCAGCTGGCAAAGCTTCAATACCTTCATTATCTAATCCAATCCTCAAACTCCTTGAGCACCACCAACTCCTATGACCAAAGTGACACCACCACAACCAACATGGAACCTGCTGCTGCTTTCAGTTTGTTGAACTCAATCTCCAATGTGAAAGAGAATCCAGTCATGTTGCAACCAGATGATACTCCTGCTGCCTCATTTTCTCATGGCATTGCTAGCTCTCAACCACTCCACCACCCAAACGTGCTACCTCATCCTTTAGACCCACAAGTCTCTTTCAGTTCTCAATCATGTTTGAATAGTGAGATGGGTCAAGGTACTAACTTTGCAATCACAAGTCAAGGGGATCACACGGTTGATCATGACTACTCTTCCTGGATTATTCCATCTATTACTCCTCCAAATGCAATAGCGACCTCTGCTAATAATCCAGGAGATGCCAGCAGCAGCACTTCTAGCTATGCAGGAGGACCCTCTTCTTATTGGTCTGAACTACTTTTTGAGGACCCCATCTTGCATGAGCTATCTTAGTATTTTATTTCGAAGAGGTTGAATTATGGTGTGTGTTATGCTTTGTTTGCTTCTTCCCACTTAATTAATTGGCCCATATATATGTATGCTCTAGTATAGGTACATATAGATATGTATGCCCTTTTACATCCATATATTCACATAATCAATACATGTTTTGTACATAACGCTGGGACAGTTTCATCGAGCTAGTTTGAATGTCACTTTGACAGTATCGTTTTCAGAAGTTATATATATCTAAATTCTCTTGGCTCAAATAAAACTTGGCTTCTGCGTTTTTTCTTTTATTTTTTGTTTCATTTGTTAGTGTAATGTATGTCCAAGTGCTTGGTTTATGTTATGCATAGTTTTTGCTTTGAAGTAAATTATTTATCGAAAAGATGGGAAAAACTTAAACAATCCAAAAATATGGTGTAGGAAGAGTAAGAGACCCGAAGATCTAGACGATAAGCATACTTGCAGAAAAGAACCATGAACATGTTTCATGATTTACCAATGTACTCCACTTTGGATAACTATATACGGCATGAATAACCAAGCATGCTTACTGAATTACCAAGCATGAATAACCATATATCATGGACTAGAACACTGTCCACGTTCAATATTACTAGTCCAGGCTCCAGGTGTGGAGCAAAAGTTAAATTTTTTTCTGCTAAATTAAAAACAAATTTTACGAATTGTTTCTCCAACTTACGTGGCCATAATTCAAGCATGTTTTTAAACCACATTGAATACGTAAAACGGGTCTGAGGGCTCAATCTCTCGTAAATCAACAAAGAAATCAATACTAGAACCAATCAACAATTCATAACATAAAAAGAGTTTGGCCCGTAATGCTGCTAGATAATAAAGAATTTTTCTGGGATAATTCAAGACAGAAAGTCCCAATCTAATTAACTGGTTCATTTTATTTCTCTTTTATTATGTCTGTTCTCCTTATGTAGAAAGGTATAGTAGCATTAGAAATAATATAGGATATTACAGCAATACATTTAGTCTAATCTACAAATTAAAGAAGCTTTTGTAAAATGCTTTATCTGCTTATTGTCATCTCCAGAGAAAATTGCATCCCCATTGCTTTGAAAAATGTGTTAACCTAGTACCAGAAAGTAAAACACCTTGAGCAGATTCACAACACTGATCTAAGCACCCAAAATATTATTTCGTAAGCACCCTAACTTTCCACAGAGCAAGTAGGAGGTTTTATTTAATTTAGATATTAATTAATCAGTCATTTAATGATGGCTTATCTAAATCACATTGGGAAATCTTTGAAATATGCAGCAAAACCCGAAACCATCATAAAGGGAAATGGCTTCTTAAAAGGTAAAACAAGTCCTTTATTAATTTTCATCGTGAGCAGTTAGATTTGATTCCTTTTCCATTAAGAAGTTGACTGCTAAGCCTTGAGGAAGAGAAATAAAAAAATGTAGCTTAGATTACAAAGTCTTCGCAATGAAGCTGATGTCTAACAGATGTCAATGCACCACTAGTGGACTTGTAATTAAACTAATCGTACCTTTTTGGAGTGTGCCTTGTCAAAGGCACTTGAATAATTTGATTGGTTGAGGTCAAGTTTGGCATGGGTTGTCAAAGTAGCAAAGAAAATCACAATGTGGTTAGGTTTGTTCGTCTCCACATTCTCCTAATTTTTAAGTGTAGGGAAAATTTTCACCACCTAATCCTACCCATGCGTTGTGTACCACTTAAAGATTCTTATGTCATTGCAATTATGCTAATTTAAATAAAAAAATTTAACGTCTAAACCCCTGCTGCTGTTTGAATGATGCGGATTATGGCATATACAAATTAAACATATTCAAATATTGTATAATAAAATGGTGGTAACGCCTTGGAAGCGATGTCTGTCCTGCTAGTGGCAACATCAATGAAGAAAGTGATGTAAAGAAGGTAGTTTGAACAATCATATTCATAATAGAAACAGTCATTCTCGTTGTTATATATGTAGTATTATACCAAACTTATAGAGCCATCTGTTAATAGAGTAATTGGTTTTTTTATCGGGATTTGTCATGAACATTTCTGAAACAGTCTTACTTGGAAGAGACAAATACGAATACTCGCTTGAATACACTTATTCTGGTTTTGAATATATATATTATCTATATTTACATATGTAATGTCTTTTTAGCCCATACATTATCAATTATTTATCTTTATATTGTAAAAATCTAAATTTTTACTCTTAAATAAAAGTATTTTTAATTTTAAACAGAGTTATAAGGTGATTGATGATTAGAGAAGAGATATAAGAATTGGAGTGATGAAAAAGTCATAAGTTCAAATCCTCCCACTAACATAACATAATTGCCAACATATCTATCAATAAAAAATAAAAATATTTTTAAGAATTATATTTTTATTAATTCATGTGACTTCTTTTACATTAAGCAATTGATTTTGTTTTATAGTTTATAATTTTGTATTCGTTTCACATATTACTACTTAAATTTGATTTCAATTTCAAATTGATTTTCAATGTAAATTTTAAATATTAATTTATTGATACACTACATCAAATGATCAAATCGAAGATATTTGTTTGGATAGTATAAATTTAATAATATTATTATGATCATAAAAAATCTTAAGTAAATTTAATGTAGATTTTGTTAACTTTTTTAATTCTTTTGTCAGTGTTCGACTTTCATAAAATCAGATGGGAAGTACATGTGATAGTTCTACCATGGCAACTTGGCAAGGGCAAACACTTTATTATAGATTGACATCTATAGGATAATTGCTTGATAATAGCATTGGGCTGACCTGGGAAGCAATGCTTAATCGGTAATTACTTCCTGCATCTCGTAAAATACTCTTTGCACCTCCATAATTTTGAATATTTCCAAATTGTCCTTGCTTATTATCACCTCCTTGCTACGTTATTTCTCCTTTCTCCTTAGTTGAGTGCTCTTGAGGTGCAGATGGCATGGTTCACATATATTTCCGGCGAAGTGGGAATGATATTTTTTTATTTGCATATATTTATGGATCAACGAATTCGTAAGATACAAAAGAAATGTTTCAAGAAATGCCTTTCTAGAATTATTTAGTTAATTTTGAAAATGCATTTTCAAAAGTATTGGGGACTGTTTTGGATTACATATTCCAAAGCATGTTTAAAATCAACTACCTTACAGATTGGTCCATATGCCTATAAGTGTTAGTCACAAAGTCTACTACCTTGCCTTTGCGAATTATTAAAGTCATTCGTTGTTAGTGGGGGTGAACATGGATTGGATTTTTAAGAATCCAATCTATATTCAATCCATATCTATTTAAATAGATTGGATTTTAAATCTATATAAATATTTTTTTTAAATAATTTAGATTCAAGATCCAATCCATTTAAATGGATATGGATTTTGTCATGTCCAATTTATATCTACTTAATTGTTATAAAGATTATTTTTTACAAATTTTAGTTATTAAATGCTAAAAAGTGAAAACTTAGTACCTGCCCATTTCAGAGCTATTTTCAACCGATCTTGGTCAAGACTATTTTCAATTGATTTTGGTTAGTGTATTTTTTGCCTACCTCAACCAGGGCAATTTTGATTGATAATGGTCCATACATTTTTAGACCGACATCAACCAAGACTATTTTTTGGCTGACATCAATCCGTGCATTTTCGGTCGACAATAGTCAAGGATGTTTTTGGTCGATCTTAGGTAGAGTTAATTTTTGGTTGAGGTCAACCAGAGTTTTTAGTCAATGTTGGTCAATGATATTTTTTAGTCAACACTGACTAGGGGTTTTTCGATCAACATCGATCGTGACTAGTTTTTTGCCAACATTGGTTAGGATTTTTGTGACTAACATCAATAAGGTTTTTTTTTGCCGATGTCGGTCGTTGATATTTTTTAGCCAACATTAACCATGACTATTTTTTTGGCTGGCGTTAATTAGAGATATTTTTTGTTGACATCAACTAAGATTTTTTTGATCGGTGTCAATTGGGGGAATATTTTGGCCGACGTCAACTACGTTTTTTTGGCCGATGTCAGTCGATGATGTTTTTCAGCCGATGTCGACCAAAAAATAATCTCGTTTGACGTCAACAAAAAAAACCTAGCAACTTCTAGTGAAAAACCTACTTGACGTCGATAAAAAATAATTTTGATAATTATCGACAAAAAAACCTAGCTTACATCGACAAAAAAATAGTATCAACTGATGTCGGCCAAAAAGACTTTGGATGTCATCGACCAGAAAATAGTCTCAATCAATGTTAACTAAAAAACCCTTACCAATATTAACCAAAAAATAGACTCAACCAATAACAGCTTAAAATCATCATTAGTTGACGTTGACCAAAATAACTCTAGACAACATTGACCAAAAAATGGCTCCTAACAAAGTTGGCCAAAATAATCTAGTCGTTATTGTCCAAAAAATTGTATTGGATTTAAAAATCCAAACAAATATCCAATCCATATCCAATTAATTGGATTGATTTAAAATCTAAAAAATTGGATTTGGATATGAAACTAATCCATTTAAATGGATTTAAAGTAGATTAGATTGGATTAGATATGAATTATTTTATAAATATGGATTTTTTTCACAGCTCTAGTTGTTGGAATCATCAAAACGAATTTAAACCTGTTGATGAATTCAACTTATCACAGATTCAGACTAAGCAAGTAAAAAAAAATTAAATGCATAGGTAGCCTCAAAATTGAACCTGATTTTTCCATGTTGACTCATCAACCCACCAAAAAAACATACACATTACATAAGCCTATTTTAATGTTTTAATATTTTGTAATATTGTTTTAAGACTTCAAATTTTAGACTTTTATTTTGAAAATTTGTTTTAAGACCTCAAAGTTCTAGACTTTAATTTTGTTTATTTACTCTTATTTAAGACTATTTTATTCTAGACTAAGTATGTCATTTTTCTAAACTTTTATTATTATATTTTTAGTTTGTCATAATATGTCTTGTTGTAGGTGTGATGTGTAGTGAAAGATTTAATTTAACCAATATTTTTAAATTTATTTTTCTAAAAAATGATGATTTTTGTTGATTTTTTTAATTAATTTTTTAAAATTTAAGGTAAATTGGTGGGACAAGCCGATTAACTCACCAACTTGTAATGTGCCTAATTGAATCAATTTTTTCAATATTCAATCTTAAATGAGCTAATTTAGATTTATACATTATAAGATAGTTTGAGGTGGGTCATACTAACCCATTTTTTACATCTCTATTCGTTGTTGCCTTCATACTTTGCAGAAGAAGAGAAAGAAGGGGTGGGAAAGGTCTCAAAACACAAAGGAAAAGGAAGGAGTTGGAGGTATAAGAGACATTCGAGGGAACTTTTTTCCCATTCAATTTGTTTTTAAATTTTCATGGGATGGTTTAATCCAAGACAGTGTTCGAGTCCAAAACAGACAACTTCAAAGTAATTTGTAACAACTCAAATTATTTAAAAAATAAAAAATAAAAAGTCGTGTTTTAAAACACAATTTTTTTAATATAAAGTTGATTTTAAGACTAGAATACAATTTATTCATTCTCCTAAATATTTTAAATTTATTCATTTTAATAATTAATTAAAAAAATTACACCATCTTAGTGAAAAAGCTGCCACATTCTCTCACCAGTCATCACTCTATCTTTATCTCCAATAATTCATCTTTAATTGCATAATTTGCGTGTCTAGAAGAGTGCACGTGGGAAAGGGATTAAGGTCTTTATTCTTCCTCGTTGAATTGCCATTGACAAAATACATGCATGATGTATATGTATATATAGCTTCGCAAAGATTGTTATTGGGACTTTACCCCCGAGAGGACCAACATTTCATCCATCATCTATTAGACCATCTCTTAACAATGAATTTGATTTTAAGATTTTAAACTATTTTTTTGTCTTACAATAACCTTCACTTAAATATATTTTATTAATTATTTTTAAATTAAATGTAAGTAATTACTAATAAATATTTTTATTACTAAATAACTAATGTTAAAAAATAAATATTTTGATAATCAAAATTTTTATTTATCACTTAAAGTTAAACCGACGAAAAATATGTAACATGCATAAGTAACAAAATAAAAAACATTGACATTAAGCAAGAAAAATTAAATTTCATCATTGTTGTAACTGAAACATGCATAAATATGTCCCACCAAGTCTGCTTGATGTTGTTAATGAACTTCTCTTGTATGCATATAACGTAATGTTTGTAGGTATATAGCAAAGTCGGGAGGAGCACCACGAGATACACCAATGTTTGAAATCTCTTTGTCTACATGATCATAATCAACATCAACATTATTATTGTATGTATATTGTTCGTCTTCAACAATCATGTTATACAATATAATGTATGTCAATATAATATTCTTCATCGTATCGATGTGTCAATTACACGATAGACTACATATAATTACAAATCGAGATTTTAGCACACTAAATGTTCTCTTTATATCCTTTCTTGCTGATTCTTGACATTTTGCAAATAACTTTCTTTCCTCTCTTTATGGCATAGGGATGGTTTTTACAAAAGTGGTCCAATCAGGATAAAAGTCATCTGCAAGATAGTATCCCATATTATATGGGATTTCATTAATTGTAAATTGCACTAGAGGAACTCGACCTTGCAAAATGTAATTAAACACGAGCGATTGGTTTAACACATTAATGTCATTGTTTGAACCTCCAACTCCATAATATGCATGTCAAATCCAACAAGTCTTGTGAAGCGATGGCTTCAAGTATTCTAGTGGGTTTGCGATTATCACCTCTACGATATTGGCCTTGCCATGTAACTGGACAATTTTTTCCATTCCTAATGCATGCAATCAATAAAACTCAACATACCTGGAAACACGTGTGCCTCTCCAATTTGTAGCAAGTGATTGATGTCGTTGTTGTTTGGGCTTCTCAAGTACTCATCCCCAAATATCTCGTTCACACCCTTTACAAAAGTTTCTAAGCATTCAAATTGTAGTGCATTCGAAAATTCTATGTACTCATCAACACTATTGACAGGTGATCCGTATGCCAGTATACGAATTGCTGCAGTGCACTTCTGCAATGGTGAAAGACCACTTCTACCAGTTGCATCAGATCTCATTTGGAAATATAGATCATGATTACTGAAAGCATCTACAATTTGAAGGAATAATGGCTTCCACATTCGAAACCTTCATCGAAAAAGCCTCTTTGTGTATACAAAATTTTCAAAGAAGTAGTCATTCAACAAGTGACTAGTTTCACCTTCACGATTGTGATTTATATGGCATCTTTTTTGTCTTGGTCAACTGTTATTCCCTACTTTTTGTTGCACCTCGTGTAAATACCTCATGATTTATTCTTTAGTGTTGTCTTCTAATGTTTCATCAACAATTTCTTTCCAAATTCTATCGAAGTTAGAGCTTGGACCCATTTTACGTGTGAGTGGAGGTAGAAAAAAAGAAAGAATAATATTGCAGAGTTTGTACAAAATGTGCATGTCTGAAAGAAAATTTACCAATTAAATAACATCATTTCCAACAAGGCATACCTGGTGGTGGATCATAATTAATTAGAGAAATTAAAACCAAATTCAACATTCAACATAATTAAAAGACTCTTACAACATAATGAAAAGTTGAAAAAATCCTACAAGATAGTAAATAATTAAAAGTAACTTACAACATAATAACTAAATTGTAAAATTGTGCAAAATATAATTACAAGTGATTATGTGTTTCTTGCATTGTTCTTCAGATATGGTAGATGTGTCTTTCATTAGAATTTCATATAACACCACTACACTCTCCTTATCCTTTGCCTCTACTACCTTTTTGGTGGCTTCACTTTTTTCCCTTATTGCTGCTTCCATGCCCATCAAGTTCACAATCGGTGAAGACGTTGCAGCTCCTTTCCCCTTCATCTTCCTCTAGGCTGCCCCATTGGGCGGGCGATTCGAGATGGTGTGTCTTTTTCTGTAGCCTCCATCGATGTCTCCGGATTAGATGATGACGTCTAATCCCCTTTAGTAGAAATCTTTGTACTTTTGGAACTAGTTCTTTGATTTAATCTAACCATTTAGGTTGATTTTTCTGTAGTCGCCATGCATGCTCTAAAGTAAAATCACTTCTCTCATCTTCCTTCCAAATGACATATGCATGAACCATTACATTGTTATTTGTGTACCCATTTTTCTTCAAATCAACAGCTAGCTTGTATGGGCCCTTGAACTTTTGAATGCCCACATTAATTTTTTGTCATTGAGATTTGACTTGATTCAATGTTCTCTCTAGTAGATTGCCACGAAAGTTGTTGTTATTTTTTGTTATTCTCATCCAAAAATGGTAGCTTGCTTGACCATCACCAACAATTAGATCCATTGACACATTAAGCCACAAACCAATAAGATGTGTATCCTCTTCAATAGAAAAGAAAACTCGCGACTTCTTTTTTGTAGAATGCTCTCCTCATTCCACTAGTGTGATGTTTTCTAACCCAATTTGAGTAGGAAATTATGGAAATTGCATTTCAACGTCATCATCGGAAGGAGTTTGTGGACCACTATAACTATGGGGAGGCTTACCAAACATGGAAGAATTTTTTTGTAGCATTGAATGAAAAGTTTGAGAGCTTTGAGAATTTTCGGTGAAAAATGATTGATTATTTTGCATAAAATTCATTGGTGGTGATGATGGCAAGTAAGGAAAAAATGGAGGAAGATTTTGAGAATTTTCTATGGAAGGGGAATGATTATTTTGTATAAAATTCATTGATGGTGGTGGTGGCAAGTAGGGAAAACATGGAGGAGGATTTTGAGAATTTTTGTTCAAATGAGGAATTTGATAATTTTGCAAAAAATTGTAATAAGCTTGCAAATTATACTAATTTGAATTCATTAAGAATGAAACTAAAGCAAGAGTTTGCAAATAAAAAATTGAGAAATAAAGGATGATAAGGAGAAATGGTGTGCAAAATATGATCACTTATGTGCTTGATTTATAGGATTCAGTTGGAGTGCAAACTTTATTTTAAAATATTTGAATTTAAAAAAAGATACACAGACTATTATAAATAAAGTGAAAAATTAACAATAGTATTGGTTGCCTATTGATTGAAAGGCAATAATAATTTTTGTCGTGATTGAAAGGAAACATTCAATTTTTGAGTTACCTACAACGTTCATTTTTTTTTAAAATAAATATGTTTTTATTTTTTTTTTCTCTTAACTCAACAACCAACAATTATGGTCGGTCTCCTTCTCCTAACTTTTTTTTCACTTTTCCCTTTACTCTTAGCCACACAATCCTCTTCCCTTCCACCCCCCTTCTCCTTCCTCACCCTTCATCTCTGTGCGGCGCACCAACCTCTACCTCCTTGAGGTGCACGGTGCCACCAACACCTACTTCGTGGCACATGGCGCCACCACCCTCCCCCTCTGTGGCGCACCACCATGCCCTTCCACAAACCTCAACATTCACAATATTTCATTTTTTATTTTCTATTTGTTCTTGTATTTATTAGTTTTTCATTGGATCTATTAATTTTCTAGTTTTTCAACTACGATTTGTTGTTGTTGTTGTTTATTGTTTGATATGGATTTTTGAGTTCATTCTCGTCTTCATCTTCTTCCCCTCTTCCTTTTTCATTTTTGTTTCTTTCCTCCTCAATCTGTTAGGAAGAGAGACAATAAAAAATATTTTTTTGTGAGGATCTTAAAAGATCTTGTAAAATACTTCATTCTCCATATTAATTATTTCATGTCTCTCTCTGGTAAAAGATGTTGACAAGATGAGATATTGAATTCAAGATCTTCTACTAAAAATACTTCTCTATGTAGATTTCTAGATCATTAGAATTATTTGTTATCAATAATTAGTTATCAATAATCCTCCTCTCTCTTTGGTTTGTGATTGCTATCTTGTAGTACACTGACACATGCACTTATTATATATTTATTTTTATTTGAGTTATATTGCTAATGTAATATCTTTCATTTTATTTATTTGAATTATGTTGTTCATACAATAAATTTGTATGACATGTTATTTATAGTTTTTTTTATCTATCTCTCACGTTACTTATTTTATCTTATATTTCCTTTTTTTCATTTTCTTTTCCCACGTTTACAAAAATGTCTGTACAAACTTATTATAAAAAATAATTTCTCTATCTTTCCATTTCTTCCGAGTAAAGTCGAGTCTGAAAACTGGTTAAGATAGTTGATATGATTAGAATATGCATATAATTTTTTGGGGGGCGTACAATAATATACAATACGCATATTATAGTAATAATGCAAATAAGAAATGAAATAAACTATCATTATCACAACTTTTAAAGTAAAAAATTACTAATTTTTTATACTGAAATTAATTAATTAAACAATTTAATTAAATTTTTAATTAATAATATTTATCAAAGCCTTATCTTGATATTCTTCATCGTAGTCGTGAAATCATTAAATTAGTTAAACTTATGCAAAATTAAACGTGTTTAATGAATAAAATTTATCATATACTTTACCGCAATTTAAAACTGAACCCAAAAATATGATTTTTATTTTCTTTCTTATAGGTTTATGACCCAACTTTTTTTTATAAAATAAAGCAATTTTAAAATTAATGAAAAAAATATAAAAGAAAATATAGAAGAGCTGTCTTTTGTAAAGAAATAGGTTAATGACTTCATTTTTTTATGTTAGGATGCAGGAAAAAGACGAGATCATATTTTGAGTTATACTTTTCTCATCAAGGTGATCTTGATTTCATTAGAAAGTTGCTTGGAAAAATATGTACTAATAATTAATTTTAATTTGTAAGACAAAATCAACTTTTATCTTAATAAAAAACAATCCTAAAATAGGCTATCTAACCATGGTAACTTCAATCCCACATCAGCGAAGCTATACTTTCTTGTACTCTCTCCTCCTCACTTGAGAAGTCGATCTCACAAATGGGCAAGTTATTCTCATAAATCATTTCCTTCCCCTGTTTAAAGAGAAAACAACCAAATAATGACTACATCCAGAAAACACAAGTCTACTACGGAGCATGGATTGTGATCGTTTTTTTTCTTTCTAAAGGCGCATGAAAGGTTTTGACTTGTTTTGTATACACACTTATCAAGAATTATGGCTTTGAGGTAGCTCAGTTTATCTCTTTTATATTCTATATTTTATTAATGGCCATAACTTTCAGGTGGGTATTCGTTAATATCTATACAAACTTCTGATGTCATGTTTTATTAAGATTAATAGATCTTCTAGTGTTGTTAGAAACTGTATTATTAGAACTGGTTTTTCCCCCTCTTAAAGGTATGTTGCCATTGAGTATGCATCAAGTAGCAAATCAACCGAGATGTTCATCCGCCATGGCACTATTATAAAGGATATATTGCGCGCTGTCTGCAATGTTGCAGGATAATTTATTATGGTTACACTTTCACACTTGAAACCTATGTTGCTCATGGGATCGAATTAAAGAAAACTCTAAGCGCGCGATCGTTATTATATCAATAATTTTGAGTAAAGCCTCGACATAGCTTTCCATACATCTTAATTACTATCTTGCAGAGTTATTAGCTAGTAAAGTTTAATGGTTCATTATTGGACCTTTCTTTAATTATACTAGTTGATTAATTAATCTAAAAGCGTGCATCTCCGAATTACCTAAGAACGAATATGGAGCAACTGTTACTGTGGCCTACACTTTTCCATTAACCCCACCTGATAGGCTTCAAAGCAGGAATAAAACTTGATTAATTAAAATACACAAGGAAATTAAGCTGATATGCTAAGGTTAATTAGTCATGGTTATATATATATAGCTAGGAACTATCTTTCTAACTAGCTAAAGCTACACATATAGTAGCTAGGAGACTAGGACGAGCATTTTGCTAGACTAATAAAACATGTCGTCTTGTTGAAATTTCATAGCATTTAATATAGGCAGGCCTACATATGGGAGAGGGGGTTATTCCCCACTGAACTACTAACAATGTGTTTGTTTTATCATTCCGTCATTCCGTGGGCATGAATTAATTCCGATGCATCCTTTTTTGAAAAGCAACCAATTATTATTTCTCCTTAAACATTCGTTTGACAGGCCTTCAATGAAAAAACAAACACACTTAAATACATCTTTGTTGGCCTTTAAAAAAAGAAAAACACGCTAAGTAAGCTAGCTAGGTGATTTATATTTGAGGGATTTGGACTTGACTTCTAATAGTGTGTAATATTAATAGTATATCATATTGGATAGAGTACAGGAACAACTTGAAGCTAAATGTTAACATTATTGAAACTATGGTTTCCTTCCTAGATAACAAATACTTCGCCTGCCGCGTCGTTGTCGCTCTCTCTGGTATTGAATCAAATTACATATTCAAAACCAGTCAGCAGTCACCATCTCATTATTGATTGCTATACTTATAGATATTCATTTCTTCTCTGCATGTCATGTGTTACGGAGAGAAGATGCTGTCCCATATTTGTACTTCAATCAACCGTATATATTTTTAAATGGTTATTTATTAATTTACTTTAACTTCATTTTTTTTATTTCTCCTTATTTCTTATCACATTATTTATAATAGATTTTTTTTTGTTGAAAATTATTTATTATATATATATATAATTTTCTTTCTTTTCTTTTATCTTTTATTTCCATCTTTCTTATGTCATTCAGTCACTCCAAACAAGATGTGAGTTCAAATTTTCCTTTTACAACATTAATGTAGTAGTATTTTACTATTCGTTTCCTTGGAAATGAATTTTTCTTGTATAATTTTATCCACACAAAAAATCCTTTTACAATCACGCTAGAGGGCAAGAGGCCCCCTCCATCATGGCTTTTTCTTACAGAAACGTTGCATAATATGGAGGATCAGCTTATTTGAAGACGAACCATATATGCATGATAGCTTCTATTAATGGCAATACACAGCACTCGTAGCAGTAGTATGTAGTACATAATATACGTCGATGGATTTGACAAATTTGAAAATAATAGATTCGCTTTTAGGGGGGCTTAAATGTCTATGAAATGGTATTTATTCAGTTAGGATTCATGTTGGTCTATTCAATGGTATTATTCACGAGTCCTCAATTGTTATTAAAATTCGTGTAAAATAAGCCACAAAAATGATAAAAGGAAAAAGTGGCTTTGACCTTCTTATTTTGACACCACACCTAAGATGTCGCACTACAAGATAGCATCTTTTAGATAAAGACAAACATTAATAAGGAGGTGCTACTTTGATTAAGGTCTCTCAATCCTAATTACAAAAATAAAATCATGATAGATAAAGAATTTGTTTATCAACACGTTTTCATGATTGTATGTCAAAAATATCCAAAATGGTAAAAAAAAAATCATAAATCAGCTTGTGTTTTCTAGGCTGGTGTTTATTAATCAAGCTTCTCTTTGCCTATTTAAAAAATAAAATCTTTTTAATATATTGCTTAATTTCAACTTCAATTTAGATTTAATTTTAAATTTTTTTTGCCATGCTTAATTAAATCTTCATGTTATATCAAATTGAAATATCTTTCACGTTGAAGAGATATTGTTTTAAATAAAAATGGATAAATTGAAACTAATCAATTATATTTTTAGTTTGTATATGATTTCATTCAATCGCTACTGCACCACAAATTTAACCAGTATTTTTTTATGATAATGATAATAAGAATAAAATTTACAATCTTAATCATCAAACATGTATCAATTCAATGAAATTATTTTAATTTAATCAAAAATTTAAAATTCAAATTATTATTCGATTCAAATAGGATTGTTACATATGATTATAAAATAAAATAAAAACTATAACCTCGTACATATTAGTATAATCCCACCATTAAGACAATTTTCCGGGATCAAATTTAGCCATTTTAATCAATTAAATTATAGTTTGACAGTCCAGCGAGGTGATTCATGTTTCCGGTTCAGTTTTGAAAATATCCGTGGAAGGGATAGATATCATTAAATATATATTTTGATCATTATCAATCATTAGTCGTATCTGATTCTAAGGTCATTTTCCATTTTCTAGCTGAGGTCTTTTACTTATTTTTCACTTCCATTTTAAAGAATGGTGGAGTTTTTCCTTTATGCCTCAAGTTGATAGTTGAATATAAAGCTAGCTAGCTAGGGCCTAGGGTGTTTGGAAGGAACAACAGAACAAGTCGACAAGCCTCAGAGATATCACTTATCAGATGTGGATAAGCGCCGACTACTCGGTTTAGGCTTTTTCCCCTTTCTGGTGGACCCTTATTCCTCTTAACTCAGATTCCATTCACACACACACAAAAATATGTCCCTACCAACTTTGTATTTGGTGTCTTTCAAATTTGACAAATCCTCTTCAATTTTTTGCTGACAATTCTAATTTGAAAACTACCTTTTAAGAAAAATAAACATGGAAATTATTTAGCTTACATAACAGAAAATTGCGAGAATTACTATCCTAAAAATATTACATTTACTATATCCTAAAATATGTTACTTAATTAGGTTTCATGTTTATCTTATTAAGTGTGAATTTAGTATGATAGATCCACCTTTTTTTTAAAGAATACACTAGCGAGATACAACTATAATTATTTTAAAATGCATCCAATGAGTAGTTGTAGCTTATTAGCTTATTTTTTCTAAAAATAAGCGGGTGTATGTCAAATGTTTGTATAATTTGTTAGCATATACCACTTTAAAATGAGTATTTTAAAAAATTATAACTTTGATTTTCTTAAAATACTAAGATATTAAATACTGACGTATTTCTTCTAAAAAATAAATAAATACAAATTAACAAATCTCATATATATATTATAAATTAAAATGCACAACTTAAAAATTAAGATTCTTATTATTTTTACTCTTTCAATAATCAATATTTTCACTCTTCTCTTCTTTGATACACACTACAACCATAAAAAAAAAATCCCAATCATATCAATTTATATTTCTTTTATCTTTGTTTAAATACTTAATCTTATTATTTTTCTTATCACTTTCAATCTATCCTCTTTTATCTTTATTTATAACTTAAATCTAAATATTTTTTTAAAAAATAAATAGTTAAAAGTAAACTTATACTATGATTTAATTTATTTATTATAAATCTAAAATATTTTATATATGAAAATTTTTAGTTATGATAATTTTAATTGTACTAAAATATATATATATATATATGAAAATTTTTATTTATTATATTCTTTTTTATACTAGACTATATACTTAAAATTATTACATATGATAAAATTATTGACTTTTAATGAACTAAGAGAATTAAAATAATTTTTTAGATAATATAATAATTAATTTAAAAATTATACTTATAATAATTTTAATTTTTAACAGGACATTTGGCAA
Source organism: Glycine latifolia (assembly GCA_013407115.1). Taxonomy (NCBI): domain Eukaryota; kingdom Viridiplantae; phylum Streptophyta; class Magnoliopsida; order Fabales; family Fabaceae; genus Glycine; species Glycine latifolia. Next base: position 10,523,632 of record CM023944.1, on the reverse strand, counting down.
AAAAAAAAAATACTTTCTTAGAAATTTGAAATTTTTTATCTTTGGTTTGTTATTTTAAAAATAAAATTCTCAAGAAATATTATTTAAAAACTCATTCAAGTAAATACTTACCACAAAATTGTTCTCACGAGGAGCTGAGAACATATCTAACTTTTTGTAATCAAGAAAAAAAATTTAATGCAATAAAAATACTACATTAATGTTATTAAAATATTTAATGTGATAAATAATTAAAATCTAAAAAAAATCCAGTTAAAGAGTAGCAGACTTTTACTTTTCCCATTTACTCAATTAGTTCATTCTTTATTTTCTTTCTTTAGAGTATGAGTTTCATTCATAACTAGTATTTAGCCTATAAAACTATACAATAAAAAAACTCTACAAAAAAAGCCTAAAAAAGAACAAGATAAATTTTTATTTTAAAAAATCAAAATTTATAATAAATAAATAATTTTAATATATAAATATAATATAATTAAATTTATAATAAATAAAAATAAATTTTTAATATATAAATTATCTTTTAGATTTATGATTAAAAAATTATATATGATACAAGGTTATTTTTAATTATGGTCATTATTAAAATATTAAAATAGAATTTAAAAATAAATATTAAAATAATAGGTTGAAATATATAAAAAAATTTAAAAAAATCTAAAAACACTCTCGTTAAAAAAAGAATCTTAAAAACACTCTTATAGAAAAATAATGTCCAAAAAATCACTCATAGATAATTATTCTAAATTATACTGAGATAGAATTACTAAAACTAACTTTTTTCCCACTCTCTTTATTTCTATAGTTTTATGCGATTTTATTTCAAATTATAAAATTGTAGAAAAAAATTAATATATTAAAAAGTCTCTTATCAATACAAAAATTTAATGTTATGTATATAATATTTAATTAAAAAATATTATAATAATTCTTAACACAAGTTTAAATTTCTTCTTATATAACACTATTCACGTAACTTTTTTATTTTAATTTATAATAAAAAATAAATAATAAATTAAAATATTTTGTTATCCTTTGAATATTTTTATATAAATTTTAAAATACATAATCTTTATACTAATTTTATTAAAAATATTAATAGAATATGAAAGTTACCCTATATTAAAATGAGAAAAAAGATTATGCATATATAATAAATTTGTTAAATTTTATAGTTATCACATGAAAATCATATTATTGATAATATGTGATTAAATAATGTAAAATGGTTTTAAATTTTCACTACATAATCCATAGCTATTAAACTCTATTACGATACTGGTTAAAAATCAAAACGAAATCCGAAGTCTTATCTCTATCTGAAGCTTCTTTCTTTTCCTTGTTCTGTGACATCTCTCTTCACAGGCTTTCTTCCTCAGCGTTTGAAGATTCTACAAAATAAATTATCACAAATAAAAAGAAGCCAAGTATCTGTACTTATTAACTTTACATTCGGTCATTTTCTTATATTCTATTTCAATTCACATGTTAAAACATTATTTGCTAACAGAGTAATTGAGCTGTGGGATTCAACTTTCAATTTTTTTTATACTACTATGGAGGTGCTTGCTTATATACTCTTCTTCAATCGGTATACTAAATCTTCTTTACCTAGAGTTTGTAATCCTTTACGTTATTCCATATATATATATATATATATATATATATATATATATATATATATATA
>CM023944.1:10499358-10515191 GCA_013407115.1 Glycine latifolia | reverse complement strand
GCGTGTTTCCCTTTAATTGACTGTTTAGTCTTTCATAGGGATCGTGGATTAATGTTAATTGCATCCGTGTTTTCCCTTAATTGACTTCGTCTTTCATGGGGATCACGGAATAATATTTTCATGTGTTTCTCATTAATTGATTATGTAAGCCGGGAGTATAATGCTCGTGCAAGTCTTTCATTGAGATTATTATGAAACCTATGTAATCTTCAAAGAATATCAATAAAAATCCTTGTTATAAGGAAGTTGTACAGATATATTGTGCACAAGTTATGTGGGCCTAGTCATTGTTATGTATTATCACAGCCCTGATCAAGCTGACGTAACCATTTACTCGTGGATGAATGATCGGCTAGACCAAAAGAATTACATCCATCGATTAATGTTATGAATGCATTAACAGTTGCTAGGACTGGAATATGATTCCAAAATATGATATTTAAATCCCGACGGACGTTTCGGGTAAGATATTACTTGGCCATTGGAGCCAAATTAATATTCTGCATACAAATATATCCAGGTCGGAGGCAAGCAAATATGCATTAAAAGCAAATGTAATTGTACAAAGTTTTAAAGATAAATTCGAAGACAAAACATTGTTCGGAGCTGTAAAATATTACATATAAAAATCGGCATTTCAGCCCTTTAATTATCTTCCCGGGGTTGACCTCCTTCAGGTAAGTTCGTCGTGCTCGACTCATCTTCTTCACTATCTGAGATAGTTAACAGCTTGTCGCCACCGACGTAAGACTTGAAATGTATACCTGAGGTGTTCAACTCAATTTCGGGGTTCAAAAAATGAATCTGATCTAGGGCATTATTAAAAGAGGCTTCTGTAGACCGGGCCACTTGCGACCGCACAAAAATAAGTTCATTGGTCGTTTCATCCAAGTCTTTGGCTCTCTTCTCATCAAGAGCAATTAATCTATTGCATCGGTCGAAAGTGTCCCAGACCTTACCCCAGACGGTGGACAATTCAAGCTCCAATTTGCCCACCTCAGCTCGCGAGGATTCCACCTCGATCTTGGAAGCCCCAAGCTCAGTTCGGGAAACCTCAAGCTCGGAGGCCATTTTTGCCACCAACTCTTGTGCTTCCTTTACCTCAGCTCGGGAGGCCTCTAGATCGGCACGAACAGTTTCTAGCTCCTTAGCTGACGCCTCCAACGCCGTCGCATTTTCTCGAGCCTTGTCAAGTTCTTTTTGAAGCTGTCGATTCTCATCTCGAGAGGTTTCAAGATCGGCAACCACCCTGCAAGCTTTCCTGTTTAGAGTAAACAAGCTTTCAACCAAGGTACCACCCTTTAAAGTTGCTAGCTCGATCATACTTAACTCTTTCATCTCGGCCGCAGTGAAGGGTACCAGCTCATAATATCTCCTCGGCGCCCGAGCAACTTTAAAGAATTCTTGAGTGACACCCCTCTCCCAAAGAGTTCGGGGCGCTAACTGAATATGCTCCTCAGAAGGCTCAGACACCGGAGTAGACGTATCGGCAATCCGGGGCTCCGATAATTCAGCAGCCAGAACTTCCGGGATTACATCTGCCATAGATGCATCAAGGTCAATGACTGGCATCTCAGGCACAGGCGGAGTTGAGGCAGGAACTTCTGAGGTAGACTCCGCCACAGGATCGGCAGAAATCGGGGTTGGGACAAGGTTGTCAACTTTCGCTTTGCCTTTTCCCCCGGTAACCTTCCGCTTTTTCCGCAAATGGAGGGCTACGAGATGGTCAGGCCTCGGAATTGGGGCAGAATCCATTTCAACCACTATAAAACAATATAAAGCAGATGTTAATGAAGATTGATGTTAAATGTTTATTCCTGTTATCATCAAAGGGAATTCAAACTAACCACATTTAATATAATAAGTTATGGTAGGCAGATTCTGCGATTCCCTGTATGACATTATACGAGCTGCCGAAGAAGCGTCGGAATCCGACAACCGAGTCTCATCGGTACAATAGGAAGAAGGAGGGAAGTCATGATGGGTGGAAGTCCAGTATAAGGGAAACTTCCAGGCACCCGAAGGTGAATCTGAAGCACGCAAGAAAAAGGGATGATGGTCGGGTTCAACAACAACTTTAAAGAACTTGTCTTTAAAACCCTTGAATGACTCGGCATATAGAGAAAAAAGTCTACGGTCAGAATGACCACGGTCATTACAACCTCGGAACGAGACCCACCCTTTCCTATCGGCAGGCTCTTTACCCGATCGGCCAGTATGAACAGTAAAGAAATAAAAAAATAATGAATAAGTACAAGGGATTTCTAATTCCTGACATAGAAGTTCAAAAGCTTGCATAAAGGCCCAACTGTTAGGATGAATCTGTGAAGGGGCGACGTGTAGATGGTCTAACACTCACATCTGGAAATCAGAAAAGGGAAAACGAACTCCTAATCGGGTAACTACATCCCTATAAAATAAGAAGAATTCGGGATCGTTCTTTTCTCGGGTAGAGCAAATAGGCTCATCCGGACGGGGAAGGCAGATGCTAAAACCCTCCTGAATCCCGAGGGGAAGCATGGCAATACTCCCGGGATCCAGGACCGAGGTGTTGCGCAACACCTCATGGGTAACCCAAGGATATTTGTTGGTCAAAGTGGGGGAAAGAATTTGAGATTGAGACCCGGCAGAGAATTCCTCGACAACTTCCATAAGAGATGTGTCCATAAATTACCTACGACAGTAGAAAAAGGTAATTAGTAAAAATACCTGGAGATTTGAGCATTAGAGGAGGATCAAGATTTGACGAAGCCCAAACCAACACCGGGGTATCTTTGATAGAAACCGGCTCCTCGGTCCCAAAATCCGATCTGTTTGAGATTGGAATCCCGGTCTTATTTGGGGGAGGCTTATGAACAATAACAGGATTATGTCGGCACCTGTCAAGTACAGCCTCGACTTGTCTATTGTGATTAATGCTTGATAAGTATAGAAACTCGTCAAGACATTTCGAGCATGGCTCGAATCAAGTTTCGAAATGTTGCCCAGGCACACTATCTTTTCTGGAAACACTCAAGGAAGTACTGCTTGAAGACACGGAAATCTCAGAGGGAACCCTAGGCTCTGTTAGGGGTATCCTAAACCTTTGTTGAGATGATAACCGTAATCTAGAAGGATTGGGAGGTTTGGGAATATTGGCTTTAGAACTACCAGAACCAGACGGAATTCGCAGAATGGCCTTTTCCTTCTCCTCTTCGGGAAGAGGAAGGCCGAAAAACCAAAATGCAGAACGGGGAGGGACAGTTTTACGAATGCGCGCTTCTTCCTCAGGAGAATATTCCATGGAAGAAGATTACAAATGTAAATGCGCAGAAAAGAAAAAGAATGGGAAAGCAAAAAATGGAATAAACGGAAGATAGGCAAAACTCAAGGTTCGCGTAAAACAAAATAGCAGATGGAAAACTAAAATGATTGCAAGTAAGAGATGAGCATAAAAGGGGGAAATAAAATACCTGGAATGAGGGGAACACTGAGGAAGTATGGAGCGAGGGTGCAGAGCAAAGAGCACAAATGAAAGGCGCAAGCAAAGGTGATAGTGCGGAAGTTGCAAAGACGAAAGAATGAAATAAAGCACCAAGAAGGAACGGAAAGAGAAGTGCATATAAGCCAAAAAGGAAAATAACCGCCAAAATACAAAAGGCTTGGAATAAGCAACCGGTGGATGTGAAAAGACATGAAGGGGCAAAAGTGTCATTATTGCAGAAAGAAAATGATTAAAGCGTGCAAAGAAATGACAACATTAAATAATCGGGACACGTGTCATTAATGAGAATGAAGACGCTTCATTTCCCGATGATCATAGCTATTCAGGATGCCATTGAAGAGACAAGAGATAGCTCGGCAGTGATTGGAAACGTCTTAAACAAGCTTTGTAAGCCGGGCCGATTATCTCGACATGGGGTAAGCAATAGTAACCCACCTCGGCTCGGAGCTCTTGGTTTCAACATACGGACCTATCTACTGATACATCCCAGTCATCCAGAGTACTAGATAACCGAGCTGAGGGGCATCTGTTACGGATAAATAAAGAAAGGCCTATTTATCCTATTTAAATATTCAAACTCTCAACAACCCAATATTTTATCCATCGAAGGATAGAAGACATAACAAATATATCAACAGAAAGATATGACAAAGATAGTGGGCTTCAACCACCATTCCTCCAGGGTCCAGGTCAGTATTCTATAAATATAACATCCTCCATGGAGAAAGGTACACACAATTCTGACTCTCTATTTTCCTTTCACACAGCACACACTGCACACCACTCGTGTTGTGTTTTCCCTTTTGCTGTGATATTCTTCTTGGAGGTGCTTCATCTCCATAGGCATCTTCAGAGAGGGAGAGTTTGATCCTACATCAATTACCCAACATTCTTGTTGGACATTTCTGTTCTCTTTGAGCAGAATAGTTATAAATATTTATACGATTATAATTAGTATTTTATTAGGTTTGGATTATTATATGAGGTATCATAATAAGCGATATTTTTTTTATAAATAATGAAAAAGTACTTTTCACTTATCATGTTTTCTTTTTTAGAGAAAAGAAAATTTCATTAGGTGAGATTAATTAAAATTTGTCATTCTTGTATTTCACTTAAATCAAACGATAAATACAATGTTCGATATTTATATTTTCTTTATCCTTGACACCCTTCCAATGTTGGAAGAATAATATTTTAGGCTTATCTGTTTTTTTTAATTGTTATATTATAGTTAATATGTGTGATTTTTTAATAATGTTTTATTTGAATTTTGCTTTTAAGTTTTTTAATTGATAAAATTAAGTCCTTTCACTATTATTTTCCTAAAATTCTCATTTTAATCAAAATCTTTATAAACTAAACCAATTAAACAAATATAAATTGTCTTCAACTAAAAATCAATCAATAAAAACAATATATTACTCGAAATTTCCAATGATCTACCCAAGCCTTCTCAGTCTAAAGTCTCACAAAATGTACTTCAAGAGTTGATGAAGATGACAACGGAGTTGAAGACGCAAGTCCAACAAGAAGGGCAAGTAGGAGGGTATGTATTATATTTTAATTATAATATCAAATGATATCATCATAATCATGATAAATCACAAATATGGTACACACAAATGGAATAATCATCATTCATTATATACAAAAAAAAAAAGACTGGATTTTGATTTAGTCAAAGTCAGAAAAGTTATTTTTTAAAATAAATCAATAAAACTTTCTTCCTTTGCTTTGATACGGCAAAAAAAACATATATTATAAACAGTTAAATGAATATAACATAAAATTGTAGAATTAAACAACATTAAATTTTTTCTTTTCAAAATATTATGGGTTCAGATTGATTTTGATCATATTGGATTGTACATGTTCAAATCTGATACTCAAATTAATTTCATCAAATTTTTAATTTTAAAATCTGAACTATTTTGATGATTCAAATAAACTCAATTTTTTTCTTTACTTTGATTCAAATTGATTGAGTGCATGTTTGTATAGGCGTTTTCAACAAAGTCTCCACATTCTGAGGCACAAAATGCCAAAGCCTTAAGTTTGTTATTTTTGTGTTTTGTTCGTTATAATTCGTGTGACTGCATTTTTAACTCGAAAACAAAACATGTTGAGTCATTGAGTCATGTAGATGTTGAGTCATTGAGTCATGTAGATTTGAGTCCACACTACCACATAAGAGGACATCTAGCTACTACCCATTGTGTTTTATAGTTTTAGGGACATAAAAGGAAAAAAGTGTCTTCATCTTATCAGGAAAAAAAAGAAATTAAGCGCATAATTTTATTGTTTTTTTTCCTTAAAAAAAGTAGTTTTTTTATTTCATGTTAAAAGAAAGATCATGTTCATTACCTACATGATAAAAAAAAATTGGATTTGCATATTGATGTGTGAAAAAGTTTACATAATAAAAAAAAATTGATTAGCATATTTATGTATGTGCAAAAAAATATCAGAAAGAATTAATTTCTTAAATAAAAATCTTTGATTAGTCATCGATTCTCGATATGTAGGTATAGCAAAATATAATAATTGAATATATGTAGCTTAATGTCATGATATTTGCACTGTTCCTGTTAGCTTTCGAATTAAATATACTGCCTCATTAGTTTAAGCAAATAGCTCCCTAATCCCTACTGAATCACCGTGAGTTTGACAGGTTCTGCCTTTCTGAGTCCTGTGTTGTAAAATGGAGAACGCACGCATGAAAATTAAATTCAAGAGAGCTTAAAGGTGAGGGAGTTGTGTGATTTTTCCGATTATCCCACGTGTGAGTCACAACACAACTTGTGTAGAAATGCAATGCAAGAAAGGAGACGTGGAAGATGGATTGTTTTATTTATCGCATAGTGCATTTAGGATAAGAGAAAAAACCTAAAAATCTAGAGAACAAAAAACTTGTGGCTGCAATTTGCCAATCAATTCAATGTATCTTCCCCACTCAGTTAACTAATCCTATTCACTTCCTCTCCCTCTTCCTCTCTTCCTTCCAACCTATCCTTCTCACTGTGTCCATTCTGTCAAAGCCTTTGGGCTTTTTCGTACAACTAGGTAGTGAAAGCAACAGTATACTAATTTTTGTTTGAAAATACTACTAATAATTTCCACCAAAAACACAAATATTATGATAAGAAAATACAAGCAAAACGTAATAAGTGCCAAAACTTAAAAAGTCATCAACCCAACAATCACACTGTGCTTTCACCTATTTATGGCTTAAAATCTCCCGTTAAACATGTTAGAAAGAAAAGCCGAGACAACAAATGAAAAAAAGGGAGAGAAGGAGAGAGAGAGAGAACTGAAAAAAAAGAAGATAAGACTAATTAACGTTTTTTTGGTTTGGTTTTCTTCAACACTCAGGAGACACGTAGTAAAGAGACAAGTTACATCACATGGTTAAAACTTGTAAAAAGAGTTTGTGATTGTGTGTGAAAGTAGTTTAAGGTTGTGGGGGTGGTTGAAGAAGTTTTTTAGCTTTGTAGATAGAGATGTCAGGTGGTGGATGCAGCATAGTGTGGTTCAGAAGAGATCTGAGGATAGAAGACAATCCAGCACTGACAGCAGGAGTGAGAGCTGGTGCAGTGGTTGCAGTTTTCATATGGGCACCTGAAGAAGAAGGTCAATACTACCCTGGCAGGGTCTCTAGATGGTGGCTCAAGAACAGTTTGACTCATCTTCATTCCTCTCTGAGGAATCTTGGCACTCCTCTCATCACTAAGCGATCCACTGACACTCTTTCTTCTCTTCTTGAGGTTGTTAAGTCCACTGGAGCCACTCAACTTTTTTTTAATCATTTGTATGGTCAGTTTTCTCTTCCCTACTACTACTTTCAATATTTTATTTGCCACTTTTGTTTCCTATGATAAAAAATTCTACTTTTTTATTTATTTAATTTCAACGCTGCAAATTGGATGTCCAGATTTTGAGAAGTTTATTGCTTAGTTGTATTCTGTAAACATCATTTTGGATTGTAGGATTCTATATATTATATCAATTGGGATTATTTCTTTATGGGGTGACATTGTACTGATCAAGAGATAAGCATTTTTTTCCTTGATTTGTTCGCCCCCACTTACATGGTTGTCTTTGATTGATCCTCCGTCAAATTCACTTTGCCATTTATATTCATCTTTTGTAGTTTGCTTCATGACAATCTAAAAATAATGTTAAACGGTCTTATTCTACTTCATGATATTTTCGTTTGTTTCAGCTCTTGTTTGTGAAAGTTACTTGTGATTTTCTATGTTGCAGATCCCCTGTCACTTGTCAGGGATCACCTAGCAAAGGAGGTTCTGACTGCTCAGGGTATAACAGTACGTTCCTTCAACGCGGATTTATTATATGAACCATGGGATGTGAATGATGCACATGGCCGACCATTCACAACTTTTGCTGCTTTTTGGGAAAGATGTCTTAGCATGCCTTATGACCCTGAGTCACCTCTTCTCCCACCTAAAAGGATAATTCCAGGTCTATTTTTGTTCACTTCTTTCCTTTGTCTCAGTTATCTCTTAATTTCATTCCTGATATAGACTAGTTGCCAATTGCATAATGTTCAATTTGTTCTTTCCTATTCGTTACTGAACACTGATCTAAATTGGAAAAGAAACAAAACTATGTACTCTTTGAAAACTATAGACATAATATTTAAAACAATATGGAGTTCATTTTAGATGAACAAATTTATAGTTACATGTGCATAATTTACCAATAGGCGTTCAGATATACATATTCAAGAAGAACTCATTTGAAGTGTTCAAATTTTGCTTCTGATATAAAAAATTCCCCTAGTCTGCAACATCTGAGGCATTGTTCATTTTCCTTGTCCTAATCAGGCTTTACTACAATTTGCCCTTGTTGACAACTCTTGTCCTATTTCAGGTGATGCATCGAGGTGTCCTAGTGATACATTGCTGTTTGAAGATGAATTAGAGAAGGCAAGCAATGCACTTCTTGCTCGAGCATGGTCACCCGGGTGGAGTAATGCTAACAAGGCATTGACAACCTTCATAAATGGTCCACTGATTGAGTACTCAAAAAACCGCAGGAAAGCAGACAGTGCCACCACCTCACTTTTGTCACCCCATTTGCACTTTGGTGAGTTGAGCGTTAAGAAGGTCTTCCATCTTGTCCGCATCAAACAAGTTTTGTGGGCCAACGAAGGAAACAAAGCCGGCGAAGAGAGCGTGAACTTGTTCCTCAAATCTATAGGTCTTAGAGAATATTCAAGGTACATTAGTTTCAACCACCCCTACAGTCATGAAAGGCCTCTTCTAGGCCACCTTAAGTTCTTTCCTTGGGTTGTAAACGAAGGCTATTTTAAGGCATGGAGACAAGGCAGAACTGGGTACCCTTTAGTGGATGCTGGGATGAGGGAGTTGTGGGCCACTGGTTGGCTGCATGATCGAATTCGTGTTGTAGTTTCCAGTTTCTTTGTGAAGGTTCTGCAGCTTCCTTGGAGATGGGGAATGAAATATTTCTGGGACACCCTTTTGGATGCAGATCTTGAGAGTGATGCTCTTGGTTGGCAGTACATATCTGGTAGTCTCCCTGATGGTCGTGAAATTGACCGAATAGATAATCCACAGGTGCTGTTACTTATTATGTGTAAAAGCTACATATTTCATCTTTGTGCTGACCTTTTGATTTATGATCATTTTATTGCATGTGCATGCACTCTCTCTTCTTTTGTTTTTTCTCTCAACTTCTTCCTCTTGAAATATTCATTCCCTCTTTTTACTTGTGAATTTGGTCTGATATATGATCGATCATAACTAATACAAAATTTATCAAGTTTTTCTTCTTAATTTAATTTTGTTTAGATTGCTACCTGCCTTTGTCTGTGTTCTTCCAACTATAGAGTCAATAGGATTGAATTTTGAGTTTGTGGTTATTGACATTGGTTGAGGTTGAGTTATGTCCTACTATCAGCAATTTGAATGCTGAAAACTGGTAAACTTTCTAGTCGTAGATACACTCATTTAAATTGTTGGATTTTGTAGTTTGAGGGATACAAATTCGACCCCAATGGAGAATATGTGCGACGCTGGCTTCCAGAACTTGCAAGATTACCAACCGAGTGGATACATCATCCTTGGAATGCACCTGAGTCAGTGCTACAAGCTGCTGGAATTGAGTTAGGATCGAACTATCCTCTTCCAATTGTGGGAATAGATGCAGCAAAAACCAGATTACTAGAAGCACTATCAGAAATGTGGCAACAAGAGGCAGCTTCAAGAGCTGCAATGGAAAATGGAACTGAGGAAGGACTTGGAGACTCTTCTGAATCCGTTCCTGCTGCTTTGCCTCAAGACATGCAAATGGAGGAAACTCATGAACCTGTTAGGAACAATCCCCTTCCTGTTGCTCGGCGCTACCAGGATCAGATGGTTCCAAGCATCACTTCTTCCTTGTTGAGAGTGGAAGAGGAAGAAACTTCTTCTGATCTTCGAAACTCGGCAGAAGAGAGCAGCAGAGCTGAAGTGCCAGTAACTGCAAATGCACAACGAAATGCAGGAGTTACATTGAATGAACGGATGTTGCAGACCACTAATAGGAATGCTCAAACACAATACAATACTACAATGGAGCTGAGAAATGTAGCTGAAGATTCAGCAGTAGAATCTTCGAGTGGTACTAGGAGAGAAAGGGATGGAGGTGTAGTTCCAGTATGGTCTCCCCCAGCTTCTAGTTACTCGGAACAATTTGTAGGAGAGGAAAATGGTATAACAAGCAGTTCATCTTTCTTGCAAAGGCATCCTCAGTCTCACCAAATGCTGAATTGGAGGCAGCTACCTCAGACTGGGTAAGATTTCCCAAACCAATGAAATTATGAAAGCATTGATGTCTTATATATACTGCCCGTTCTGAACATTTGAGGAACATCAAACCAATTGTCAAAGTTCTGCTTGAAGTTTATGTTCTATATTTAATTTAAAGATTGTGATCCCTTTTAATTTTTGTTGACTCCTTGTTATCTTATCAGTGTTAAATTTTGATCACAGGTAATTCATATCTAAAGCAATTAGACTAGAAGCAAGGAGGTGGAAATTACACTACCACTTTTCTTTTGAGAGAAAGTGAGGTGTTGAAGCCGCATTGGACATACATGTGTTAATTTCCTTCTCCTTTACCACCAGCTGACCTCCAATGTGTATGGAAATTTCAATTCATACGGCAGTTCATCTGCAGTTCCTTTTGCTTTCTTGTACAATATTTGCAACTTGCTGTATAGTATAGTTTGTGTGGTGAGGGAGAAAGAGCCACCATAGGATCTTTGGTCTACCAATAATCTCAGATTTAAAATGTTGTTATATCTATAAAAAAAAACTACTTATTTTTATCAAAGTATATTTATATAATTTCATTTATATTCATTTTCTTTTCTTTTACTTTCTATATGACCAAACAAAAGGAAGTAAAAATATAACTTTCTTTCTTGCTAAACAACCTAAATAATCATTTCAGTTTCTATTCTTTTTCTTCCCTTCCTCATTTCACTTTCTTTTTACTTCCCTTCCTAAAGCACACCAAGCAAGATAAAAAAAAACCCGTGACTGATTAAGCTCGATTAAATAACATTAAGCCTTTTGGAGCAATAAATTAAATACACACCAGTAGCATATTATATAAGATAAATGTTTGTTTTTATATAATTAAAATTTATAATAATTTTTAACACATTTTATATTTTGAAATTTTAATGAATGATTTAAATTATAATATAATATTTTTTAAGAGAAATTATAATCTAATGATACTTTTAACTATTAATAATTTCTTTTTTAAAAACTATTAAAAGAGATAAATGATTAAAAAAATCAACCATACAGATGAAAATAAAAGAGTAGTTTAAAATGTTTGACAGGGACATTTTTTTATTATATATGGAGGTAAGGCGTGAAATATATCCAAGAAGAAGAAAAAAAAAGAAGATATTAAAGATGTAGAGAAAAGTAAAAAGTCTCATTATTGTCCAAATTGTACTAGGGAAAGCATTCCACTCCCTAGACATTTTTCCTTATGTTTTTTTGTGTGAAAAGGGAACTATAACGGTAGTAGCCTCACTAATAGAAAAAATATAAGGCAAAGACCTCACTGTAGCTGCAATGAACTTTTTTGTTCGATTTCAAGTCATCATAGCTGGTTAAATAAAGTGCCTCCACTCCTCGGTCATCTTATCATGATTTTCATCATAGCACTAACCACACAGCAAATGGAAAGAACTAAGCTTATATCAAGGTGTAATTTAAGAATGCAAATAATTTTCCTTAACAAATCACACTGCTTCGCACTCGCAACCTCTTAATCATTCCACCTACCTTGTAAGGAGTTTACCCCACAATTTATAGTGTGCATATATTTTATGGCAATCTCAGTAGTTGACTTTTGTAATTGATCATTATATTTGCACTTTGTATGCAATTTAGAGGAGCCAAATTCACAAACTTAGGTACTCAAAACAGATAAAGCTGGAGACTGCTCTATGGTTTACCTTAGTGACCCATCAAAAGATAAAACGTCCATTAATCTCTTTTAGGATCTCTACTAAACCTAAACCTAAGTAATCTGACTGTGCTTCAAAGCATCACCAGGGAAGGAGGAGGGGGCTCTTTTAGCAACAGTAAAAATTTTAACGAACAATTCTGTTTGAAAAATTGATTAGATGAATGTTTCTAAAAATTAGCAGTTATGAAGTCTAGTACTAGTCCACATTCTTTAACAGCAGTTATCATAGCTGGGGAAGAAAAATACAAGATGAAGTCTTTTAGCAGTGTAGAATGCTGCAGGAAATTCAGAAATGAGAGCAACAAGATATTGTGCACTTTATGGTGATCAACAGAGATGTAGAGCACATCAAATGTAAATAAAGCTCAGATCATAATTAAAATATATCTGCCCTAAGTGAAAGCACTCTCAAATTGGCGAGAGAGAAAACATGGATCCCACATAGATTTTATTCTTTTCTTTCATCTTATTGAGAAACCAAACAAGAGTAAGAAGCATATTTTCATCTTTTTCTTGTGTTTTTCCTAGCCTCTTCCTTCCTCTCCTTTTTACCTCTTCCAAACATAGTGTTAACTTATAATAATAGAGCTTAAAATAATTTTTCTTCTAATTTTCATTTCAATCTTATTGGATTCCATATTATTTAAAACATGTGTTGGATGGCAACCTAACATTACATTTTTATTTCAATTTTTATAGTTCGAAGAGTTTTTGCAAGCTCCGTGAGATGAGGTACAAGAGTTTTCTATTGTAACGGGTGATTGATAGGCGTGGTTCGTCCTAAAAACAAGTTTGATTCCATTCGGCAAGGCCTTCGAAGCAAATAAAAAGGCAGACAAGGAAAGTCATCAACTTGCGAGGTGTTGACATTTTCTTGTATACACTACAAATTATTTCTTAGAAGTTTATTAACCGTGAAAGGCCTTTCTATATTTAATGATTTTAGAAGCACAAAAAGTGTCCATATACTCCACCAGTGTAGTGGACAATTATTGATTCTTGGTGCCTTAAAAGAGAATGAGAATCAAGTGATAATGAAGCTAGAAATCCAGGCATAAAGCCTATCACTACTCATGAATGATGAATCATTGGTTTATGTATCTCTCCAGTGGACTATTTTGGGAATGTGCTTTGTCTCTTCAAGAATCCTAGAAGGAATTATTTCCTCTTTTGTTTTACCCTTCTTAATTTCCTACCAATCCAAGCATCGTATTCCACTTTAGGTGTTATAGGGGTAATGTCGTGTAACATTAAGTCAACCTCAATTACTTAAAGCCTCTACTTGCCACTAAACCACTAAACCATTAAGACAGTGGTTACATAATTAAAGTCCCTCAATTCATCTTAATGTATATTATGAGAAGAAAAATAACATATGCGAATTTATGCAATTTCTTAATTAGCTCAAGGTTTGAAATCTGAAAGCGAAGTTCACATTAAAATATGAATGTTATCAGGTGCTGCACAATCACAACTAACCGTTTTGAAAATGGTAGAGAAATCATACACAAAGATGCTGTGGATGCAAACTTCAGCACTAACTGAAAGAGCTCATTAATATAATTTTTTTTCAGCTGATAAAAATAAAAAAAAAGAGCCCATTAATTATAGTATGGTGAATGGAGCGTGTTTGTGACATGAAATTAGCAACTGGACCATGTGGGGGAATCATATCAATCAAAATTAAGCAAATGGAACGCAAATGTTTTGAATATATAAAAGGACGGCTTTGAAATTTGAATGTGAAAGAAAACCTCCCCATAAAATTAAAGTAAACTTGCAGCCTGCAAAAATGGCGCTATGAAATTAGAGAAAGAGAAAATGGTATAAAAGAATCAAAAGACGGCCTGCTTTGACTTCTTCAATTCCAATGTTTTTCAAAGGTAAAAAAGCCAGCAGTTATCTTTTGAACAAGACTATGGTTTTTGGGTTTGGATACTCTTCATTTTTTTTCTCTCCATTTCTTTTATTAAGTTTTTTTAGAAAATAAATCTTACTTTCCATAAAGTGTGCATCATCTATGTTTGATTTATTTTTCTAAAAAAGAAATGGAGAAAAAAAGGAAATAGAGAGAATTCATTTCCATGATTTTTGCCCATTTGTCAAACAGATAGTATACTTCAAGGGCAAAAAAATTTAAATATTATTTTTTAAAAACAAATTACAAATTTATAGTAGTTTTCAATGTATTTATGAATTTATAACAACAAGTCGCGCTCAGCCAAGACGTAACAGGTCACGTCCCCCAGGCGTAACTGGTCACACCCCACCCAGGCGCGGCTTTGTCCCTTCAGTCATTTCCCCTCTATTTAAATCCAATATCCTCTTCACACTCTTCACAACTGTTCTTCATCATCTTTCTAGTCTTAGATATCTCAATATTTATTTATACTTTATGTTGTGCTTTTTGGTTATATATATAAAAATGTGTACACATTCTGATTCTGTTCGCATTGTTCTATATTATAATGGTAGGATAATTGAGGGCCGACGTGGTATTATTTTCGAATGTGAGAAAAGGCTAACACGTATCAAGCGCAACTCAACTATTAACGAATTGCATCAGAAAATCTGTCAAAAATTAGTTCTCAAAGGTAATCAATCTATCACTATGGTCACTGCAAGAATATGGTGCAATGATAAATATATTAGCATGAAAGTAATAGACGACGAAGATATAGAAATGGTAATAGGAGAATTCTTCAACCAATCAAGGAAAGATTTCTTAGTGTTGTACGTGGATAGTATTGAAGCAGATGATGTCGCTTTACCAATGAGGTCAGTTGATTTCAATTATTCCCATAATGCATCAGCATCTGCTGTCTCCACTTGTTAATTTATCTATAGAAGATGAAAATGATCCTACTTGGGTTATGGATGACTATATTGATGATGATGATGATGAAAATATCGCAATGGAAGATTATGCTAGTGGTTCGGACAATGATGAGGATGATGGTCCAAGCGCAACTCAAATACAAGTACATCACTCTTTTGTGGGGGAGTCTCAAATCCAACCACACGAGGATGCGGGAGAGTCTCAATTATCACAACAATCTGAAGGTGTATTACCAAACAATAGTTATTTACATATATGTCTGGTTTTTGTTAATGTATTTTGTTGTAATAAAAATGGGAAATTGCACATATAGGTGAGGGTAATAATACTTTTTGGGATGGAATCCCACATTACACATACATTGATTGGGATCATCCGAGTGAACAAGATTCTGGCACTGGTTCAGGTTCAGTTGAGGGGACATGGATATTAGGGAATAAGTTGTTTGTTAAACAGAAATCTGCATCAAAAAAAGAGGTGCAAATGGCAATCAAGCGGAACCTCATGAAGGAGCATCAGGAAGCTGTTGTGGTTGAAAGTACGCCGACAAAGTTAAGCATGAAATGTCATGCGCATAACTAGAATTGTCCATGGAGGGTTAGGGTAATAAAACCAACGTACGATGAAAGATGGATGGTTACCAAATAGGGTGGGGGATCACAATTGCTTAAATGATCACATTGCTCAGGACCACAAACAACTTGATGCTAATGTTATTGTTTCACTCGTACTAGGTATGTTATTGGATGACACGATAATGATGAGAATTAATGATTTTATTATAATTAATGATAACGTGACATTTTTTATTATTAGGGATGATAAATGTAACGCCCCGTATGCATCCGGTGCATTAACATTGATTTATGGTTATTAAGCGCAGCAATTATCACAAATAATTAAATTGGAAGCGATAAACAAAATTGACGTCATCAAACGACATTAATAACATCAACTGTACATCATATATGGTGAATTCTCATAATA
>CM023944.1:10436824-10499258 GCA_013407115.1 Glycine latifolia | reverse complement strand
ATACAATTGCTTAACCCCTCTGTATTTCAAGAATAACCAAGTTATCCAAAACAATCAATTCCACACTTAATCATCTTCTATACAGTCTCATGAACATTTTTAGTAAAAGCAAACATGCTCATACATGTCATGATACCCTCCATTTAATCATCATTCTTCCTACTCATACATATATCAGAGTAAAAACCAAACTTTATCAATAGTCATTATTCAAATCTTATTATTCATCAGAACAACCTCCTGAGCATACTTTTCTAAAGGACTCAAGCCTAATTCCAACCCTATCACAAATGGGTCACTATTCATCCCAAAAATAAATTCCCAAATCAATCGGTAAAACTTGAGTTTCTTACCTCTAAACAGTCAAGGAATGCTAGAAAACGACTTTCCCAGGCCTTAGCGTCCTTGAATCACCGTCTTTTCCGCAAACTCAAGCTTTTCCCAAAGTTCCCTAGAGAAAGGGATTTCTCCGATTGATGGATTTTTGGGAAAAAGGATGAAGGATTCTAGCTCACATGAAGGTTTCTCACAAGTTTCATGTTTGGTGGGAGGTGTTTTGATGGAAAAAACAAAGGTTTAAGAAGCTTGGGTGCTTAGCAATGGAGGTGCAAGGCTAGAGGAAGAAGAAGCAAGGGAATTTGGGCCAAAATCGCGAAAATGAGCTTTCTATAGTGGTCCAGGTCGCGTTCTAGCGCTGATCGCGCCACTATGGCGCTATCCGCGCCAAGTTCCAGTGTCTGTTGCGCTAACCGCGCCAATATGGCGCTACTGGCGCCACTCTCACGCTAACGGCGCCAGAAATTCCGTCGCAAAATCCGTCGCAAAATCGGTCGCTAACGCTTTTTCTGACGGAATATAGCAAATTTAAACTTTTCTTTCTTTTCTTTTATTTATTTAACCTTGGTTATTATAATAAAACATGAGCCATCATGTTCAATTGAACTAGTCCAGGAGAAGATAACCCATTCCTATAGATACAAAGTTTCATATAGAAATGCATGGTATGCAAAGCAGAAAACAATGAGAATTATCTACGGTGATTGGGAGGAATCATACGCATTTTGCCGAGGTGGTGTGACTATATGCTTCACTTTTCACCAGGTTCTATATATCATCTTCAAACAAAAGATTATTATGTGACTCATAGAATTATTCATGGAAAACGCGTGTTTCACCCAGGAAATCGTAATCTCCATAAAGTTGTCAAACCACCTACACAATTAAAACATATATAGGACTCAATTGCATATTCACAATAGTTTAAATAAATGATATTTGATTCAAAAAAACATATCTCATCTCTGCATAAGGTGTCTAGTTTGTCTCGATACCAGTTAAGTGAGTTCATTCTGAACCGACCTAGAGCATTAAATCTAATTTCTAGATTCAACATTCAATTGTTAATTGCAGTACACATAAATTCATGGTGATTTAACTAATATAAAATAAACATACTTGTGTCCGAAGTGGCGGTCCAGCTCATGCAGATTAGGCAAAGGGGGAGCAATGGGTGAAAATCTGAGCCACACCAAAATCTGCAACAAAACAGTGCAACTACCAATGTCTTTTCTCTCCGATTTTGTACAATCATACAACTATCTAAACAAGTTTGCTAGAACCATAGAACCCCAGCTATATGCATCAATATCAGCAAAATCACCACTAAGTAAGGCTATGTAGCGACATCCTACTACACTCCCCCCGATCTGTCGCAAAGGATCCAAGATCCTAACATACGTGCAGTGTGAGCCTTCGTGAAATATATCACATTCTGATGATCACCAGCAACTGGATCCCATGTAGGATACACTCTGTCCAAATATGATAGCTTCAAATTGTCGAAGGATAACTCAGTGGCCGCATTGGACCCGTTACCAAAAACCTCATTACACAATTCTGCCCAATCCGTGTAGGTCTGTCCGGTAACGACTTGTCCATCAGTAGGCAATCCTAGTATACCTACGACATCTTGCAAGGTAATTGTCATCTCACCCTGCGGCATATGGAAAGTGTGTGTCTCTGGCCTCCACCGCTCAACCATAATACTGATAAGGCCAGCATCAATCTGAAAATATAGGTCACTTATCATTTTATAAGTTCAAAATACACATATTTCAACACATTAAACATAACAATATTGTAAGTGCTTACCTGCATATATCGCATGCGAGCAACATGTATGAAACCAGCCTGAGTCAAATACTGTGCGACTAGGTTTGGAATATCGTCGGGTCGCGATCCACCACTAGGTCTACCCCTGCGGCGAATCTTTAACTCTCTCTGTGTTTCCTAGTTCCAAATAGCCTGTGAAATATGAGTGTGTTGTCTGCGCCTCCTAAGTATATCCCATCTATATGGTCCGGGAAGAACATGCTTTGTGGGATCGGTAGGCTCAGGCTCATGGTTAGGTCCAGATAGAGGTGACTCAGATGATGATGACTCGACCATAATAATATGCTAAAATTTAATAATCATATTACCATAATTTATTTAATTTGAAATAAAAATTATTTTTAAAAATTGATTATGTATGTCTTAGGTAGGTCTTTAATCATAACCTAGGTCACTAACTAATAATATTCTAAGCCAATAAACATATTACAACTAACTAACTATATCACTAAAATTTTATAATCACATTATCATAATTTATTTAATTTGAAATAAAAATTATTTTAAAAAATTGATACCAATTATCTTAGGTAGGTCCTTAATCATAACATATGTCATTAACTAATAATATTCTAAGCCAATAAACATGTTACAACTAACTAACTATATCGCTAACATATGTTTCAAGTAACTATTTATAATATAAGTCACTAACAATTTTCTAGATCAATAATAATTTCCTAAGATAATAATATAATATATTTCATGTAATTTAAAAAACAGATATTCGAGCACTTACTTGACTGACAAAGTTTCATTGCGTAAAACCTCAAATTCAAACAAAAAACTAGAGAGAAGTCAGAGCAAAATGCTAAAGAGATGTAAAAGTTAAAAAGTGAATTTGGGGTATATATATGGTGCTGCAAAGTTGCGCCTAGTGGGGACGTGACTGGCTGCAGAGTCGCGCTTGGGTGGGGCTTGACCAGTCACGCCTGGGGAGCGTGACATGTTACATCTTGGTTGGGCGACTTGTTGCTATAGATTCGTAAATACATTGAAAACTACTATAAATTTATAATTTTTTTTTTTAAAAAAAAACAATATTTAAATTTTTTGCCATACTTCAAGTGGTCCTCTAAAAGTTAAAATGCACCACATAAAAATATTTTTGGACAAGCATAGCCTAGCTTATTCCCGACTACAGCTCTATGTTTTCAATTATATTTAATTTTCTATCAAAAAGTATTAATTTTTAGTTTTGGTTTACAGAGGATTTAATTCACGATTTTTATTATTTATCATTATTTTTTTTATTACCAAATTAACCTTATATCTTTAATTATATTTAATATATAATTAGGACCGGATAAAAAAAAGGAAAATATGAGTGAATTGACATGTTATTTGACACCTAAAAAGATAAATTACATGTTAATTTGGATCAGCGTTCAAACAAAAACAATTCACATTCGATTAAAGCTGTTGCATACAAATAGCTTTTGGGTTGTTATTCACGATTTATTGAAAATCTTGCCTTACATGAATTTGTAACGCGTATCTGAACACACTAAAGAGAAAAAAAATTATAATTATGATAAAAAATATGACTTGATCAATAGAAAAATAAAGAGAATTATTGAGCACTTGAATAAACCGATGCACATGTATTTCAATTAACCATTAATTTTGAATTCAAACATTGGGCATGTGACTACATTAAGTATTTGAAGGGAAAATTTTATTATTTATAGTGATCTTATATAACGTTCCTAATTTGTTGATTATGATACTTTACACGGTGATAATTAACTAAATATCATTATTGATTAGAACTCTCCATAGACAACATTTTCTAAGACTTTAACAATCAACTCTAGCACCACTCGATTTCTTTTAAGATCATTAACTGGTCCTACAAATTAACACGGGACTTTTTGGCATATTTTATCCTCGCTCATGTGTTTCTAAGTAAATTTCTCATAAGATCACTCATCCATAATTGTTTTAAGTCAAACACGCTGAAATCTGATGTTCTTATGTGATGGGTTAACAAAAACTAAATACATCTTATTGGTATAAGTTTATCAATTAATTTTTTTAAGTTATTTTCAATTGTATAGTCTCATACTTACACAGTCTCTAAATCTCTTTTATTTTAGTGTGATTCGTTTAGGTATTACATCTTACTTGAGCAATTGCTCCTAATAGAAAATACATGTTTTTTTTTTGCTAAAGAAAAAATATACATGTAATCATACTTGATTAGAACAACCTTTGCATTGTTTGATACTTGCACTTAGGGGTGACATTAGTACAATATAACACAAACATAAAGATATAAACATAATAAACTTTAAATTATAGGATACAACATGATTAGAATTATAAAATTTAAAGTTTCTATATAATAGAAAATTAAGTACAAGAAAGAATTTATGATTTTTTAAAAGACTTTAATTTAATGATTTGTATGTTTTGAGAAACTAGTCTCATAACTTTTAACTATGAAAATAGCTTGATTTGATGGGGAAATCATGTGTTAAAAAATAAGCATATATAAGTCTTGGTAATCATTAAAATGCTACAATTAATCTAATTTATATGGTGGTATTCTAATTTATATTCGTATAAGAATTTAAAAATTAATAAAAGAAATATACTATAAAATGCAAGTAGAAATGTTGAAAGCATCCGTATAAAATCCATAACATGCTCAACATGATATAACCGCTATTTAAAGTATATCTTTATATATAAAATAAAATGAGATCTTTCAATCAGTATTTTTTTTTTATCTTATATTACATTATTTGGATATATTAGTGTTAGTTTTAGGTTGATGCATTATTTTGTTTTTTTTAATGAAATGTATTTATTAAAAGCCTCTTGGAAAACCAATATAAGATGCATTATCTTAAAACATAAATTTTTACACTGAAAGTAATAAAAAAAAAAATACCATAAATCGTTGCAAGTGATCCATGTGTGTGTATCTCGGCAAGTTTTACATTGACCGTCGAAGGTCTAATACAACCGCTCTTCCTTTATTCGAGCTTGGACTGATTATGTTATTAAAGTAAGATACACATAAATAAGAAAATAGACATGACATTTAAAATAATTATTATAAAAGTCTATAAATATTATATATTATCATTTTAATTAGATAACAATCTAAAAATCATTTAGATTACTAGGGCATATACTATTTATTCTCAAAAAAATAAAACAAAAGGAAGTTTTACTAAATTCACAGTGATGAAAAGGACTTTTTTAAATGTAAGCTTAAAGGTGTGTACAGAAAATTAACGACTATGGCACAAAGTATTTTCTATTTCTTTGCTGAATAAAAAATTCTATTAATTTAAGAATTCAATAATAGATGAAATTTATTGTCTGAAATAACATAGAAAGTAGTTATAGGATAAAATATATAACATTATATTCAACTTTAATAAATGTGTGATACTTTTAATATTTAGACAGATAGCTTTTAAATCTTATAGTATAGTTTTATCTGCCTCAATGGTTGATTCATGATACATCCTACTCACTACGTTTTATTGAGTAGAAAGATAGTATATAATCATGTAGTCAAATTTTGGACCAATTCAATTCGTTGGTCAATGATCCTATAGTTTTGATGACTGCAACCAATGAAAACTTTCAACTACTTGATGAAGGCACTAAGAAAATTGGTTCATTTTCAATTAAATTAACTTTAATGTTTATTATAATTAGTCAGCACTAATAGAAGGTCCTTGGCTTTCATAAAAATAAAATATAAAAAATGGAAGGTCCTTGGCCTTTACTGCCAACGTTCACTGCAATTAAGGAACAAATACGTCAGCGTCGAAACGTCCAAACGAGGAGCTTAGTTCGTAAATGACTTGCAGTTGCAGGAAGTAATAGTAGCTTTATATAGTAAAAATATTATTGTATTTTATTGCGTTATATTGTATTCTTTGCCTTTGTAAAATATTTTGGACTCTAATGACAAGTACTCAACAAAGTAAATGAAGTTTAATATTTTATACAAACTTATAGAATACAAATCACCCCGTAGGGAACGTTTAGTAGAAAAGTAGAAATCATTCTTATGTTCGGTTTATTATTTAAGAAATAGTATTTTTTTTACAGAAAGAAATAATATTTTTAGTAATCACTATTTTTCACAATTTTTTTCCTTTGTTTTCCAAAAACTTATTTCTATAGAGAAGTGGGAATTTAACTTTTTTAAATTGGGAAAAATTTATGGAAATAATTTTTTTTTAAAGTTAAAATTATCACTTATCTAGAGAAATAATACAAAATGGTTATAATTTATTATAATATAAGGGCCAAAAGTGAGAATACTACGCGATATACGAATATGAAATGATACAAATAAACAAATACAAAATTGAGACACAACACCATTACACCAGTGTAATATTATAATATATAAAATTAATGTAAAACATAAAACTGAAATAAGAAAAGGGAAGTTAGCCTTAAAAATATGAAATACAACCATGTATATATCATAACATATTTTTCTATCATTATAATATTTCTAACTATTGATATTAAAGTCTAAAAATTAAAAAATAAATATAAAAGGCAATATAAGAGTTCAAGAAGTGTGTAACACAGAAGTGCATTTAACACGAGCATGATAAATACACATTACACACAGTGTAAAACCGCGTAAGTCTCGCTTTAGTGCTAATAAAATTACTAGACGTGTAAAGATTATTATCTATAACTCTATATAAATAGAATATGATGTTTTAGTGTATATATTTTATAATTATTTTATTTTTATAAGATTATAATTATATTCATAAATTATTATTTTATTTGCATAATAATTATTTTTATAAATCATCCATTAACTTTTATTATTATTTTTATTTATAAAAATATGAAAAAATAGTTAGACACGGATTACATGTTTACCATTGTAAAATATTAATATTAATTCTAGGATCTGACCCATTTTAAAATTAAACATGATCGTTTCTCAAGAGGCAAATAAATTCCTCAATTACCTTTTTTAAAGTAAGAAATAAGTATTATTATTTGATATTTTATACAGTAGAAAACCAGAAAGTCAACAGAAAAGAAAGAAGTCATTGCTGTTTTGTTGTGGGTACCCTTTTACCTTGGCATCAGAGAAATACTATAATTTTCTTTTCCCGTCTTTGCCAAGCTTATGGTTCCCGAAACGGTTACATAATTATATCATAACACAGGGAAATATAAGCATCCTACGATTCCTTTCTGTCTCACACACAACACAACACAAGCTTCAAAATTATCAGTTCTCTTTATGTTCTCCCTCTCTCATTTTTCTCACTCGCTTCTGTAATTTTAGCTTTTGCAAACTTCGAAGGGAAACAGCATGGACTATCCGAGTCCAAGTACAAGTTGAATCCTTTATCAATTTTGATTGGACCGGTGAGCTTAGATTCGTTCATACCTCACTTTTTCCTTTTCTTGTGTCACTTAATGGCTTTTCTGGGGTTTTGGGGTTGTTTATAAAAGTTTTGTTTTTGACAATTGTGTTTGTGTTTTTTATCACACAGGTTGTGATTCTGGACACAGAAATTGGGTTTCTTTTCAAATTTGAATTCAAGGTGTCAGCCTAGTGGTTTGTGCTGAGAATTGGTTGAAAATATTGAAGAAGCTGCTCAAACTTTTTTCTTTTCATTCATGGACAAGTTATGCTGTTTTAAGGATTCATACTCTCAGGTAAGAATGTAACTTGTGCTCTTAGTTGCCTCATGCATATGCATGAAACATTAGCTATTGTTTATTGAGTTTGATAGAAATTATATGCCTATGTTTTCACTTTTTGTTGGCCACTCTGGGGAAAAACTTTAATTCCATTTCTGGGATTTAAATTCCTATATATTACCAAATTTGACTGTTATGAAATCTTCATTATTGTACCTTATAATTATCTTCGAATCCATTATTGTTATCTTTGGAAGGGGGCATGGTTCACTCTTTCCTGCCACGTTATCCTGTCTAAGTCTTGAATTTTAGTGCATCACACTTTAATTTTGATTTTAATTTGTTATGGAATGCTTGTTTTGTCTGCATCCTCATTTTTATTGGGATTAGAAATATGTCTCTTGGGGTGACCGGGAAATTAACTGCTTCAGTAATTACTTTAAGACAACTACCCTAGAAGTTTGCTAGCAACCTAACTTTAGGTTTAGATGCATTAAATAAAACTTTTTTGTTTTTAGGCATTCTTGGCCATCTATTAGATTTGATGGCTCCTAGAACTCTGAAAGGGTCTACTTGTTTGATAGGGGGTTGTTAATGTAATCAATGTGGCTTTGTTGTGCAATCAAATACTTATTTCTATGTATGTCACCTAAACAGGCAGGACTATTCAATTTCTCTGTGTTGGTTGCTTTACAGCTTGTAGCTGCACGTTCTTCGTCCAGCACTGGTAAGGGGAAAAATCATGAAGGCTCAATAAAGTATGGTTTCAGCCTTGTAAAAGGGAAAGCTAATCACCCAATGGAGGATTATCATGTTGCCAAGTTTGCGCAGATAAAGGATAATGAATTGGGCTTATTTGCAATTTATGATGGTCACTTGGGCGACCGTGTGCCTGCCTACTTACAGAAACATTTGTTTACCAACATTTTGAGGGAGGTTGGTTGAAACTGAGTGTTGTGAAAAATAAACATATCATATATTTTCTATGCTATTGTGATCAAAATTCAGATTGGAAATGTTACATTCTTCTTCTTCTTTTAATATCCTAGGAGGAATTTTGGGAGGACCCCACTCTTTCTATCTCGAAAGCATATGAGAGCACAGATCAGGAAATTCTATCACACAGTTCTGATCTTGGGCGTGGTGGATCAACGGCAGTAACTGCTATATTGATCAATGGACGAAGGTTATGGATAGCTAATGTTGGAGACTCACGAGCTGTTCTTTCAAGAAAAGGTCAAGCTGTACAAATGACTACAGACCATGAGCCTAACATGGAACGAGGCAGCATTGAGACTAGAGGTGGTTTTGTCTCTAACTTGCCAGGTACTTTAAAGCTTCCATTCCACTATTTTAAATTTATGGAGTCTGTGTGCCTTTGGTTCTTGTTTCTTGTATTGATCTCTTTTTGTTTAATTTGTAGTTACCATTTGGTAGAAAGAGAATATTTTCATATTGCTTAAGTGAATCGCAATGTTATAATTCTCTAGAGAAGCAGCTCGAATTTGTCCTTTGATGTCAAATAAGACAAAGCAACGTAATGATGCATTCATATCTTTTGATGTCAAATAAGACAAAGCAAAGTAATGATGCATTCATACAACTATACCTTTCAGGACAAATACTCTCCTTAGTTGTGATTCTCTTTCTGAGATCCAGTAATTGAATGAATTTGAAATTATATGAATTCATGTACTCTGTTTTATAATTCATAAGTAAATTCAAGTGTAGAATTTTTTTTTATGTTGTTTAGTACATTACATACTGCTTTGTGATTGTTTTTCTTGGAAAAAAAATTTTGCTTATGCACATCATGAGCAGTGAGTTTTTTTTCTTTTAACATGAAAGTTTGTAGTTTGTACCATGTATCTCACCTACTATTTCCTTTTTGGGGGCTGTGGGGAGGGTAATGGGAGTAATTCCTGAAGTATCCAAGTAAAGAAGGTGTTTATTACAATTTGTCAGCAATCCATGAAAGGTTCCTTAGAAAATTTCGTTTCTTCATTATACTCTAACCCTATTTCCAAAAAATCATCAGATTTTTACTAACAGTGCTTAACTGTATTCATATGCTAATATCAAAGAATTGCAACAACAATCCTGAGTGTGAAATCACAACAACATAGATACATTTATGACAGCAAAAAGTCACCATAACATAAATACTTAAAGTAACATTATTGATGTTGATGATGCAAGGTGATGTGCCTAGAGTAAATGGACAACTTGCTGTTTCTCGTGCATTTGGAGACAAGAGTCTCAAGTCACATTTGCGATCAGACCCTGATGTAAAGAATACTCATGTAGATGTTGATACTGAGATTCTAATCCTTGCAAGTGATGGACTTTGGAAGGTGAAATAGAAATGTATTGTTGTTTTCATTGCCCTTGCTTTTAAAGGTCAATATAAAAAGTAAAAAAAAAAAAACATTTGCATGTGATAAACCAGGTAATGACTAATCAAGAGGCAGTGGATGTTGCTAGAAGAACGAGAGACCCTCAGAAAGCAGCTAAACAACTAACAGCTGAAGCATTAAAAAGAGATAGTAAAGATGATATATCTTGTGTTGTGGTTAAATTCAGATGATGGTATCTTTCAAACCATGTGCATGCCGGGGTGCAGTTTATAACAATAATAAAGGTGCATGTCTATGGAGCATGTCAACTTATGGTCTGGACCAACAACTTATATTACATACTTGTTTGGGTTAGACTTTCTGAATAGGTAATTTGCCAAAGAAAAAGGAATGGTTTGTGAAGCACTAAATTGTGTTTTTTTTAAATAGATTTTATGGTTTGAGAATGTTTGATTTATTTCTGCAAAAGTGTGACTACTCAGAATCTGTTGTATATTGTCTTTTTATTGTTCATAAAAGACCTAGCGGCTGTGTAAAAGACGAATATGCTTGTAGTTATTGATTGGGGTATAGTGAGTGCTAGGATGATAGGTCCTATCCATGGTTGTATACCACATTCTTTGATAGAAGTGGACCCTCTTTTTCTTTTGTTCCATTTTCCAAATGAGAGGAGGTTCCATGTGACACAAGCTTTTGGTACCATAAGTATATTAGTGTTACATGCATTTTTCACATAATTTCATAAAATGAACAAAGGCCTCTTTGATTCTTAGTTCATAATAAAACTAAAATATGTTGCACAATTTCTTGTTTGATTTTGACCAAACATGAGGACATTCTATTGTCACAAATCATGAACACCAAAACTCAGATTATTTACTCATGACGTTTGGTATGCATAATCTTTTATCTTTCCCGAAAATTATATTTCTTAAGAATCATTATTATTTCTGCAAGTGTGAAATAGAAGTGTTACACGTGTGTCTGATATGCGTAAAAGATTTTTGGAAATGTTGCACAATATTTCGTGAGTATGCCTAAAACTTACCTACCTTCATGGGAATCTTTTATTCTTACCCTTTCCATAAAAATGTTTTGACAGGGAAAATGGTTAAAAAATGAGTTTGATTGGCAATGTCAATGTAAAAGAATTTATATTAATTAATCAAAAATAATCTTCGCTGACTTTTAAGATAGATAGTATTATATGAAAATATGTAAAAATTATTATACAGTAAATTCTAATGAATGATAAATATGATTTAATAAAATAATTTTTTAACTTTCAGTCAATTATTTTTTTAACTTCGACTCTTCGAGCTAGCTTTCCCGTTAATATTGCTGGAACAAACTTATCTTAAAGAAGCAACACATCCATTAGAATGCAAATTCTTACATCATCAAATTAAAGAAACTTATTTTTAACATGATAAATTTTTATTTCATCATGATTTCCCTTTAATACCATTTATATTATGAAGAGCAATCAATATACATAAAATTAAAATTGCACGAAACCAAACTTTCAGTCTTTCATCCATATTTTCTGCTTGCGGACGAGAAATGATCAGACTAAATGCAATACATAATAAAAATAATCATAATTGCAAGCTAGTTTAATTTCATCAGATTGCAAATGCAAAAATGTCAACCATGTGCGGTCAATACATCTGATTAATTTAATTCTGTCTTCCTAGTCTCTAAAGCATGTTTAGAAGGATCAAATTCTCACATCAGCACACGGACCGAATTCACTATTAGAGATTAGCAAAGGGATTCACCGTTACAAACCAGGGTTTTTCAATATCAACGCTCTCTCCTGAGGAAAGGATTAAAACAGATTACTAAAGATTTTGATATAAATTACTTATGACATTTTGATCAGATTATCACCATCTTATTATTTTTGAACTACAAATAACCACGCACCGAGTACATCAACAATGCATCCAATCACTTTTGTGAGATTTACAATCATTTCATTCCCAACAAAAATAAATTTAAGAACTGACGATCAAATGATTTGACCTTCAAGAAAACGTACAAGTCAAAGAATTGCATATTTCAGCTCGAGTTTGCTACATTTAAACTATACACATTGAAGTCTCAATCTTCTAGAACGCTGAACGAAGTATTTCTCGATCATATGAACATATAAGGGACGTTTACATCATTCAGTAACATAATTGACCCCACTAAGCACGAAGCCAGAGGGTGTGAAGATGATCCTGAAACAAAACGGCATAACTTGCAGCCAAGCCTTTCATAGGTTATATTCTAATCTCCAATTTCAAGAAGGAAAATTGCTCAGTACAGTAAACTCACTGATGCATCCCACGGCTGCTGCTTTCCTCTCCAATTGAAACGGTGGCAAGGGACTTGGAAGCCCATGCTCTAGCATTCATTGCTCCTTCCTGCAGATTACGTCTCTTGCATGGCTCTTTCAAGCAGTTAAATGACTGTGTTAGGCGCTTCAAATAAATCAAAGGATGTTCAAGCAAGCTCCATATTCTCATATTTTGGATGACCCTTCTCCAAGTATATTGAATACATATAAGCAGCGTAGGGAAAAACAAGTATAGTAATCTCAAAACCACAAATGTAGTGGCCAGAGCCAAATAAGTTTCCTGACGTAGTAAATTTTCTGGAGATCTAGCCCATGAAAATGGACAACTTTCTGGCTCAGTGTTACCGTGACTCTCATCAGCAGATGAACGACCAATTTTCTCAAGTGATAGTTGATCAAGTGAATCAATCATAATCCCTACAATCACAGCCAAATAATGAACTAAATACAAGAAAAAAAGGAAAACAAAATGTAATACTGCATATCAAAGAAAATAAGGAAAACAACATGTGCTACTGCATAACAAGATTACAAAATTCTCAGTTGTTTAGTCAAACAATTTAAAAGAGGTAATGTATTTATTGAGACAACTAAAATCATTTACGCTTGACTTGGATATTAAACAAAAGAATTTTGAACATCCTAGGAAATTTCATGGGCTCATTTTTAGCCAAAAACAGAGAAACCCACTCCCCCCCCCCCCCCCCCAACCACCCCACCAAAGAGAAAACTTTTAAAATTCACAACCATCTCACTCAATGATACATTTCTGAATTCCAAATTAAAAAATAATGCTCTTTCTTCTCACTAGTCTCTAGCATTGTATATCAGCACATTTTCACAAAATATCATCTTCCTTGATGAATAAAAGTAACACCTTACCCAACTTCCATGAGTTTAGGACCTCTGTAGGTTGGTTCAGTTTCAGAATCACCAGGGTCGAGTGCCATCATAATGTTTTGTTTCGGTGCTTGTTATTTTTTATCTTATTCTTCTTTGAGCAAGAAAATCCAAGTTCTGTTGCGCGGAAATGGGTGGTGTAGGATGATGGTATCCCAGGCTAATTTAGTAAATTATGTAGGTGCAAAAATGAGGATTTTGCAATTAGGAAATAAATCAGGGACTATACTGTGACATAGGATATAAAATTTGCTTGCATTAAAAATTTTCTTAAATTTTGAAATACTCCATTTAGTACTTACAGGACTATTTATTCCCCCACACTCCCAAGTCGCAACAGTTCCCCTTTTTCATGTGAAATACACGGTAATCACTTGATCATAGTACAGGACAAATAAGACATGACCAAAGTCTGTCAACGATCAACTTTTGCTTTGGTCCATGGGTTTAACCATATAGGATTTAAAATTCCCTTGCATTTAACATGCTCACGTATTCTTTTATGGCATGTTTACGTTTAATGCCCCCACACTCACAAGCCACAACGGTTTCCCCTTTTTAATGTGAAAGACACAGTAGTAATGAGTAATGACTTGATTGAAGTACGGGACAAATAAGGCCTAGCCAAAGTATGTCAACAATCAAATATAAAAATTTAAGCTTAATTAATAACCAAATCAATCTATTTAGATGAACCAACTAATTGAAATGAATACAACATATTCTCTTTTGTGTCCGATAAATCCATCCATTTCTTCCATGGGATCATGTTTGGTAATCAGATATTAATGTAATCAATCATATTTGTTGTGTTTATGTTTTGAAAGCTTTACAAATTGATTGAGCACTATGATTCAAATTTAAACTCCATTGTGAACTGAATGAATTAATTGCGAGAATCTCAAGAAAATGTTGCAGCTACAATTGATTTACATGAAGAAAAAATAAAGATAACATCACACAAAATCCCAATGGAAGGATAATTAGTGGAAAAAGAAAAGCATGCCTTACCAGTAACATCATTGTAGAAACCAATGAGTGAGCCAAGGGTCCGAGACCCATGATACCGAACCCGCATCGTAGAATTCAAAATGAACAGTGTAGGGAAACCGTGGACACCATATTTGGACAGTATGCTGTGAGAATCACATTGGTGTTCAATTAAAAGAATCCATAAAGAAAGAACAAAATAAATAAATAAATAACTTAGAAACTGATGACACAAACCTCGGCCTAACAGATGATTCTTCAATGGCAAAATGAGGAATGGAAGGGTGCAGCGTAGAGAGAACAGAGAAAACAGGTCTAAACACCCGCGAGAAAGGGCACCAGGACGCATAGAAGAGCACAGCCACATACTCATGATTATTCTTGTGAACCATATTCAGCGCCTTCTGTAAAGAAACCTCATCTCCCTGCACATCACCAATGCACAGCTTCAATAAAAAAAAGCATATTACAGTTATCACAATCTCACATCACACAATCTAAATTTTGCACAAACACTGCTTCAGCTCCACAAGAGCTACACAAAGTGGAGGCAAACATAGTCAACTCCGAATTCTTGAGGCTTCTAATCCAAAGAGACAATATTTGAAATTTGTAATCCGAAAATTAGAATTATATAATAGAGACAGAAAAAAAAAAAGAAAAAGAAAGGGGGTACCTCGGTGACGGCAATGGATCCAAGAGAATTGGGAAGGGGGCAGGTGGAATCTGGAAACCCTAAGATGAAATCGAGGAGGGAGCGAGCAGGACAGATGGTGGTGGTGGTGGAGAGAGAAACCCTATTATGACGAGCTTGAGCAGTGCATGAGAGGGTCCCACAGAGCAATAGGGCGAACAAAATCTCCGATCCCCAAACCCTCATCCTCATCCCTTTCCCGTTTCCCTTTTCCGTCGCTCAATTGGGCACCAGAACTGCGAAATCCAAATGGAAACCCTAATTCAGAAGCATGGATTTGAGATGAGCGAGAGGAAGGGCGGGATGGGTGACGTGCCTCAACCTTAGTGGACAGTTTTTTTTTGTTTATTTGTTTTTCTTTTTAATTTTAACTGGGGAAGGAGAGGAAGGCGAAGAAGTTGCTGGTATAAGTTGGTGGGTGAGAGAGTGATCGGTGGTGGCAATGGAAATGGCACACACAACACAGATGGATGAATCAATGATGATACGATACAACCTTACCTCTTGTTTTTGTTGTTTCATTGTCTTTGCGTTTAACAGTAATATGGTTGGTTTTCAGTCTTTGACTTCCCTTTTTTTTTTTTATTCTCTCCAAATTATCTCGTTAATTTTTATCTACTTCTACGTTAAACTTCTTTTCTATTTTTTCTTTTCTAATCTTATTATAGTGATATATTGATTTTATTTATTTAACTGAACTAGACTCTCTTATCTTTGGTATATTTGAATTGTTTTATACGATATGTTGCATTTAAATTTAATATTTATTTACCATTAATATGTAAGAATTCTATTATACTTTTTGGTTTAGATAAAAAGGCATACATCTACCACGTTCACTTATTTTAGAATATGTGTGTGTGTGAATGAAAAAATATATATTATTTGAACCAATTAGTGTGTGTGTCTTTTTTATGAAGGAAAAAATATATATTATTTGAACCAATTACTAATTAGTACAACAATATAATGAGTTTAATTTTCACCAAACATATCCTTCAAAGATCATAATTACACAAGCTTCTTATTAGGATCCTTAATACCCATTAATCCTCTTGTTGGAATCCATGAGAGCACTTTATAAGATACATTGCACAAGCTTATTGACCTAAAGAACTTTATGAAACAAACAAGTTACATTTTAAGGATGAGCATTATGATTGTATGGTTTAATTTAGCCACTTGAAAGGGTTTCTAAAATAAATTCCATGCTAACTTGCATAAAAAGGTTCACATTTCCTGGTTACATTGGTAGAAGGTGGCTAACATATCATTTACCAACCTAAAGTCAATTAAAGTTTTATCACATCAAAATGACTAGTTGGTAAAAGATATTTAATGTCAGCTCTCAATTAAGAAATCAAACAAAGAAAGTTGAACATAAGTCGCAATGAAAACTTTTGAAGCCTTCCTTTATATACCAAAGATTTTTACAAAAAGCACAAGGTTTATACATACACCATTAGAGCTAGAGTGCGGGAGCAAATAAATATCATTAAATTTCAGCAATTCACTAAGCTTGTGTGTCATATCTATAGCGCTCACTACTCATTATCCAGTAATTCTCTTTATATCAAGGTCTTGAGGAGAATTTACCCACTATCCATTTTCATTTTAGAAAGCATCATTAAGTATTTCATCTTTAAACAACAGTTACTCCAAAAACAAAATCTTTGTATTTATGGCCCTTTGCTTAAGCCACTTGCACCTTGACTTTTTGAACTACAATAATTCCTCTCTTTAGAGGATTTTCTCACATTCTTCCTACAAAGAAATGTAAAATTCTGGAATAAATTTATTAGAACCATTAGCAAGTTTCTTAGACATCTTTATTCTATATCTTTAGCTTTAACCAAAGATGTTTGTGTAGGTACACTCTAGAATTAACATAGATTATTATAAGGAGCCACTATATTATGCGAATAAACGGAAAGAATATTGATATTTGAACACCTTTGTTATAACCTACATTTTAACATATATTTTTTTATTTATATTTCCTTCAATCATATCACATATCTCTCTCTCTCTCACACACACACATATATATATATATGTCTTATCTTAGGAGTCAAATAACATTGAGTGTCTAGTCATCATTTTCCA
This sequence comes from Glycine latifolia, assembly GCA_013407115.1. Classification (NCBI taxonomy): domain Eukaryota; kingdom Viridiplantae; phylum Streptophyta; class Magnoliopsida; order Fabales; family Fabaceae; genus Glycine; species Glycine latifolia. The sequence goes on along the minus strand of CM023944.1, from coordinate 10,482,031 downwards.
AACTGAAACCTTCAAATAAACAAAATGGTTGTATTCTTTCAGCAAGCCAACTTTCCAAATGATGTAATCCCAAAGCCAAAAGCACCATATTCCTCCACTTTGACCGTTGGCTTCATGAATAAAGGCATAAAGCAATCATCCAACTTAATGCATTTAATGAGTCGATGAGCCTTCTATCCACCAACATGTGCTCTGACATAGCATTATGCCTCAATACGCCTCCATTGACAGGTTGCAATTCAAGGATTTGCGATTAATTCAACTGTCTCTCTCTACGCTCTTGTACATGAAGCGTGTCTCCATTGAACTACTTCGACTTCCTGCTTGTCAAACCCTATTGGCCAATGGCCACTCCTTGATTTCTCCATTGAGTGAGAAGCGTGTCAAAAACTTATTCACAAGAGGCACATTATTTTGGGCTAGGAAATGTCTACGATGTAGAAGGAAGACTCGATCTTGGCCACGATAAGTTAGGCAACACATCCATCGATGCGCTAGCAATAGCATAGGTCCTTAAGCGTGAAGTGGGCGCATCCACAATGAAAGGTAATAAAGTTATGGCCTTTAAACAGTCAAGGACAGCAACGTTGTCAATGATGAGGATTGTACCAGAAGACTGGTAAGCAGGGTCAGGATTTCTCTCACAGTTGAGTCTTTGAATTCCAATTATGCCAGCAAACTCATCCAAATTTGAGTATTTATTTAGGCTTTACAATGAGTAATTACTAAAAGTATTTCCAATGCTAATTTTTTAAGTAAGTTTCTTAAGTAATTTTTTTGGTTCTCAAACAATTTTTTGTAGTTCTCATCATATTATTGTAAGAAATATTTACACAATTTTGTTTCAATGGTAAAAAATTTTAAGAAATTCACACTTTTATCTTTTCTTTATTTGTTACTTAATTATGGTTGAAATAAAATAATTAATTCAAATTTTGAATTATTAAATAATTAAACTTACACTTTTATATTTGTTTTATTTTTTTACTTAATTATGGTTTAAATAAAATAAGTAATTCAAATTTTGAATTATTAAATAATTAAACTCACACTTTTAAATAATTAAACACAATGACATTGAAGAATAAAAATAAGTAGAAAATATATAACATCACATAAAATTAAATTTTATTAAATAAAGTTGACGGCATTTTTCTATGTGACGAACATTTGCTCTCCTTTAAAAGTATATTGATTTGGTATTGGGGTGAGTATCCGAAGATATTTCATTTGTCAATGTGTTATTACCTTCACTATCATAATTAATATGATTTTGATACGTGTGTCGTTCGTCCTCGACAATCATGTTATACAATATGATACGTACATAAATTATACTCTTCATTATATGAGTATCCCAAAAATGTGACAGACCACATATAATAGCGAATCGAGATTGAAGCACTCCAAATGCACGTTCTACATCCTTTCTTGCTAATTATTGTCGTTTTGCAAATAATTTTATCTTTTCTCCTTGTGACATTGAGATGGTCTTCATAAGATGTAACAAATTGTAGATAAATGTCATTCGCTAGATAGTACCCAATGTCATACTGGGTTTCATTCACTGTGTATTGCAGCGCACAAAATTTCATCAAACACATTATATACATTTAACACAATAATGTCATTATTTGAATCCGAAGTGCCAAAAAATGCAAGTCAAATCCACAATTCTTGTGATGTCACGACTTCAAGAATAATTGTTGGGTTGTCATGATCACCATGACAAAATTGATCTTTCCACACAACAGGATAATTTTTCCATTCATAGTGCATACAACCAAGGAAACTTAACATGCCTAAAAATCCACATGCCACTCTCATTTGTAGTAGTCTTCTAGTGTCTTTGTCATTTGGTCTCCTGAGGTACTCATCCCCAAATATTGCACATATGCCTAATACAAATCTCTGTAAGCATTCCACTGCAATGGTTTCAGTAATCCGAATATACTCATCCACACTATCAGCAGGTGAGCCATAAGTCAATATACGAAGAGAAGCAATGCACTTCTGCAACAGTGATAAGTCGTTTCTACGCGTTGTATCTACCCTCATTTGAAAACAATCGTCATAATTGTTGAGCGCCTCCACAACGCGAAGAAACACATGCCTTTACATCCAAAATCTTCTTCAGAATTGAGTATTTAGAATTCAGTGAGAAATAGTCATTGAACAATCGATCATATCCTTCCTCACAATTCTGATTCACCACTTTTCTTCTTTGGCTACACTGAGTAGTGTTGTCAACTTGTTGTTGGCTCTAAAGTATCAACCTTATGACTTATTCATCAGTGTTGTCTTCAAGTTCTTCATCTATGATTTGATCCCAAAGTGTATCAAAATCGATGTTTGGATCCATAATATGCCTAACTTACGTGCTGGAAATCAGATAAGAAGATTATGTAATTTTACGAGAAGATGCAAGAACAAGAAAGGCTTGCAAAATTATATACCATCATTCACAACGACTTGTTTTATAAGACCAATTTTACAACGGCTAGTTTTGTAATAGCTAGTTTTACAATGGCTAGTTTTGTAACAACCTTTTGAGATACTCTCTAGTTGAATACTCTCTAGACCGATTGGTGATTCGGGCTCATTGTTAAGGGGCTCCACATTGAATGAAGTAGGCCTATAACACATGTTTGGATTGATTGGAATCGATTGGCACATATGATTTTGGGGATTTTGAGAATTGCCACTGATAGGGGATGGTTGATTTTGCAAAAGATTGTAGTAGTATTGAATATTGGGATCTATTTCAAAGATAATAAAGAAAATTGTGCCTTAATAAGAACAAGAAATAGAAGTAGAAGTTAAACAAATTGTGTAAACTAATATCAATTGAACCCATATTTATACTAATGTTAAGGTAATGATAAAAAATGATGTAACGGTCAAGAATAATAATTGTCAGTCATAATATTAATTGTGCAATGTACAATTACTCTATTTGGTTTCCCATGAAATTTTTTGTTGTAATTAACCCATTACAAAGTTTTTTTTTCATTTTCCAATATTTCTTTTTCGTTTCCAATGAACCCATATTTCTTTTTCATTTTCCAAATTTTTTGTAGCCATCTTCTTTCATAGCATCTTCCTCAAGTGTCTCTGCCTCTCTTCGCTCCCTTCCCCGCCTTTGCATTTCCCTTCTAACTCCCACATTGGTCAAGTTTTTCAGATTCGAGCAGGAGTCACAACGGCACAAGCAGAGGGAGCTTTGTCGTGACTCAGATCTACAACCCACCCAACACGGCAAGGCAAAGTAGAGGTGACACCATGGTGGTTTCAACGGCTACGACGAAAACATGACAGTATTGCTATGAAGGTTGCACGACATTCGGCGCAACAGAAATCTATAACAAATTTGAGTCACAACCACGACAACAAGGCAAAGCGATGATGGCACCATGGTGGTTTCAAGGCTACGACGACGACAAGAAGGTTTTGCGGTTCTGAATTTTTTTTTCATCTTCTTATTCATGTACTAACGTTGTTGTTCATCTTCTTCCCCAAAGTGTTCATTTCAATTTTTTCCCTCTTGTTTGTTGTTGATTTCTGTTAGATAAAGATATAATTCTTATTTTTAAGAAACTCTCCCTGTCACCTAGATTTGCTCCAATAGGAAAAAATTCGAAAGAAATAGTTCATTCACTTAAGAATCCTCTAAGAGCATCTTTAATGTCAGATCTTGAACAAGGTTCTTGAACTCAAGATCTGGTCTTCACTAAATCACCCAATAAATGAGGTGAAGCCTGAAGAATCCTAAAGATCTGCACAGTGTTCAAAAAAGAATATTTTTTTCCTCTCTTCCTAAGATCTCAAAATGAGATCTACCACTAAAGAAAAGATTGAAGAAATCTTAAGAGATCCTATATCCTACGTGACACAATGAGATCTACCAAAAAATGATCTAAGATCCCAACTTAGAATCTATTACTAAAGATGCTCTAAGAAACCCCCATTAGAGATGCTCTAATACCACAAATCATTCAGTTAGATTATCATTCAGCACCCATCCATTTTCTAATATATATCTAACGGATATAAGCTCACCTGTTCATCATGGACCATGTTATTGCTTCCATAAAATAGTTTAACTAGCCTCATTTTATAAATGAAGCTCAAATACAAGAACTCCCGGTTAATCATGTCAAGAATATAAAAGAATATCCTCCTGCTAAGTGCAAGGTTGTATTGAGCAGGGTGTAATAACACGGAAATTCTAGAAAACACACGAGAGGGAATGAAAAGGAAAAATAAAAGTAGGCACTATCCATTAGATAGGGAGCCCATAACAGTATCAATAATGGTTAAGCAAAGAGCGATCCACATGTGAAAGACGAAAATCACCAGTGTTGGTATTTCTCTTTCAAAAAATAGGGGAAAATCTAGTTCCTTCATTTGAAGGAGGGCCTACCTAAAATTCGATTTCCGTATACCAGTCTACCAGATATTTAAAAAAATATGTTTTGAGCTAAAATGGACCTAAGGAAAATTTGTTCCTTGCAAAATAAAAATGGTATCTGAGCTCTGGCAAGAAGCAAGCAAAAGCAGCACACCAGAACCGCTAAATAACCTCTGGAACGGAGAAGCCACCAGCACGACCTGCTGAATCTATCAACAAAACAATGTTTGCAATTATTTGTTTTGTCCCAAAACAAAAGAAAATTAGAAACCCTAGAAACTCATCAGCAGCATAGGTAAAGCATGTAACCAGAGAACAAGAAAAAATCTACACATCATATTTAATGATTCTCTCACCTGATTTTGTAGTTTTCAATAAATTTTAGCCAAATAGAGTTTATTTGAAGGAGTGTGTTCCTAGCACTTCTCTATACAAAATAATTATGACTTTTGCACAGCCATTTTCAACACAAGATCTTTTAACATGTTACTCCCATTTACATTGTAACTGGTGATAGTAAAATTCAATCTTTGGATTAACAGTTTTCACTATTCCCACGATAAAAGAGGCAAGAAACTGATCAAAATTACACAATTACACCTAAACCTAAAAGCAACAAAAGGTGCCATAATACAAATTATTTATGATTATTCTTGCAATTGGCTAGAGCATGGCCTTTCCATGTTCTCAATGCAGAGGTCCCCAAACCTCAGCAATTGATTAGATGGTAATCTAGTGTTAAATTCTAAAAGTATTTCTAGACAGAAATGTCGTTCTAAATTTCTAACACATTGCACATCTTACATCCACCAAAAAGAAAAGTTCCTGTTACTTGATAGGCATAAAAAAAATAACTAGAACTTCTTTTTTAAAAAAAAATATAACTGCATATGAACACCATTTACTCAACCTCGGTTGTTTTGGATTAAGACTAAGGCAATAACTCATAAGCACAAGGATATTAACTCATTAACTCAGGAAACAAACTTAATCAATCTTTTCTTTTTAAATATACAAAATCCATCCATGTCTATAATATTTATTCCTACTATTTTATGGGAACATTTTAAAGAGTCGGTCATATAAATGGCAACAATATGTTCTGTGTTGACTTAAGCTACTTTTAGATTAATTTTCCAAGTATTTAGATTAAAAGAAAAATAACTTTCATAGTTTAATTTCATCATGAATTTTAAAAGCTGACCAGAGAGGAATAAATGGATCCTTAAAAACAAATCAGTTCTTCAGCAGAAAACAATTTATTATACTGTAAATATAATCATTACCTTTTCTTAGCTTATCATCTTCAATAGGAAATTGAGAATATACAAGCAGAGCCTTGTGGCTACCAGCACACTCTGCAGAACTATCATACAAGTTTTATTAAGAAATTGCTTCCTGCACTGCATGTGTCACCACATCTGCATATGAACCTAACTGCTACCGAAATTTGGGCAGACCCATAGAGTCAGTTTGGAATATTTCAACTTTGTTCTGAGCTGTCTCTGGGAAGCAGGATATATTTGCTTTATTAACACCATCATCACTTGGCTTCTCAAAGTTTAATATACTTCCACCAAGAGGAGCAGATACACATCCTTGTGGTTTTCCCCGCATAATGCTTGCAGTAGCATATGCATCAACAGCAATATTGCTGCAAGAAACAGTGCCCAACTGAGGCTCCATGCAACCAGCATCAACAACTTTGATTGCATCAAAGGTTCCATCATAGATATTTACATTATCATGAAAAGCACAAGAGTGCTGACTACCAGTTAGAGAAAATAAGTTACTTTCAGAACTTCTGTGCAACAGATTGTCCATCATGCTATTTTGGTCATTCAAGGAACTCCTTTCCTGTAAACACCTTGTCACAGCTTCCTCCTTTGAAAGAATATGATTATCACTAACATCCTTATCTAATTTAAGATCAGAAGCAAAATCAAATCCACCATATTCGGATGCATCTTGTGTGCAAGAGCTAAAAGAAACATTACTAATGTAGGCACTGTGAACACGTGTTCTTTCATCAATAGATGAGCTAAATAAATCACTATCAAAAATATTTTCCTCAGCAGAGTCCTTCAGCTCGGAAGTCTGTGTCCTGTCCATATTACTTGTAGATGTATTAAGTTCATTATGAGATGAGACAAGTGAACAACCCTCAGAACTACTCTGCAGTTTAACATCAGTAGAAACATCATTAATTTCAGTCCGATCTCTGCTAGAAAAAAATTGTTGTTTGTCATCCTTAATGGCCTTTCCATCTCTAATCTCCATATCCTCCAGTGAACTGATAAGATGTCCATCCACTAAATTTTTATCAGCAAGAATTTTCCCCTCAGAATTTGGAGCCAGCATGCTGCTTTCAAAACTTAGTTTCTGAATGTTCTCTTCCACTAATTTCATAGAAAGCCCAAGTCCATTATTGTCAACATGTGCTTGCTCATTTCCACAAGGAACAGTTTCATAGCCTCCAGTATTGCTATCGTGACTAGCAAAATTACTAATGCCCCCCTTCATGCATCTGGAAGCATTTATTTCATCTGAAAATTGACCATTGTCACTATTATTATTGGAGAAAAGAGTTGAGAAAACCAAAGGAATATAAAGATTGCATGCAGCATCACTAGACTCGACAGAACCAACCAACTTCTCACTCTGTACATTACAAACTCTATCCTCCACAAGAGAACATTCCTGAACTGAATTTCCATCATCCTTATCAGCCTTCGATATTTGTTTATCTTCAGTTTGAAGGTCAAAGTCTCTAAAGGCTCCACCAGTAGCATCTCCTAATTTACATCCCAAAGCCAGATCACTGTTGAAATTTTCACTCCCAATTGATAATGATATGGGGGGCTGCTTCTCATGACTAGAGTGTATAGGTGCACCAGCTGATGACAAATAACTTGCACTGGCATCAGTCTTCATGTCTCCAGTAGGGACATGACCAACAATCTGCACATGTATTTAAAAAAATTAAGCATGTTCTTTTTGTTATTGGAATAGAAAAAAGAAATACAACATTACAAATATTAGCTTACACTTTCAGATGCCCTGTTCATACTACTGGACAATTGCTGAGCACCATCAGAATAACTAGATTTTAAATGACTTCTATCTTGAACACCAGAAACAGAAAGCAAGTATGCAGAAGCTTCTTTGCATGACTCAAACTGGTGTCCATCAGGACTGGATGGAATCAAATTAGGGAAATTGCATAAGAATCCAATGTAAATAACAGTTATATCCACAACAAAGCAATAGTCAATATATGTATTACAATTAGAACCAATAGAATTTAGGTTACAGCTGCAACAAAGTAAATATCCTCATCCTTCACAATCTCATTTCTTAATGATTAATTTAATCAATTTAATGTCAAACTTCAAATCCCCAATGTTTTTCACTTTTCATCTCTCCATCCATTTCATTATAACTTTTTAACAACAAAAAAAATGCTGCATTTTGAGGAGAAATGGTATCATATGAGCTTTCTTTGTTAACAGAATTATGGTGAAAACGAGGAGGATCAATGACTGGATTGCTGGGATTTGATGTTTGAGTTTGAGCGAATAAATAAATAAAATTATTGCCTGAGGGGCAAAATTGATAAAGGATATGTGTTACACATAAAAAAATGGATATTATTCTAAATATTACTAAGAAAATAGGAGAATACAAATATTTTAAGATACATTGCAATATCTGCAGGAATGGAAAACTGAAATGCCATAGCACTGCAGTCCATATAATTCAGAGATCATAAGCAGGCTGAGATCCAAAAGTATAAAAATCCCCAGCATAACTTGAATACAGTGAAAATAAAAAATTGAAAGGTACATTAATATGATGAGAAATAGTACAAAGACCACACACCACGTACAAACTTCATATTAAATATGGATGAGATGGTATTCTAAATTAGAACCATGGAATAAAAATGACAATCAATCTCTATATCTTCTATCATGCCTTCAATTGTTGCTCAGGTTCAGAGAACTTATTATTAATGCTACTCAATGAAGTTCATATAGAGCATTTAAGTGGTAGGAAATATTTCCATATCCATACCAGTACATTCAGAAAATAACCATGGTCATGTGGGCATATAGAGTATTTATTTGTGGCGGAATTAAAGCTAATTGGAAATAATGTTGTTAAATGGTGCCACCATGGCAGAATAGTGTGGCAGATTTTTTACCAACCAACATAGGTCATTTGTGAAGGGAGGCCCGCTATGGTGCTCCATAGGCCGCAATGGCATGTTTATGTAGCAGAATTTTGGCCTTCAGCCATATTCCACCATCTGCCATTGATAACACTGATTGGAAATTCTCTATCATCTCCAAAGGGCTAAACCTTCTGCTTCTGGAAAACCATCACCAATTTTTTTCTCTGGTCTCTTCATTCAATACAAGCAGTAACCACTCTTAACCAGGCATCAACAAGCATGAATGTCCCATTTTAATTCTTAATCATCCCTAACACATGAATGGCCATCATCCCAAGGTTACAACAAAAACGTGAACAAACTTGCCTACCAAAAAAAAGAACGTGAACAAACTTTGTTTTTTGATTGTAAAATCAATGTCTTTAGTGATAGTTTGAATTTGCAAACTTATATTTTGAACTTACTATAGTGAAATGTCTTCTTCTGTTATGTATTCTTTATTTAAATTAAATATTTATATATTCATTTTATTTTATGCAGTTCGGCAAGTGGCTTACTAGTTGAACTAATGATCCAATGCCCCAGCCCAAGCCGATGACCAGTCCAAATGTACTAATCCACTTCAAAACTTAACAAACACAGTGGATTTATTTTTCAAATTTCAATTGATTTGAAAAAAGGCCCTCATATCCAATATTCAATTTTTTTCACTTTTTTTTAGAATTTAATTTAACATCTTGAAACTCTATTAGTAGAGTGGACTAGTGGCAAGGAGATCAGTAGTTTGCATTCAGTCATAAACTCAAACAATGTCCAAAGAGATAGGGCAACGGGATTTAAATTAATCTATCCTTTTGGAAACCACCTATTCCTTTTATCAATTACACCCGTGTTCATGCATCTATTTGTAACCTAGAAAAAGGAAACAGAAAGAAATTTTATAGGATTACCATTTTTCCTGCTTTCATGGCATATGAGCAAAGAAAAGTGTTTTAGAATTTTTATCCTATTGCCATTTTTTTTCCTGCTTTCGTGGCATATGTGCAAAGAAAAGTGCTTTACATAAAAATTCATAGATATTGCTTTCAGTATGAAGGGTGATAAGATTCATGCAATTCAATTCTAAGATACAGTAATTCAACATATCACATCCACACATAGTAGTCAATGGTGGATAGCAGTGCGGAATCGCTGCCATCCAAAAATACTATATCGGCATAGTGATAGTGGGATGACCGCTATTTTAATCCTCCGTGGACGAACCTTGTGGAGGAACCCTTGGGTTTTCAAGGCATTTGATTCTCACCAACGTTTGCGTTACTCATAGGCCCGAGTCGGACATCCAATTGGTTCAATTTGAATTATCCAGAGGATATCTTATATATCTAAGTAGATTTATATTACATGACATGTGTGTTTGCATGTGCTGAAAAATTTGAAATACCTAAATTTAAAAATGTATTCTAATTAACCTTGAGGGCGAACCTTGGCACAGCGGTAAAGTTGTGTTTTGGTGACTTGTTGGTCATGAGTTCGAATCAAGAAACAACCTCTTTGCATATGCAAGGGTAATATGCAAGGGTAAGGCTGCGTACAATATCTCTCCCCCTTACCTGCGCATAGCGTGGAGCCTCCAAGCATTGGAGTACGTAGTTTTTTTAGGATGAACCCTGGCACAATGGTAAAGTTGTGTCTTGGTGACTTGTTAGTCATGGGTTCGAATCCGGAAACAGCCTCTTTGCATATGCAAGGGTAAGGCTGTGTACAATATCCCTCCCCCTTACCTGCGTATAGCGTGGAGCCTCCGGGCATTGGGTTACGTAGTTTTTTATTTATTTATTCTGATTAACCTTCATAACCAACATAGGTCCAATCCAAAAAAGCAAGTAACATCCAATCTCTATGTCCAAAACCACAAAATAACAGCCTGATTGTATGTCAAAAACAGAAAAATAACAGCTAAGCACTATGCCCAAAACAGCAAACAATAATCAGGAAAATAAAAACAAAGCTGAACAGAGAAGAAACAGGGGTGCAGGCGTCGCCGGAAGCACCACTAGAAGTGCCAAGGAACAGGCATGGGGTTAGGGTTCACGAGATTGGGGTTTGCGCAAGCACGAATGGGTTTTGGGTTGGGCTCGCGCGGGATCGAAACAAATGAGGGGGAGGGGTGAAAATGTGAGTTAAATGGTAAGACCCATTGTTACAATTTTATCCTTCATTAAAAAACCTCTAAAAGGCCACAAATGACAATGTTTGGGTCATCTCTTTCCCCCATCCCTACAATGCAAATCGCGACAGCAAATTGTACTCACAAAACATTCACGATTTTTGGAGTGACTGAAAATGTAGCACGACCACCATGCGCAACATCTAGGAGAGGTGGGGTGCCTACTCCACTCCACACCCGAGCTATTGACTTCTATGCATCCAGAATAGTTTTTTGTGCTGATACACACCTTGAATCGTTTGAATCACAAAATTGCACCTTGAACCATCCATATTGATCATCGAGTGACTTGCTGCATTTTTAGGGACTATACAAATAACTAGTGCATTCACTCTTTTATTTTTGTCACTACCATCATGACTTGAATCTTGGCCTATAATAAAGTTTATATTTCACTCTATTAGCTATAATGCTATTTGAATTTTTTTTGGTCTAAGGGAGGCTCAAAAGGTGGAAGGTAGAGAAAGGATAAAGGATAAAGTAACGGAAAGGAGCAGAACACATTGCGAGGATCAAACCCGTCGTGCATTTATAATTCATGTCAGTAGCTTAACCAACTGAATTGACACAAGAGGAATGAACTATTTGACTTTAAAATGCGGCCAATATGTATTTTAATGTTTTTTTATGGTATTCTAATTAGTGATCATAAATGTTATTCGCGATTTCGGAACGGTTAAGGCAATGGGCCTTCAGATTCACGATTCACGGTTTATGATATTTGCACGCCCTTTCAGTTGCAAACCTAACCAAATTTAAAGGTCTTATCTGAATTTGAGTGGAAAACTGTAAAAAATTCAGTTAGTAGGAACACCTGAACTCAGATGCATGCATCAATCGTCAGATTTTATAAAGTACAGAAACTCATTACTTCATCCCCATCCATAAAACACGTAGCAAGGTTTGAAAAACAGTCCACAACCGTGATTTTGACTATTGCAACGTCGTCAAGGTTTTCAGGGTTCCATGACTGCCATGGTGACCGCATCAGCTGCATTTGTCTTCAATTTCCCGACATATCAAAGAAAACAACAATGAAACCGCAACTGCAAGCAATTGTAATTTAAAAACTTGCATGGAAGCACTACACAACCCTCACCAGTTTTCAAACATACACAAAAACAAAGAAGCCAGACAGACAACGAAAACATCACAGTTCAAACATTAAGGTATGGAGTCATTGAATTGAAGCACCAATGAAAGCCTTATTGCATGCCATTAGAGACTGTATGAAAAAGGAAAAAAGGAACAGAAAAAACCTTACGTAACGGCGACAAACAGCGGAAGCACGCCCTGCCCTCCTCATAACAATAATCACGATCTTCCATCCCGCAGGCAACAAGTCGCCAAGTTCACTGGCCGGCACAATCCTCCTCTTCTTCCTCTGACTCGCCCATTCTCCATTCAAACTCTCCAAAAATTCCACCACTTGTGGCTCCGTCTCCAACCCTTGTGTTCTCCTCTTCAACTCCACCTCAAACGGATCCTCATCCAAACCAACAGTCTCGTTAAAAGTCGTCGTCGCCACCGCCGGGTTCCCCTCGCAGTTACTGTTAACCTTCTTCGGTTCCTCAACGAAAACCGTCACAGAATTCTCCTCCTTGGTAACCTTCTTTGGTTCCTCAACGAAAACAGTCACCGCATTCTTGTCCTTCCGCGGCCGCCCGCGCTTCCGCTTCCTCTGACTGCCGTCTGCGACAACGTCAATTGGAACGTTCTGGAACGCCGCGAACATCGGAGGCGGCTGTTTGAAGTCGACCTGCAGAGGAACGAGGCGGCGCTCCGCCGCATCGTTGCGCGGGGCGTTGCGGAGAGGCTCGACGCCGAAGAGTTGCTGCAGAAGAGCGACAATTCGGGAGTTTTCTTCCTCCTCGGGCTCCGAAATGTCGAGGGGAATGTGGAAGGAGGAGGAGGCGGGAACCGCGGGATTTTGTTTGCGCTTGTTGAGGCGGAGTTTGGAGTAGGTCTGTTTGCGGCTGCCGGCGGATTCGTTGAAATTGGAACGGTCGATTTTGGGAATCACAGAGTCGTCGTCGCTGTTATGGCGGTGGCGGTAAGTGGCGCCGGAGAGGGAGAGGGTGTAGAGTTCGGGTTGAGAGAGGAGGCGGAGGTCGACGAGCGGAAGGGAGTCGACGCGATGGTCGGAAGTGGGTTCCGGTTGCGGTTCCGGCGTCGCCATGGGCGTTGCCGATGGCCACCGTGGTTGCGAGTGAATCTGAATTCGAAAGAATTGGTGTAAATCTTGCAAGCCTCACTTTTATTTCAAGTTCCAATTTTTCAACTGTCTCTGTACGTTTTCACTATTCTTTTTTATAAGGGTTTCATTGTTTTTTTTTTCCGGATAATTACAACGCTTCGAGATTTGAATAATTAAAACCCTGAATTCCCCTCAAAGAGCTTATCGACTGAATGTCCGAGACAGGGGAAATGGAAATTGTAGGGCCCAAGATCGCTCGGAGCAATAAAGATCCACAACGAAATATTTAGAGTTAATTTATTTTTTTTTGTTGGAACTTCAAAGTTAATTTTAATACATTTAAATTTATTTTTTAATTAATGTATTTTAAATATGACTTCAAATCCAATCTAATTTTTTTATATTTTTCTGAAAAATTTAAAATTTAGGATTTTATTAAAATGATACTAATTTGTCTCAAGTTCCAAAAAGCAAGCTGTCTATTTTTTTATATTAATGTTTACAAAGCTTCAAGGATTATAATAAATAAATTTTAAATTTAAATCAGTATAAATAAAAGACTGACAAAGTAATTCGATTGTAAATGCAATCATTTATTATCTTTAAAATAATAATAATGAACTATAAAAAAAGATTATTAAAAAGATAAAATAAATAATATTCCAAAAAATTGTTTAAAAATGAGAAAAAAATGCAATTATATTTCCAATAAATACTATAAAAAAAGGAAATGAAATATTTATCTAAGAAAGTAAAATAAATCACTATTTTTACAATGAAAACTATAAAGGATACATCTTATCAAAATTATGAAAAAGATATAATATTTTAATATTATCATTACCTTATCTCTAAAGTAAAAATTAAAATCACTTATATTATAAAAAAATCAGAAAAATCAACCCAAAATGCCTTTGTCCCTCCGAATGTCAACCGGCTATTTGTATCAAACTTTGGTCTTGATCCATTCGAGATAAACTTCTAATTGATCTTGATTGTGCATTAGCCACCAACTCTGCCTTACCATAATATGTGCTCATACATTTTGAAATTACAATCATGGTTTTTAGTGTGTTTAATGAGGTGTGAAAACTTAATATTTTCCTTAATCTGTCCTACCATAATGTGTACTCATAGATTTCGAGATTACAATCATGGTCTCTAATGTGTTTAATGAGGTGTCAAAACTTAATATTTTCCTTAATGTCAGCCTACGAGGTGTTCAATGCCTTTCACATAATTAACATGATTAATTGCATCATCATAAGTAAATAACAAAGTTAAAGAAAATGAAATACAAAATTTGGTATATGTAGAAAAGTAATATAACCCTTCCATCTTAGTGCATATGATGCATGCTAGTATCATCAAAGTGCTCTTATAGGTATGTTAAGGCAATTACACCCCATGCATTCTTACCACATGTTTAGAGGTTGGAAAATAGATATAATAATGAAACATTGACATATGTTAGCAAAAATCGTGTAACCCATTAAATGTATATTTGAAGTGTTGGTCTCAAATGTATATCTTGTAATATTTTGTAGCCAACAAAAACATGTGTTTATCGTATATTGAGTCATAAGAATTTTCATTAAAGCCTTTAAAATGGTTACCTAAGTAACTCCAATATGTATATGGGCATCTATGAACACAATTCATATTAGATTAATAAATACAAGAAAGATGTTACATTATCCAAAGTGATGATTATCTTTCCAATTAAGATTGAAATGAATGAATTTCTTTATAATAAAAATAAACAAAAGACCTTTATTCTTTATGATAACACACTATAAAAGTGACTCCAGCCAAACATATGAATCATTCTTCAAGGCTAATTACTTCAATTTTCCATCCATGCCTTTATTAATGTCTTTCTTCAACTCATGCCAATCTTACATAAATACAACAAAAACAGTTTTTTGAATGAAAGTAATATCAAACATATATCTCATGTTCTCATATTTGATTTAATAGTTGTTACTAACTGTTGTCATATTTTCATATAACCAACTGTTTTCACAATAAAATATTGCATATTTGATATTTATTAAAAATATTTAAAAAATTAATATTTATTTCATGAATAAATATTCAATTTAAATACAACCTATCATCTAAATCCATTATTATAAAAATCGGTCTGGCCCGCCGATCGAATCGGGACCTGGTAGGTTAATCGGTCTGATTTTGTAATTGGACCGTTTATGCAATCGATTCGGTCAAACCCGACTGGTTCAATCGGTCCAGTTTCACTTTTTTTTTGGAATTTTTTTTATTTAAAATTTTAGATTATTATCAATTGTTATTTTGGAATATAAATGAGTTTGTCTTATTTAAATAATGTTAGTTATAATATATATATATATATATATATATATATATATATAATTTTGAATTTTTAATATATATCATACCAAACCGGACCAATTATTTATCCACATAATAATCTAACCGGATTGATTTTAATAACACGGACTAAATCAACTCATATAAGCGATCATCCATGTACTATTAAAAGATTACAAAAGGAAAAAAAATAGTTAAACTAAGAAGTAGAAAAATTTAATGAAATGATTTGGAGAGTTTGGAGAATAAAAAAAAGGAAGGTAAAACTGAAAACCAACCAAATGGTTTGTACTGTCGAACGCAAAGGCGATGAAGCAACAAAAACAAGAGTTAAGGTTGCATCATCATTCATTTCATGTGTTGTGTTGTGTTGTGTTGCGTTGTGTGCCATTACCATTCCCGCCACCGCTACCGCCGCCACCACGGATCATTATCTCACCTACCAACTGATACCCGTAACCTCTTCACCTTCCTCTCCTTCCCTAACCTAATTTAAAACTAAACAAATAAAACAAACGTCCACTAAGGTTGGGGCACGTCACCCATGCTTCTGAATTAGGGTTTCCATTTGGATTTCGCAGTTCTGGTGCCCAATTGAGCGACGGAAAAGGGAAAGAGGAAAGGGATGAGGCTGATGGTTTGGGGATCGGAGATCGTGTTCGCCCTATTGCTCTGTGGGACCCTCTCATGCACCGCTCAAGCTCATCATAATAGGGTTTCTCTCTCCACCATCACCACCACCATCTGTCCCGCTCGCTCCCTTCTCGATTTCATCTTAGGGTTTTCAGATTCCACCTGCTCCCTTCCCAGTTCTCTTGGATCCATTGCCGTCACCGAGGTAACCCCTTTCTTTTTCTTCTCTCTCTGTTATATTATTCTAATTTCTTTATAAAAATATATTATTGTAAATTTGGGATTAAAATTTTGGTCTTTTTGGGATTAGAAGTCTCAAGAATTTGGAGTTGACTATGTTTGCCTCCGCTTCCTGTAGCTCCGTGTGAAGCTGATGCACTATTTGTGCCAAATTTAGATTGTGTGATGTGAGATTGTGATTACTGCAATATGGTTTTTTTTTTAAGCTGTGCATTGGTGATATGCAGGGAGATGAGGTTTCTTTGCATAAGGTGCTGAATATGGCTCACAAGAATAATCATGAGTATGTGGCTGTGCTCTTCTATGCGTCCTGGTGCCCTTTCTCGCGGGTGTTTAGACCAGTTTTCTCCATCCTTTCTGCGCTGTACCCTTCCATTCCTCATCTTGTCATTGATGAATCATCAGTTTGGCCGAGGTTTGCGGAATGTGTTTTCAGAGTATTAATTTTTTTTTAAATTTTATTTTTGTGTATGAATTCTTTCAACTGAACACCAATCCAATTCTTGCAGCATACTGTCTAAATATGGTGTCCATAGTGTCCCTACACTGTTCATTTTGAATTCTACCATGCGTGTTCGGTATCATGGGTCTCGGAGGTTTGGCTCGCTCATTGATTTCTATAATGATGTTACTGGTAAGGCATGCTTTTCCTTTTCCACTCCATATCATTGCATTGGGATTTGTGTGTTGTTATCTTGATTTTTTTGTTCATGTAAATCAACTGTAATTGCATCTTTTGCTTGAGATTCTCACAAGTAACTCATTCAACTCATGGAGTTTAAATTTGATCATAGTGCTCAGTCCATTTGTAAAGCTTTGAAAACATAAACAACAACAAATCCTTATCCCACTAGGTGAGGTTGGCTACATGGATCACATGACTTCATTCAGCACTGTTAAAAACCAAACTTTCAGAAATATTAATTAGAATGAGATCTTCCTTAATGATTTCCTCCAATGTCCTTTTTGGTCTCTCTTTTCTCCTTTTCACTAGACTAAAAATCATGCAATCTACTTTTCTAATTAGTGCCTCTTGTGGTCCTT
This sequence comes from Glycine latifolia, assembly GCA_013407115.1. NCBI lineage: Eukaryota > Viridiplantae > Streptophyta > Magnoliopsida > Fabales > Fabaceae > Glycine > Glycine latifolia. The sequence goes on along the minus strand of CM023944.1, from coordinate 10,464,747 downwards.
TTGTGCATGCCCAAACTATCTTAACCGGTTTTCTATCATCTTTTCCTCAATGGGTGCCACTCCAATCTTTTCTGATATATAGTCATTACGTATTCTATCATTTATTGTATGACCATACATCCATTTTAACATTCTCATTTATGCTACTTCCACTTTTCTCTCATGTTGTCCCTTTAAAGTTCAACATTTACTACTATATAGTTGGACGTATAACTGTACTATAAAACCCGCCTTTGAGTTTAGTAGGTATTTGTGATCACAAATAACCCTTGACGCCTTTCTCCATTTAAGTCATCCCACTTGTATTCTATATGTGACATCCTCATTAATTTCTCCATCATCTCGTATGATTGATCCCAAATATTTAAACTTAGCAATCTGTGGTGTGACTGCGGTAGATGTCTCTCCCAATTTTACTTTTGATCCAAAGTTGTCTTGTCTCTTCTCTTGCTATAATTGCTATGTATATACTCTGTTTTGCTCCTACGTAAGTGTAAACCCTTTGCTTCCAAAGTCTGCCTCCTGAGTTCAAGCTTACTAATAATTGCTTCCCCTAATTTCTCAATCAAGACTATGTCATCCGCAAAAAGCATGCAATTAGAGATAATATAGCCTTGGGGATGCTCAATCAAGACTATGAGGATAATCCAAGAGGTAAAATTAATGACTTTCCTATTGGGACAGGATTACATCAGGCAAATTTTGTCTCCTATGTGGTCAAGTTCACATACCACAGTATAATCCTGGTTTATCTCCCAAATTGCAAAACCCTGCAAAATCCTCGGTTTTGCACCAACAAAAATTACAAAATTAGCCTGGGATACCATCAGCCTACACCACTCATTTCCCCATGACAAAACTTGGATTTTCTTGCTCAAAGAATAATAAGATAAAAAAGAACAAGCACCAAAACAAAACATGGTGCTCTCAACCCTGGTGATTCTGAAACTGAACCAACCTATAGAAGCCCTGAATTCGTGGAGGTTTGCTAGAGTGTGCATTTAGTGAGGAAGTTGGTATTTAGTGAAAATATGCTGATATACACTGCTACAGTCTTAGTGAGAACTGAGAAGAAAGAGCATTATTTTTTGATTTGGAAGTTGGAAACACATCATTGAGTTCTTAAGAGAGGAGTCAGAAGTTGTGAATTTTAGAAGTTTGCACTTAGGGGGAGAAATTTTGGATTTTCTGTTTTTAGCTAAAAATTAGCCCATGAAAATTCTTTTGTTTAATATACAAGTGTAGCGTTTTATAGCAAATGATTTTAGTTGTCTCAATAAAGATATTACCTCATTTAAATTGTTTGGCCAAACAAACTGAGAATTTTGTAATCTTGCTATGCAATAACACATTGTTTTTCTCATTTTCTTTGTCATGCAGTATCACAATTTGTTTTTCTTATTTTATTGTAAGTTCATTATTTGGCTGTCATTGTAGGGATTAGGATTGATTCACTTGATCAACTATCACTTGAGAAAATTGGTCATTCATCTGCGAATGAGAGTCATGGTAACACTGAGCCACAAAGTTCTCCATTCTCACGGGCTAGATCTCCAGACAATTTACTACATCAGGAAACTTATTTGGCTCTGGCCATTACATTTGTGGTTTTGAGATTACTATACTTGTTTTTACCTACGCTGCTTATATGTATTCAATATGCTTGGAGAAGGGTCATCCAAAATATTAGAATAGGGAGCCTGTTGGAACATCCTTTGATTTATTTGAAGCGGCTAACACAGTCATTTAACTGCTTGAAAGAGCCGTACAAGAGAAGTAATCTGCAGGAAGGAGCAATGAATGCTAGAGCGTGGGCTTCCAAGTCCCTAGCCACCGTTTCAATTGGAGAGGAAAGCAGCAGCAGCCGTGGGACACATCAGTGAGTCGACTGTACTGAGCAGATTTCCTTCTTGAAATTGGAGATTAGAATGTACCCTATGAAAGGCTTGGCTGCAAGTTTTGCCATGTAATTTTGTTTCAGGATCATCTTCACACCCTCTGGCCTCGTGCTTAGTGAGGTAAATTATGTTACTGAATGACTGGAATTAAGAGAGTTACTGTATAATCTCTAGATGTTCAGAACTTTGATGATTGATGGCATGTCAAACCAACAAATGTTGTTCAACCTTGTGTTGGATTACTTTGTAATCGTCCCTTTTATGTCCATATGATCGAGAAATACTTCATTCAGCGTTCTAGAAGATTGAGACTTCAATGTGTATAGTTTAAATATAGCAAACTCGAGCTGAAATCTGCAACTCTTAGACTTGTACGTTTTCTTGAGGGTCAAATCTTTTGTTCATCAGTTCATAAAATTTATTTTTGTTGGGACTGAAATGGTTGTAAATCCCACATAAAACTGATTGGATGCATTGTTGATGTAATTGGTGCGTGGTTATTTGTAGTTCAATGATCTTTTATAAAACCCTGGTTTATAATGGTGAATCCCTTTGCAACCTCTAATATTGAATACGCACCGTTTTCTGATATGAGAATTTGATCCTTCCAAACATTAAGATTTAAGAAGTCTGCCCTCTATGTTTTTTCTTTAGGAATGGAAAATCTATGCACTAACGTGCTTTAGAGAGACTAGGAAAACAGGATCAAACTAATCAAGATGTCTTGACTGCACATTGTTGACATATTTGCATTTGCAATCTGATGAAATTAAACTAGCTAGCAATTATTATTTTTTATTATGTATTGCATTTAGTCTGATCATTTCTCGTCCGCAAGGATAAAATCTGGGTGAAAGCTTGGTTTCGTGCAATTTCAAATGGGATTAAAGGGAAATCCTGAAGGAATAAAAATTTACCATATATTAAAATAAGTTTCATTAATTAGAAGAGTTTGCCATTCATTGGATGTTTTCTTCTTTAAGTTTATATTGACCGAGTGAAAATTATTTACAGTTGTTCAAAATTAATAAACCTTCATTTTCAGGTCACTTTCAATTCAAGTATTAATAACATTTTTTTTAAAATCAACCTTCCATGAATTTCTGTACAGGAAATCTAACTGCAATTATTCTTAGAGAAAAAAAATTATACATTAACAATATAATAAATTTATCGATTTTTATATAAAATTATTTTATATTTTAAATGCATAAACATAAACTCTTATTTTAACATTTTTTATACAAGACAATATACCTATATCTAGCATGTTTTATTTGGTGGATTACCGGAAGGCAAGCAATTAACCATTGCAGTTGCAGAAAAAGGAAAACAAACGACAACTTGCCATTTGTAGCACTTAAAAAGGGATGAATAGAGTGGAGGAGTAGAAGAGAAAGAATTCAAAGCTGACGACACCAATATCCGACAATCCGTACTAGGTTGTGTGACAAGTCACCAACAACAACTAGAACTAGGTATGCGAGCGTACGTAAGTACGACACAGATTTGGTTGGTTCCAAATCTTCCATCCACAAGCCAACCAAAAAAAAAAAAAGTAGTACTACTATACTACACCTAGCTAAGCTAGGTACTCCATTAGAACTTAGAAGCTTTCATTACCCACCATTCAGTATTCACAATCTCATGCGCATGCAATGCAAGCCGTAGTGGTGACTGGTGAGTGGTAACGTCGAGTTGTACTTGTACCCAATTGCTTTCCTCAATGGGATAGGTACAAATTGGCTTCTCCAACAGGATTTGGGCATGGTGGGAGACCCTCACATGTCTCACACCTAGTTATAGTATGATTTGTTGAAATTCAAAATTTTCAATTACAAATTTTAGATATAAAACTTCTGCTATTACTAATTGAATAGATTGAATTTGACCAAATTTAACATAGAGACGTTTTTGAAAATGAACTACTTAATAAATTATAACACTATATAGTTTTATATACAAAATTAAAAATTAATATGATTTCTTTACGACAATATTGGCTCACAGTTTTATTTTTATTTGTGAGACTTTGGGAAGGAAGGGCTTTAGGGGGTTTTCCTCTCACTTAGGCCTAATCTACACCCATGCGTCCACCTATTCTCTTCCTTTAAGGCCCAATCATGAAGCCCAAACACAAATAACTCAAAATTATCCAAAAACAGTTTGCCAAATAAGTTATTCATGACATAAATTACATTTAGTTTCTCTTGCATTTTAATAAATATACTTAGTCATACAATTAGAGATAAACACAATGTTACGGTTACATTTGGTTACTTATTAACATTTGTTATTTAAAAATGATTGATTCTGTTAATTTAATCTTTAACACTGCTTTTAAATATTTAAAGTGATGGATTTTATTAAATAAATGTTTCATCAAACTATGATAAAAACTTTTTTCTTATAAAACTTTGCTCTTTAAATTATTTAAAATCATTCTTTATGTTAACAATTTCTCAAAATTATCATCAAACGTGGATTCTCACTTTTATTTTACATATATATTAAGTTCTTGAAACACGTATAATTAAGTTTTTCCTTCATCAATAATTATGATTTGAAAATTATTATAATTAGTATTTTAGTATCAGTGAACAAGATAATTCATATAATTAAAATATTTTATATATAAATTATAGTAAATTAAAATTCATATTTTAATATAAAAATTATAATTAGTAATTCAAATTATTATATAAAATTATTTTCATATATTTATATATTTTAAAAAATTATTGAAATTCAATTTAGAGATAAAAATAAAGAAAATAAATTGAGATAGTGAAAACATATATTTTTATCTAGTTACAATAGAACTATGTGAAACACATTTCAAAATAAAAGAGAAAATGTTAAAAATATTTAACTGTGAAAGTGAGAGGAATAAAAGCTTTACTCTCCAAATTAATAATTCTAATTTATAATATATAAGTAGACGAGTAATAATTTTTTTATTCAAAAAATGAAAACTAAATTAACGCTGTATTTTTATTTGCGTGATAAATTAAAATGAAAGGAAATACAAGATACCTGTTTCTGCCAGTTTATCCTGAATTATTTTTTTAAAAAAGTAAAAAACAATAAAAGATCAAGGAAATAGCTTTTAAAAAAAGAAAAAGCAATTAACTTTTGGAAAACAATCGTTATCAATACATGTGATGAAACACGGCATTGTTAAATTTTTAAAAAGACAAAAAATAATTGAGGGTCATTATAGTTTACGAATAGAATAAGGGGAAGTTGTCTTTCAAAATAAAAATTGTGGTGAGGAATGCCGGATGTGAGAGCTACTCGAAAAAGACCCTGATATTATTGGCAGTTGGCAAATTAAAAAAAGCAATATAATAATTTATATATAGTTTATATATTATAAAATTGTTTTATAGAATTATCGTATATTTATAATTAGATGACAATGTAAAATTATTAACTTTTTGTTTATATACTATTTTCTCTTATTATACTTTTAGAATTTAATATTTATGATATTGATATATTAGTAATATGGATATATTTATGATATGATATTGGTGTAAAATATTGATATTGTATAGTTTACGTATCTATGTTTTGATATATTAGTAATATACTTTTTAATACACTATTAAAATGTATTAAAAACTATAAAATTAGAAATGGAAATAATTAAATAAGATGTAAAATTGAATTTTATAATTTTTGATAAATTTTAACTAATAAAAAAACTGTATTTAAAAGAGTTTGTTGGTAGCATTTCTCTTTTGAGTATTTAGCAGTAGCATTGTGGTTGGGAAGAGGCACATGCAGTGGCCAAGCCATGGTCACAGCCTCGTAGGGTAACCTTACAACAAATAGACACTGATAAACAATGAACACACCGTGTTGAATGCGCGTTTCTCTTTCATCATTTCATTGGTTTTTTAGAACAAATTCTACCAACACCCACCATTTAATAATATCCCTCCCTCTGACTCTCACCACCCTCCAACAACCTCTAATTTCACCTTGTTTGATTTCCCACCCAACACGACACAATTATGCTCCTTTGAGAGTTATCAGCAACAGATCTCAGGTCCGAATTACCATCCCTTCTTCACAAGGTTCGACTTTTGACCACAAATGTTCCATCTTTATATGCGTGGGACATGTCTGTGCTACATGCACAAGCCGTTTTCGTTTTGGTCAGGTAAGTTCTTGTTCCCTTTGACCCCTCAAACAATCGCCATGTGTCTTCGGTTTCAAGTTCTACACACCCCTCAAGAGAGTATATATTCTTATTTGATGAGTATGGGTTGCAAACTCTAGATGTCGTATATAAAATATATTTTTTTCAAAGAATTTATTCGTTTACTACAAGTTTTACTTGGCAATTGGCATATCTTGTTTTATCTGAATTTCTGAATGGTTGGTTGGTCTTCTTCTACTGCGTAGGTCTACTTCGATAGGCAAATATTCGTGGAGCTTTGAAGAGCTGCGGTATAGATACATACAACAACTCTGGCCAACTCTCTAGTCAAATATTCACCAATTTTAGCAGGTGTTGGTCCTTGTTTTGCTGATTCGCAGCTCAAATCTCTTGTTCTGCGCCTTCCCACCGATTATGGCTAACTTCTTGCTATGATATAACCGAGTCAGTCAAGATGTGAGAAAAAGGATTGTGTATAGACTAGTACAAAGTTTAAAAGCGCAAGGGAGATTGAATATAAAGGTGATTCTGAACAAGCTTTATCTTCTACCATGGCCTTGTGTAGGTGTCTCTCTTTTTTTACTGGAAAGAAAGAGAAAAACAAGGTAATAATAATGTTACTTATATTGAGTGTGTTTGATTTCTATTTTCAAAAACTATATTTAGTTTCTTTTCATTAGAAAGAAAAACAAAGAAAACACACATCCACACTAATAAGCTCATGCCTCATCCCAGGAAACACTACTTTAGATGACTTAGATCCTTGAGCTAAGACTACAAAACAGAAAAAGAGGATGAGAAAATCTTTCACTTCACCTGATTTTGTGGTGTAAACTGTATAATTTAGCTGCTTTGTTTACTTCTCCAGGGTACTAAGGGGTCTTCAACAGGGGAACTTAAAGCTCAATTTGATGAAGTACAGCACCCAAAGATTTTGTCAGAGAATTGTGATTTGAAGCTGGCCACCCTTGACGTTACAGTACCCAGTGGTGTGCAGAAGAATTCAAGGGGCAATGTAAGGGTTATGAATCTTGAGAGTCCTATGAAGACTGAAGTGGAGGAAGCTTATGAAGGGGAAGATGAGCATGAAGAGTCACCTTCCATCAAGAGGGAGCTCTCTGATTTTGATCTCCAAGTCCACGAAGTTGCTGCAAGCAAAGGAGGATATGATGCATCAAGTGAAGATATAAAATACCCCAGTTTATACGAAAGCCAAGCTAACATTCAATTAGAAGACAGAGACCATGAATACAGCAAAAAGAGTTGTGATATAATTCAAAGTGGACATGTCAGTGATCCTGGAATTGGCAAAGCTGAATTTTGTGCTTCTCCAAAGCTCAAGCGATCCTGCTCTGACCTGGAAAGAAGGGATGTACTAAGGGAGACTTGTCATCTCTTTTCATCTTCAAAGCCACAGTCTTTTGAGGATTTGCAGGGATTATCAGCACATCAGATGGTTAATCTAGAAAGCCCCAGGTCTGTGATGACTCACCGCAGTGCTGATAGAGTGATGTTGAAAAGGCATTCCTCAAGTCAAGTTCTCCCTTCTAGAAGTAAAAGACTGTGGTGGAAGTTGTTCCTCTGGAGCCACAGGAATATACATAGATCTCAGTTAAGCAAATCGACACAAATACATCCTGTGATTGCTGCTTTAAATAGTCAATGTGGGTACTCCTCAGACACCCTTGAACCAAAACAAGACAAGGCTTTGAGACATGTGGTATCACACTCACCAAGCTCATCTTTTGGGGAATACTTTCAGAAAAGCTGCGATGACAGAAATATTGATAACCAAAGGTGGAGCAGATTTCAGAAAGATAATTTTGGTTTCTGGCCACAAAATCAATGGGTGGCTTTCTCCACAGAATCATCCTCATATAGCAGAGTGGATGAGTGGGTGAAAGATCTAGAAATTCAGCAGCCACCTCCTGAAGATGATTTCAATGATGACAATATTGGAAGCATTGCCTTCCCACCTTCTCCTGATGATGGTAGATCAATGGCAAGAAGCACAGCCCAGTTGAGTCAACATCCAGATGCCAATCTTTCAAAGGAGATATTGAATGCCAATAGTGTGGTCCAGTCCCTGAACCCAGCCTCAACTGCAGCTCATATATCAGGCATTGGTATAAAAGCCATCCCCTCTCTTTCACACTTTTTCAGTCTCCGCTGTGTCAATTTGTCAAACAATCTCATAGGTAAGCTTGTCTGAGAGAAGAAAGGTGTCCATAATATAACTATAACATCAGCTAATCCTAATAATAATACTAACTAAACTGATTGGCTCTCCTTCTTATTGATTTGTAGTTCATATCACGCCTGGATTTCTCCCAAAGGGTATTCATACATTGAATCTGTCAAGAAACAAAATCAGCACTATTGAAGGCCTTAGAGAATTAACACGGCTGCGGGTACTTGACTTAAGTTATAATCGCATCTCAAGAATTGGACAAGGTTAGTTTCTATATTGGCTGATGCAGTGATGCTCAATGAAGGTTTTCACTTCATGACTTTCTTAGACTCGTGCAGTATTTTCTAAATACAATTATCTGCTGTGTTTTATCAGGATTATCAAATTGTACCCTAGTCAAAGAGCTATATCTTGCTGGAAACAAGATAAGTGATGTTGAGGGGCTACATAGGTTATTGAAGTTAACAGTTCTGGACTTGAGCTTTAACAAGATTGCAACAACAAAAGCATTAGGCCAGCTGGTGGCTAACTACAACTCCCTCCAGGCCCTGAATCTGCTTGGAAATCCAATTCAAAGCAACATCAATGATGATCAGCTGCGCAAAGCAGTTTGTGGTCTTCTTCCAAAGCTTGTTTACCTGAACAAGCAATCTATCAAGCCTCAAAGGGGAAGAGAAATACTCACTGATAGTGTTGCCAGAGCTGCACTTGGTAACAGCAGCCGGACTTCCTACAGAAGAGCACTAAAGAAAGGTGGTGGCCATGGAGGGTCAAGTTCCTCCAGTGTGCATAGAAGCAGTGCTAGTGTTTCCCAGAAAAGCAGGAACAGGTCAAGGAGCCAAACTAAACATCATTAGGTGTCCGTAAAAAGCTGCAATTCATCCGTATTTCTAAGACTTGATAAAATGGAGGAGTATTTTTCAAACTTGGTTTTACCCAGTATTTGCTTCAACCTGTAACCCACCCTGTGGAATAAGGGTTGGCTGTGATTGTTGTTGTGTTGTTTCAACCTGTTAGTTATCATGGGTGTTTGATTATACCATAAAGGAGACTGCTCTTGTCATAGATAGTCTCTTGGTTTAAGATTTGATGTAATGCAGTCTTCATCGTCTCCAATATTAGTGTGTGGAGCTTGATGTCTTCATCTAGCTTTCTCAAATTTAAACAATTTTGGCATGCAAAACAATAATTGGCCAAGCACGTACTGTTGCTACTGTTGTCATTATCATCAAAACCTTGGGTGAATAGTGAATACGATGGCAACTGAACAATTCATAGAAGGCATCATCAAGTTTAACTCAAAGGTTGTAATTGGAAATGAAATATACCGCAAGATAACTCCCAGTACCTGTGTGATATCTATTTGAAGGTATCAAAGAAGAATGCTGAGAACTTGTGTACAAGCTCCTCCACTGATCTATCCTACTATGCACTTTTTATTGTTTATATCATCACTATGATTCAAACTCCGAATGAAGAGGCACGCCTGCTATACTTGTCAAGGCAAGTAATAGTTTGACAAGCGTGTTTAGTGAAAATGAAACAGTACTTGAATAATGATAAAAAAAAAGGAAGATAAAACAAATTAAACAATGATGCGTTGCATTGAATTATTACTAACTTCCGCGACTTTGTACCTTTCCCGAGAAACTTCAATTAGAATAATAAAGATCTAAAAACTTGTGAATTTCCATCCTGTTGGTGAACTCAAGGAGGTTTTCTGCAACCTCACTCAGTTTGAACATTTTTAAGTTGCTCTCGGAATCCCTAACTCATTGTCATTAGTAGTGACAAATGTTGGATGTTAAAATTGAAATTGAGAATTTGTTGCGGTTTTGGAGTACCTATCAATGTTCCATCAAAACACTCTACATCATCTAAATGTCGCGAAATCTGATTTGACAGCTCAAATCTCCTAGTAGCTTCTGAAAAAAAAAAGTTGTGGGCTTTCCAAAAGCAACATCGAATTGATGAAGAGCCAAGTTATGAGCCATTGGATCATTTGAACGGAGATCCATAAACATCAACTGTGCTTTACAGCATTTCTTTGAGGCTACTGCTCTTACTTGTTAATCTCTAGTGGCCAAGTTTTTCAAAATTCGGCACTAACGAAATAAACTACCAAACACAGAATTTGACTCTTGAAATAAAATAAGGTAGCCCGGCTAAGGATGACAGCTTGTAAACAGGCTAATAACAGCCTCAAATAAAAAGGGAAGGGAAAGGGGAAGTGACAGACTAAATAAAAGAATTTTTCACACAAACCAGAGCTCTACAGTATTGAATATATGCATATATCAAATTAACAACAGCAGAAAATGAAGATGGGTTCCTAGAAGTTCTTTTGTCGGAATTTTGTTGACCACTAGCATACTTAAGATTTCCATAACCATTTGAAAATGGGATCAATTCCACTAGCAAGAGTCGCTATCACCCAAGTCATCTTACTAAATGAAACTAACTGCTACTTTACATCATTCAGAACCTGTGCTACGTATCAATATTTTTGCTTACATGAGTAGGAACAATATGAAAATTGTTTCTATATAATGATTCTAATACTTCATCGTTTATATTTTTATATTTTAAATTTCTCTTGTGATATATCCTCTAATACCTTTAGTTTTAATTTTTTATTTCTGAACCACAGGCACAGTACTCATACCCTCATACAGTCATACCCGTATCCATTCAACACAGCAGGTACATACAGTAAGTTAATAACCACGGAAACTAAACTCAATAGAATCCTAATGATTAAAGACAAAGAAAAAAAAAAGGAAACAAGCTGAGACATGACACCAAACTATTTGGCTTTCTAAGATTTACTCTGCATTTCAAACAGAAGATGGAACAACTAGTGTTAGAAATAATGCAAAAATATTCATATTTCATTTATTAATAACTACAGAAAAAATTGGTATTGCTATTAATTATGAAAAAAACAACTATACAAAAAATGACAACACATCCTAGATAGAAAGTTGAAACTAGCTATAAAAAAAAACAAAAGTTGAAACTATGGAACCTCGTATACCCAGATAAAATGCTAACGTTGAGGAACCTAAAATCCTTGCCAGTTGCCACCTATCCAATCCTCATTGTTCCTCCTTAGAGTCAAAGATCAAATCCTCATTGTTCCTTCTTGGAATCAAAGAGGACCCGTGAAACCAATCACGAGAGCTCCAACTGAGGCTTCTTCTCTCAACAACTTACAAAACCTCTGCATGCTTCCCAGTACACATTTCTGATCTATCTTCCCCAAAATCATCACATTGCAATTAACTCAAATGTTTCTCTTCCACCCCATCATCACACCCGGGTTCCATTTGGTCCACCTGAGCATACTTATAAAGCTTCTCATTAAACACCACCTGTGGGTCCTTCTCAATCAAAACCCCATTTCCATCATACGCATCCTTCAAGAACACACACCAATTCATCTCGGTTCCAGCCAAGTAAAACGCTCGCGGCTGCTTCCGCAGCATCTGATAAGTATGCTTAGTCAAACTAAACTCCTCCTTAAACACCACAAGGTGATGAATCGACGCCCTCTTCTCCAACGTCAAGCTCAAGAACTCATGAATCACCCCAACCCTATACTTCTCCGCCTCCAACGTCCACACATCAATCTTACTCCCATCTGAATACGGAGACACCAAAGGAAGCGCGTTGAGCAAATTAAGCTTCCTACTATCATCCAATTCCAAATCCAAATCCTTCCCATACCTCACCGGAAACCTAAACTTCCTCTTCGCTGAATCCTCGTCAACAACGAACTCTTTCTCTAAGGCACTCACTGCCAGAAGTGGGTCCCAGTTAACCAACTCCAGCACCCTCCTTCCGTCGTTTTCAACCACAATATTGAAAAAATTAGGGTATTTGGAAACCCTATCGCGGAAATCGTCGGGGATGCCAAATAGGGTTCTGCAGTGGTGGATCTTGCTGAGGGGGATGCGGTTGCGCGCGGAAATCATGAGGAGCTTCCGAACCTTCTCGACGCGGTCGAGTTCCAATTGGTCCATGAGAAAGCGTTCCTCTGCGAGGAGGTCCTCCATAAGGTCGGTGAACCCTAGCCAGGTTTTTCCGTCGGTGTGGCGGTAGGTCTGGAAGAGAAGCAGGTGGCGCTGGAGGAAGCGGGAGACCTTGCGGCCGCGCGGGAACCCGAGCTCGCGGTGGAGCTTTACGGCGTCGTCAAGGCGGAGGACGTGCTCCGGCTGGGCGGAGAGGAACTGCTTCGAGCGGGTCACGAAGCGAAGGAGGGCGTCGCGGTGGAGAATGCGCTCGAATTGGGGGATGCGGTTCGGTTCGGTCTGGACCGGGGTGGTTCTCGGGCTGGGTTTGGGTTTGCGATTTTTCTTGAATTTTTTGGGGGTCTTGGTGACGAGGAAGGAAGTGGAGAACGGGGCTGTGGAGGAAGAGGGGTTGCGGTTAGGGTTTAGGGTTTTAGAGAGGAAGGAGAAGAAGCGCCAAGCCATGAATCTCAACGAGAAGCATCCATCATCAACGGTTATAATATATACGTAATTATGAAATGTGGCTTTTACATTATTCAAAATAGATATAATCCTAATTAATTTGCAGACTAAAAGTGTATGAAAAGAGTCAAGATAAAATGTTGAGAACGTTTGTGTCTAAACATTTTGTCTTGACTCTTTTCATACACTTTTAGTCTGCAAATTAATTAGGATTATATCTCTTTGAATAATGTGAAAGCCACATTTCATAATAGGTTACTCACTTTTTCATTCAAATTCCACATGGCTATATAACACTGAAGAGATTTCTCTCTCAAGGTACTCTCTTTTCTATGAGCTTTTACACTTTCCTATTTAAATACATTACTTACTTGAGTGTGTGCTTGTAAGTAGTCACATATACTTGTCGGACAACTATGGAACTTCATCATTATCCAACAAGCAAAGAACTCTCAAAATTGAAGGCTTCAAGAATTTATGACCCGTAATGTTCTAGTTGAATAGTAATCAATTATGCTAATACTTATTTGTTTGAAATTGTAATGAACTACCAGCACTTCAATTAAATTATATTGTAAGTAAATTGATACATATCTCAAACAAGTTTCAGTGTGTTTGGTTGTAAATTGCAGAAGATCTAAACTAGTTATATTGAAGCAAATGTAATTAGCTTCTATATCTTCTTTTATGTATTTGCTGTAAAAAGACACAGACGTGCGTCTATAAAACATAACCAGACATGCACTCTGTCAAGAGGAAGATCATCTCTTCCAAGCACGCTTTTGCATTCAGCATAATTCAAAACAAATTTTCTGTTAGTGTGTAATTCAAGTAATAACTAGTTCACCTATTTAATGTGGCTAAACATGTCATGTAGACTACATTTTTGAAGTCAAATGAAAAAAACTTGAAATTAACCTGAGAATTTGGCAAAGCCAGAAGAAAGAACAAGCCTACAAACTATGCGCTTATGCTTGACTATATTATTTTACTTGGATATTATTTATTAAGATTTATAGGTGAAAAGAAAAGCTAAATTAATTCTCAAAGTAGGGAAAGATAACTGCAGGTTTCAATTATATATTGTGCAATTGCAACACACAATCAACCAATTCAAATAGCCACATTACTGCATTACTTTTGTTTATTCCAATTAATCAGTATCAGTACATCCAACCAGAAATCAGGTAATTTTACACTGGCTGATGGAGAATGTGATTTTGATTTCACGGTATAAACATTGACATGATTTATGAAAATATAGTTTTGCCGGGCCGTTACATTACAGGAGACGTTAAAGAACCAATGAAATCAATGAGAGCAGAAAAATAATTCTATACGAATATGGGGATTATTAACCGCTGAGCATTTTATACACCTCAGCAAACAAAACATAAATATATAACTTATTCTATCACCATCTTTCCCAATCTTAATCATGTGTCTGTGTAACTGTAATCAGCATCACATGAAAAATCAAATCTACCAGTATACTTCTTCCTCTGCCCTGCTCCTCGCTTGATAATTACAAGGTCCCATGTATATGCCTTACGGCTCCATAGGAGTTGTGGTAGTATCATTGACGAGAATTCACTCTTTTTTCCTCTGTTGTTTTCTTTTTTCGGCTTTCTTTTTCTGTCCAAAATTTTCAATCCCCACTTTCTATGGCGGAGCATTATGATAATAAATGAACATTATGAAAAATGAATAATATAAGAATATTATGGTCTAATTTCTTCTGGGCATGAATGAATTAATTTGCCTGTCTCTTAAAGAAAGGTTTTTGACAGATCAGGAGTCTCTGATCGCTGTCACTTTCAATTTCTACAACTCGCGCATCCCACTTTAGCCTTGTTGTTAGAGCTCTTGCTGACTCTATTAAAGGAACTGTGTCACGAATTATAATCCAACCCTGCACACATAGCCATTGTTAGCATATCAAAAGGCAAAGACCTATAATATATCAATTCAGAGGAAAGTAGCTATCTGGTGATAACATGCTGCAAATCTATCATTTCTCTATTGCATGATGCTTTGCTAGGAAGTAAGGTATGTTTATTTTATTTTTTTAACCCTTGGAACAAAAAAAGGCAATTTTAGCTTTCCGCTTTCACAGAAAAGGAAAAAAAAAAAAACTTTCGGCAGGTTCTCAATGTTGACAGCAAAGATCAACTCTGCAACTGCTATCTTTGGAAGTACAGGATATTTTAGAGTACAAACTACATGCCATAGTAAATTTTTAAGGCTACAAAAGTAAGGTCATAAATGAATACGATATTAGGCAAACTGGAGGTAAGTTAATATTTACAAGTGTGTAATCTTCCACGAGATTAATATCCAGCAACTTTTACTATCTTGTTAGTATTATTAGATTATAATATGCTCAAATCCAGGCCATCATGCTTAGATTCAATAAAGAAACAGACAGAATATATATTACATTACTGCATGACAATAAAGCTCCAACAAAGAGAAATCTAGAGACTCCTTCCATTGTTAAGAGTTTAGTTAAGGTTTTGTAAAGGTTATCCTTACTCCAACTAGTGTTGAATAAAAATGGCTTCACTTAAGTTCATAGCTTTATATATTTATATCTCGTAACATCAAATGAAGCGAGTAGGAAAACACAAAAATGTAAGAGGTAAAGGAAAACAAATAAAAAGGTAAAGCCCAATGTATTTTTACATACCTCTGGACGGAGTAACCTGTCAATTTCAATGAACATGTCAATCATGGTACATCTGTGCTGCTGAGCAAATTCAAGGGATAAAAGTCCTGCTGCATGCACCAAGTCATAGGTTCTAGGGTACGTTGGGAAGGCCTCACACCTAGAAACCACAGAAGATCAAAATTGTAAGAAATTTATAAGTGGCAGCAGTTGTTCCCCAAATCGTAATCTAACAATTAACAGTGACCTTTTCACAAGGCAGATAAGTTAAGAATATTTAATTTAAGTTGCAATACTTTGGCATGTAATAAAGTTTACAGATATAAAACCATTCATACAGCTCCATTTAATAGCTTAAGTTTTAAAAGATGAGTTAGTCCTTGATATGGTCTCCAACTGATTATGAATTCAATCCTTGCTGCTCCTATTCACAAATCAAATTAATTTTTGCATTGACTGGTACAAGGTTGTTCACTGTTCATGCTTAAGCCAAAATAGCTCTGGCATTAGGGGAATTTTAGATACATAAATCATTCAACTGCTCTCACCTAGCATCTTAAGTTTTTTAGGTTGAACCAGTTATTGATTGATACAAGGTTTAATATCCATTAACTCTATTTTCCAAGAAACGACAAAAATAACTTGGAAGTAAAAATGGAAGAAGATGTCATACCACAAGTTTTGAAGTTCAAATATCTGGGTTCAATATTACAAATATTAAGATGGATGTGTAACCACCCAAGAAAGGACAAGATACCAAATGATTGTGTATAAGGAAATATCGGTGTGACACTAATTGAGGAAAAAAAGACAGGAAGTCAGTTAAGGTGTTTTGACATGTACAAAAAAAAGCACCAATAAAAAGAGTATATAATATGATTTTAGTTATGTGAAAAGGGGGAGAAGGAAACCAAGAAGGACAACAGAGAAAGGGTTGTTAAGAGTGATCTCATGGTAAATGATATCTCGAGGATTTGGTCTTTAACCGAACCCAATGACATTACCGAATGAGATAAGGCTTTTGTTGTTGTAATACCATCTTGTTTTTAACAAAAGTCAGACATTTTATTTACTTAAAATATTTTAAGTCAAACAAAACTAAAACACATTAAGAATGTTCAAACCTTAATGCAAATGTTATATCCTCCACCAGAATTTAAATAAGTACACAACCTAGATCAAGGCATTAATGCTAATATTTTACATAAGGAAATTAATAATTCTATATATTTGGAAGGTATCAAGACGTTAAAACAAAATTGAACCAGGTGAGGAAGAAAGAATTTAGCAGATGGCTCAGAATTTACATGCAGCCAAGCAAAAAAAAAAACAAGGCAAACAAAGAATCATGAATTCCTAAAATAAGAGAAAGGAGGTTAAAATACCAATCGTGCAAAACACCAACATAACCTCGATCCTGGATCAAGGGAAGATAGTTGAGTCCACTCAGAGGGACCACATTCATTACCCATATGGATTTTCCAGCTTGCAACATTGCAGAATTAAAACCACCAACATGAGCATTCATGTCTAGCACATTTCTTAGCATGTTATAAGGTGGTGGAGGGTCCTCATCACCAGGTCTCTTTGGATGATCAGAAAATATTAAAGGTGACAGAAGAGACCAATAATTTCGAACTGCTGCTTTCCAGCTTTCAGAGTCCTCAGCAAATTCATCAGATTGCAACCCTAACGCAAGTAAATATATACATATTAAGATAACCTACTAGAAAGGAGATTTCATTCGGTGATACAGTACAGTGAAATCCTTCTATTAAGAGAAATCTATAAATAAATGTTAAAGAATGTAACAATTACCAAAGATTGCAAGCTGCTTTTTGTTCAAGTGATCTCTGGAAGGCCAAGTTTCCCTCTCTTTGACAGAAATCCAGCGGCTGCTATGTGTTCCTCCAATGCAGTTTTGCAGTTCTCGATAATACGGAGACTCCACATCATAGCCTCTGCCACATAAAGGAGGGGGAGAACTATTCTTTCTGAAAATATAGACAGGAAATGCTAATTATCAGGGGCATTTATAAAATTTTATGTAGTATACAAATGTATATTCATATAACGAAGATCCTAGTTACTATCTCTTTCCAGGATATACAAAGTGAAATACATTTCATCAATACATGTCCCAGAGGTGCTACCTTGAACTATAGCAATTCCTTTGACTAGTTTTCTTCCATACGACAGTTTCATCTTGCTGTGACAGCATATCCCAGCAAAGGTTTTCAGCAAAAATTTGTATGAACTTCCATCTTTTCTGACTGTCTTTGTCACGAGCATTTGTAAGTGGTGAAGTCCAGACAAAGTAGCCCCCCCGGTCTTAAAAGTCTATCAGCTTCAATCATGAGAATGCCATCTATACCATGTAATGTGAATGTTAATAAGATCAAGCAGAGTCTAGATGTCCGGTGAATTCATCTAACTGACCACAAGGCACTAAAACATTAATAAATGCTGAAAAATTAAAGCTAAGGTTTTAAAGCTCCGAAGTAAAATTTCAAATTCTAGAGTTTAAACTTTGAAAAGGGAATAATAATATGAAAGAGGCAGCTTTATGGATTTAAATTCATGCAGACATAAGAGGAATACTTCAACAAGTTAACACCAGTTTGTTCGATAATTCAATGACTAGGCAAATAAACATAGAAGGTATGTGCATATTTTGCTTTTAGTAGGTTTTCAGTTAGACGATGGGTGTAATATTTTATATTAATTCTAATCTAATGTATTTTGAGTAAACAAGAAACCATATGCAATCAATGATGAGTGATTTTCTCAATAAATGCTTAACAGAAAAAGAATCAAATAAGTACAATGTTTTGGTTGATTTTGGCAGACGACAATCAATAGCTACTTTAACTTTGGGAAACTTCCTGTAACAAAAAATTGAATTTCATTTTTCCCCCAAAGTGTACAGCATACAATGCCCCCCCCCCCCCCCAAAAAAAAAAATAAAAACAAAGCTGTGGAGTTCAAAAGTAGAATTACATAAAAAGGAGTGTACAGCAAGAATTTCAGGCATCTCACATGGAAGATTTTCAGTGCAAGCAACATAAATGGATAGAGCAATATTTTTAATCAAAATGGGAAAAACGTATTGGGTTAGTTGGAACAACCAGAAAGAACATATAGAAGCCCAGATAACTAACTATCAATATTTTTTCTTGGTTCCCAAACAGTGATGTAGGCATATGCTTGATGGGGAAAAAAATAGAATACCAGAGGGAACAGCCAGTTGACATAAATCAGCATATGAACTGTGTCCAAAATTTCCAAAAGAGTGTTGATGGATGGTCTAAGCTCACTTGTGAAACAATGCAATACCACAAGAAACAACCAGCCCTCAACGTTCAATTCCCGAATATGTAAAAATTAAAAAGCATAACTAGAAGAAACAGAATGGATAAGTACTGTATGTCTATAAGAATGAATATTGTTTCTTATTTTCTGGTATCTAACTTCTCCTTCCAATGACATTCATTATCCAATATCTTGTTTGGAATTGTCAAATAAATGCATAGAATGACAGAATCACATTCACCTTATAGATAGTAGGAGGAGGTAGGTTTTCAAATATACCTTTTCGGTCCCAATCAATGCTACATCTTGCACAATGCAACATGTCAAAGGAGAGAGATGGATATGGCAATTGTTTTGAAGTGAAAGAAGCAACCATAGCAGGAAGACCCCTCTCAAGTGTAAGCTGAACTTGACTGCCAGAAGGCTCATAGCTTGCAATGCACATAGTTAAAAGCTGACTCTGAAAGAGGTGTGCTCCAAAGCTACCGTAACCACAGCCAATGTCCAGTATGGTTCTAACCTGTATATTTAGAATGCCAACATGTTTAATCAAAGAACATTTTAGACAAGGAATAATTAAATCAAACTTTAAGAACTAAGTTCACATTCAGTACCACCATAACCTATCAGAAAATCTAGCACAAAACCCTCCAAAATGCAGGGTACAAAAAAATTATGAATATAATTACCCACCAAGTAGATGAGGAGATGCTGCTTAGCCAAAGATGTCAAGAAACTTATTCAATAATCCCATGGGATTTTCTGGCACTTAAAGACAAACAATTGTATCATTGTAGAGCAAGGTAAATACTTAGAACAGTTCAGATATAAATAAGGTTAACATTTCAAGCAAAGAGAGAATATTTGGATTGTTATTCATTGTTTGAAGAAAATACCTTAAAGATAGTTTAATAATGATATCTATTTTAATATTACTACTATTAGAGTAAGCAGTGAAGTTAAGTCAATGCAGATACCCACCCATTTATCAAAATTAAGCAAAGTGGATGAATTTAAGAATGCTCAATTTTATAACTAACGCGCACTGAATTAGTGGAATATGACTATAATTGATAAGGGCCACCATAAAAATAAAGTAAAAAATCCTTAACTACACCATTTTCAATGGAGAATAAATATTCATTTACCCCAGTTTGTATGAAGCTAGATTCATTTCTGAGTCCAATCATTTCTGCGATTTGATGTGAGTAGTCTTCAACACCATCAAACATAAGAGAGGCTGAACGAAAGGAAATTTGCTCTTCATCAAGCATCATCATCCTGTAACCAAATAAAATACATGAAAACTTTAAGATGAAACAATAGCTCAAAGTATGACAGCAACTAGGAGAGATGTATATCTCTCACTCACCTTTTGGTAAAGCTTCCAGAAGAAAGAACCTCCTGTGCAGTTATTTTAGCATTAGCAATCCAGACAATATCCCTTCCAGTAGGCCACCTAAGAGGTATTTTGTAATTTGGTGGAGAGAGAACTAAACAATTTTGCCTGAGCTCATGGAGACATTGCCGGTCAAACTCATTTCCATCAGAAAAACCAAGAGCTAGATTGTCAGAAACATTAAAGCAAGGAACATAATTTTCAAACTCCTCAGAACAGAATTCCAATTCTTTCAGCCTTGAGGGAGCATAAGAAATCTCCCCAATATCCAACAGGTCTGATACAAGTTTCTCTTGGAGTCTTCTATAACCATGGTAAATGTGACCTATTGATGCAGTTGAAATTGAGATTGTCCACCAAAAAGATCCAGCAAGAGCAAGAATAACTATAAACACTAAACTAAACTTCAAGAAAAGAAGAACCAGCTTGTGCCTACTTCTTGGAGTGCCAATAATGAAGGGATCAGATGAGAAACCATTCTCACTGATGCCATATTTGGAATTAGAATTATCCGAAAAAAGTAACCTCAAGGGTGAGGGGTGACCAAAGGAACCTCTTCTATCCAAACCTTCTTTTTCTGTTTTATCTTTGGATTGAGAGTCCCATAAGTCATTATTGTTGCTATCAGGGATCCGAATAGATACCCCTCGGTGCAGAGGCCTGGACATTCTCTAACCAATAAGCTCGATGCTTAAACTGCAAATCCTCTATGAATACACCCAGAAACCAATCCAAGTTTGTTATTCCAACATCATTCAAATTTGTGTAGAGAAAATCATTGAGTGAATCCCCATCCAGTTCAGCAAACACAAACCTACATCAAAAAGGAAAATAATGGTGTTCATTTAAAATAGAAAAAAGCAGCAATTTAAAACACCATCCAGCAAATAAACGAAACAAACTTCCTATTCAGAGAATAAAAAATATGTGAACAAGGGAAGGGTAAAGCCTTGTTTAATTAATTCACACATTCACACCACCAGATCCATCACCGACCCAATATTCAAATGCTTACGTACCAACAAAAGATTTAAATTATACCCCAAAAAGAAAAAAAACTTGAGTGGCAAAAGTCTGAACTAGGAAAGAACAAGATTCGAAGAAGTTAAAGTTGAACTAGACAAGAACCTAGGTTGGTGGATAACACAACAAACGGTTAAATCACTTGCAGCTACTTTCATCAACATTAACTAGACTCTCATTAAAGCGTAAGCTCATTTTCCTTTTTAAAAGAAAAAAACACCGTCAATGTGTTACCAAACTCACAATCCAGAACCGAATCACAAATAGTAAATGGTAATTTTCGTAAAAAAAGTGAAAAATCATCATCTTTGCCCATCCCAATCGAAACCCAGATACGAGTCATAATAAAAAGCGCAAGCTCATTTTCTTTCTTCTTTTAAAAAAAACAAAAATTGACGTACCCCAATGGAAATTGAGAAAAGAAAAACAAAATCCCATTTAGATCAATGCAGGAAGCAACACGAAAGAGCGAAACATTGGTGAGAGGCTTCAGATCAGAAGAGCTTTCGAAGATGCAATGACAAGTACCTCCTCCTTGTTAAGGGCAAAAAAGATAACAACAAAGAAGAAGATGAAAATTAAGAATCCCGAGAAACCAGGATGAACTTTATGGACACTTGTTTTATTGCTTGGTGCACACCACCACTCACCACCTCTCTCCTTTTATCTCTAACTCCTCTGGTTTTAGATTTCGCTTTGGTAATGGTTTCTCTGTATTGTAATTTGTAATTCGTATCTCTCTCACACACCCAAACACACTCGCTGCTTCCAATGTTAAACTCTGCTTATGAAACAAATACTATAACATAGCATAAGCAACCAGATTTTGTACTGATCCGATCGTGACTCGTGACACAACCCCCTAGTCCAAGTAATAAAATTAATTTCCAGAAATATATAACTAATAGTTTTTTTAATCCTCCTATTTATTTATCAGAAAAAAGACTTTTGACTGATCAGAGATGAGCGGGAGGTATATAACTATTTTTTTAATAATGGCATGTTTGTTTATTTATTAATTCTATTAATTATGACGAGCAGTAAATAATACTACTAGTATAAGATGTTACTACTACTATACAATTAGTCGGAAAAAAATACTTCCTGTTTTTATCTTTATTTTTTAAAAATAAAAGGAAAAACAGATAAAGAAAATAATAGTAGTTATATCTTAAAAGTTTATAAAAAAATAAAAATATTTTTATATATTAAAGAGTAATTTAAAAATAAAAAATGTGTATATAAAAAAGATTATTATTTTTATTAATAATTTTAGATGATAGATTAACCTGTATTAATTATCCGGTTGAACAGAAGAAAAAGCCGGAACTAAGAAGCTACCTAAAAAGGGACCTTAATTAATCTTCTACGGGAAATGTTTCCCGCTAATCATGTCGTATCCTCATAAAAAATTACACGCAACTTGTGGAATTTGTAGGCAATTAATCCAAGCCCCACATGATACCTTATGGATGTTGTTAACATTAACCATGGTTTTAAAGCTATTCATTAACAAACACTGTAGTATTTTTTTGGCACATAATTAACGGATATATTTTTTGAAACACTCATTTTAATAAAATTATTAAATAGCCGTTTATGTTCAGTATAATGATTTTTTTTTCATGTGTGTCACCCGATCCAATTTCAAATTGTACCATAAATTTATTAATATCAACTTTAAAATATAATAATGATACTTTTTATTGATTTATCATTAAAAAATTACACTTATGTTTCATAAAAATTAAATTAAATTATTTATTTTTTAATATTTGAAACTTTTTAGTTGACATCCAATTAATTTCTTTTAGCATGTCGATCCATTTTAGAGTAAAATATTACTTTTAGTTATAATTTCATACTCGAACTGAATATCAAATCTTATTTAGGGAAAATAAGTATCGAATTACTTGTATCATACCAATAAACAAATTCAAATTATATTCTTAAATACTTTTGTTATTTTGTTAATTGATATTCTAAAGGGGATTCCCTAATCTTTTTTAGAAAGTAAAAAGCCAGCTTGTCAAGGCAAGAAATAATGAAAGGTATAGAAATGTTGGGTTTTCGTTAAGCTCTCAAAGTCAAATACTAATATCACTGTTAGGTCAAAACGGACCATCAGAATCAAATGCGGAAACGTAATCAATCAAACACGAGAGGAGGACACAATCAATATGTTTTACGTGAGAAAACATTCCTTCAATCTGGAGAAAAAAAACTCACAGAACACTAATCCAGAATCAAATATTCACTATAACAATAATGGGTTACAATGAATCAAATACATTGTGGTGGTTCACTCAACCTCTCCAACAATTATAAATATCAAACTTCCTAGAGTGTTTCGCTCAAACTCTTTCTAGAGATCTTTCAAATTTGCAAAGCACAAAGCTCACTCAAATGTGCACTCAAGAATCTCACTTGAGGCTCTTAAATCTGCGGAATCTCTCACGCAGTCAAATGTCAAACGGCGGAGTAATCTCTCACGCTCAATTTCTCAATTCTCTGAGTCTCTAGTCTCAGTCTAACCTAATTACACCCTCAACTAATGTATTAATAGTGGTGGATTAGGTTTAGGGTTTTAGAACCCTTAACGGGCTTGGGCTAGCATTGGAGGAGGAAGCCCAATCCAACAATTCTCCCCCTCCGACTTCAATGCGTCGACTTCAACACAACTCGGCATCTTCACTGCTTCAGGTTCAACACAGACCGGCATCTTCAAAGCTTCATCACAACCCGACCTCTTCAACGCTTCAATGCAACTCAACATCTTCAATGCTACAGGTTCAACAACAGCTCGGCTAGGAGAGAAACTCTCCTCAAAGTCAACTTTTGTCTGATTGCAGTCTTTCACTACAACCCGGGCATTGTATCTCGGCTTCTGCCCGTTCTCTTCATTGTACACCCACTTTTTCTTCAGAGCTCGGCTTCTTGGAGGCAACTCGGTCAAATCTTCTTTTGAGCTCGTCACGACCTCGTCATAACTTAGAGGCTCACCATCTTCAGCAACGACGGTGAATTCATCAGGAGAGTACCTTGTAGAAGGTCTCCTTTCTTTAGTGGGGTATCTTGGCTATTCTTCTTCATCAGCTACTTGAGAATCTGGTTCATCATCCTCATTCCGGATCTCATCATCAACTCGGACTTCATTATCTCGGTTCCCATCAGCATGTTGCTGGTCATTCTGCTCTTCATCAACTTCATCGGTTTCTCCCCCTGCTTCAGCTCGGACAAGAGGGACAGGTTCTTCACGTCGGACAGCAACCCGGACTTCTGGCTTCAAGATGTCATGAAGGGTCTCATCTTCATGAAAGATCACATCTCGGCTTCTCACAATCTTCCTATTGATTGGATCCCAGAGTCTAAAATCAAACTCGATTTTCGACGAACCAAGGTAAATGCATTCCTTAGTCTTTGCATCAAGCTTCGTCCTTTCATCTTTAGGGATATGTACGAAAGCTCGGCATCCAAACACGTTCAGGTGATCATAGGTCGCCTTCCGACCTGTCCAGACTTCTTCAGGAATGTCTCCTTCAAGTGGTCTTGATGGTGAGAGGTTAATCAAATCAACAGTTGTTCTAAAGACTTCTCCCCAATATGCTTTTGACAACCTAACATTGGATAGCATACTTCGGACCTTCTCTTCAATAGTCCGGTTCATCCTCTCAGCAAGTCCATTCAACTACGGAGTCTTGGGAGACGTCTTCTCAAGTTGGATCCCGACTTCTCTACAATAAGCATCAAAGAGACCACGATACTCACCACCATTATCATATCTGACCACTTTCAATTTCTTGTTAGTCTCCCTTTCTACCATAGCATGAATTTCTTTGAAAGATTGGAGTAGCTGGTCTTTTGACTTCAGTAGATAAACCCACACCTTGCGAGAATGATTGTCAATGAAAGAAACAAAATACTGAGCTCCACCAAGTGATTTCTTGGACATGGAGCAAACATCAGTATGAACGAGGTTTAGAATCTCCCTTCGTCGTCTGGGTTGATCCAGTCTCACAAACGAAACTCGGTGCTGCTTTTCAGCTAGGCAGTGTGTGCAACTCTCCAGCACTTGGCCCTTCAACCTGGTCAATAGTTCTTTCTTCGTCAAAATCTGGGGCCCTTTCTCACTCTTGTGGCCAAGACGCTTGTGCCACAGCTGCAGGCTATGTCCATCCCGAACAGAATTGGTTTCTCCACCAATTGTCTTTCCTTACATTACATACAAAGAGCCTTCTTTTTTTCCTCGAGACACAACCAAGTTTCCCTTGGCCAGCTTCTATCTACTTTCTCCGAAGTAGTTCACCAACCTGGCTTCATCAAACTTACCAACCAAGATCAAATTCAAATGCATGTAAGGTACATGCCTCACATCTTTCAACACAAGTCGGCACCTTGTATCTGTGGTCAGGGTTACATCATCGACGCCAACAATCTTGCTGATTACTTGATTTCCCATCTTCACGACACCAAAATCTCCCTTTCTGTAAACAGAAAATAATCTCTCATGTAGGGTGACGTGGAATGAGACACCATAATCAACAATCCAAGTACAGTATACATGAACTATCTTCAACATTTCTTCATTAATGAGAAATATCTCGACATTTAAGTTGGTAGTTACAGTTATGGTGCTCGTATCATTCTTCTTCGTGGGAGATGGTAGATCTGTGGGAGAGATGATGATATACAGGAAAAACAAAAGCATTCGTTGTTTGTTTCTAAAGTTTTTATTTTATTTTATGTAAGTAATGCTATATGCGTTTTGACTTGAGCCATGAAATGAGGGACACTGACCCACACCTTATTTTATCAGCTAGGTTATCATCATTGCATAAATGCAACTATTGGAGCGCATTCACGACTGCATGAGGTCACGTCGAAACCCCTTCTCTATTAATTGTTTTTTATTTTTCTTGCGATTTGGGGGCACAAACCCACATTAATTTTACACTATCATTGCAATTTGCAAGCACATACATACCAATTCCGTTCGGTGCAAGTAATTTTTTTGGCTGAAAATCCACCAAGCTGTAAACTAGTAAAATACTAACATATATAAAAACTTTGACCTCTCATAACTTTTAGGAGATTTGGGCATTTGGTGGTCGATGGAAATGATTTCTCCTTTTGGGGATTCGATTTCAATTGGCCACGTAGATTCAAAGCATTATTATCATAATATATGCAGAGAAAGACAGATTTTCAAAGTGTAATTACTGACCATAATCATTTTGACCGAGATGGCTGGATCAGGTGTATTGTATACTACAAGTGGAAAAAAACTAATGATGTTTTCCTGCTTTCTTTACTATTTATACTTATTTTGTTTGATAATTATTATTTCATGTTAAGAAATTTTAAATTGTGTTATTATTTTTTATGCAAATGTATGAGGTTGTATAATTAATGTAAAAAAGGAAAAAAAAATAAAGTTGGGAATTGGGATAGCTTAACCCAGAATTTTTCTTTATGTTTTTATCTTGGATTCTACTTTAAGATGAACGAAATAAATATTCTGTCCGTTTTGTTTCGGCAAGGAAATAAAATAAAATTGTAGTAAACATGTATAGTTTAGATGGATAAAAAAAGATAATGAAATTTATTTTATTTTATTTAAATGAGAAGAGTGAGAAAAAAAAATAAAGAGTATGTGTAATAATATTTTCATCTTTGTCTAAAGAAGAACAATATCATACATGAAGAATAAAAATTAAAAAAAGTTGTGATTTTTAAAAATAAGAATCATGTTTGAGGACAGGAACTTTTTGCTAGTCGCATCTGAAAAATTTTCTCGTTCATTATTTCTGTGTGATGACAAATGAGTAAAATGAAGAATTCTTATTCTAATTTTATTCTTTTTGCGAAAACAGTCTCATATATTCGGATATTATTTGTTTACGTGTTTAATGGATTGTGACAGTTTTATTTTTATAAAATATGATTTGATGGGTCAATGTATTTTTATATATAACTTTTTATCTTATTTTCTAAGTAACGTGAGACTTTTGTAGTTATTGAAATAATTTTTTTTCATCTTATTTTACCAAAGCAAACAATATTAACATCATTCCTTGGATTTCAAGTTCAACAACTAAAAGCAAAAAAATAAAAATAAAAATAAAAAAGAAAATATTAAAAAATAATTAGATAATTTTTTCAACAAACACTTGTATATATCTTAAGTGTTTGTTAAAAAACTATCCAAATTTATTGTTATTTTAATTTACTTTTCTCCATATTATTATAACCAAAACAATGAATGATATAAAAACAAAATAAAGAATATTGTAAAATTCATTTGTTAGATTTGAAGTTAGCCAACTACAATTTAAAAAAAAAATTTAGAAAGAAATATACTAAAAGCTAAATTTGTCTAAATTTATATGTACATATCCGTAGGAGGACGGCTGCGGGTTTTCCTTTTTGGTGTGTGGGTTATTAAAACAAACAATGAGATTAAAATAAGAAAACTGTTTTTTTCTTTTTGACAGCGTAAAATAAGAAAACTGTTAACAAGTTACGTTCGAATGTTAAGCAACTGAGAGTAATTTTATTAAAAATGAAAATTAGATAAAAAATTTCAACCAACATTTATAAAGGAAAATAGGAAATAATTTAAATCAGGAAAGTAAAACAAGTCAAAGATTCTTAAAATTTCTAATCAATTTATATACCTTTATAAAAAAAAAGGTGAGAACATCACTATATTGTGTACAGTTAGGGTGGACCACTGCCTCCCTAAAATTTTATTAATATAAATTTTATTATATATATATATAT
>CM023944.1:10423103-10436424 GCA_013407115.1 Glycine latifolia | reverse complement strand
TATATATATATATATATATATATATATATATATATATATATATATACTATGAGATATTTATTTAGAAAATCAAAAAATTAGATAAATACTAAAAAATTTAGTGAAATCTTAGACTTTTATGTTTGTGTATTTCATACATTTATTAAGAAAAGACACTGATAAAAGAAATTACTATAAAAAGTTAAAAATAATATATCAGCAAAATATTAATGAATAAAAAGATACAAACATTACAAGTTAAAAAATTAATATAAATAAAAATGAAAAAGTATGATAAATAAAAATAATAGTAAGAATAATATAGTAGAATGACATTATTAGAACATCCCCATTGTAAAAACTTAATTTTAATTTTCTAAATCTCTTGTTGTCACATAATATTATCGAACACTCAATATTTTATTAAATAAGTTATATCAATCTTTTCTGAGGTTTTATAAAATTACATTAATTTTAATTTTCTAAGAAATTGGAATAACTTTTTTCGTAAAATCTCTGCTTATTACGTTTCTCTTGTTGTCACATAATATTATCGAACAATCAATATTTTATTGAATAAATTATATAAATCTTTCCTAAGGTTTTGTAAAATTACATAAATCTCTCCTTATTTTCTTAACATTTACAAATCTTTTTTAAAGTTTGATGTAATATTTTTTTAAACAACTAAAGAGACGTCAATATATATTCTTACATAACTAAATTTGTTAGTGTAGAAATAGATAAAGACAGAAAATGATTATATAATTTTACAAAATTTCAAAAAGTGTTAATATAATTAACTTATATTTTTATAATAATAATTATAGAAAATAACTTCAAATTTTAACTTATTTTTATTGGATTCCATTTTAATATTTCTCTACTCAAATAGCAACTCCATTTTAACTATGGAAATTCATTAATCTAATAATATTCTCAAAATGCTTAACATTAACCGTCAGAATATTCTATAATAAAGTTCATTAATAATATTCTTTAAAAAAAAAAGTTAGAAGTAGGTCCATTTTGTTGTGCTTTTTTGTCGGTTAAATAAAATTAAAATGAAAAGATATTTATTTTAAAAAATCACAATAGAATAAAAAATGATTATAAGCAACACTATTTTACGTATTATATTAAAAAAAAATCTTTTAATTTCTTAGCTACCTTGTAAAAACACTAATTAGTACTCTCTTTAGTTTTGAATATGAACAACAAAAGTAATTTATTGTTTGATAAACAAATTTCAATTACATATGTTTTATTTAATGAAATTATCTTTAAAATATTTTTTATTTATTAAATTTAAAGACTGTTTTATACTTAATATTAAGTTTCAATATTTTAGAAAGTATATTTTAATTAAAAATAAAACAATTTAATAAAGTTAATCAATTTTTTAATAAATATAAAATATGTGTATTTTTTTTGTGGAAAATATGTGAATTTATAAATTCCAAAGATATTTACAGATAGCTGGGGCATACCCCGCATTAATCAAAAATACAAGTAAACATCAAACACACTTGCCAAAAGAAGCAAATGTTTGCTGCCAGAACAAACACTCTTAGCTATACAATGGACAAACATTTGCTAATACAAGTGCATCAAATGGATTAGTCTAATAATCCTGAACTTAATCTTTCCTATTCCATCAGAAGTACAAAAAGTGTGATTATCAAAGAGAATACAATTTCTAGTCATCCAAATCACATAAACTATCGTAGCCGAAGCCAAGCACCGGATTCTCCCAGAGTTGCCCGAAGTAGCCCGGTTGTAAACCAGGCTGTTGATGGTTCCATGCAAGGAAATATTTCTTTTTAAAAAGTGGATCCAATCTCTAATATCAGCCCAAACCCGAAGCACCAATCTGCAATTGAAAAAAAAATGGTCATTTGTTTCAATATCAGATTTACAAAGAGGGCACAAAATGCCTTTGTTAAGAAAAGGAGCTCTATCAAGAGTCAAGCACTTTTTATGAGCTTCCAGCCATAAAATAAATGCCCCCCTAGGTGGAATTCCAGCATTCCACACCACCTTGGTCCAGTACAATTTAGGCTTAACACGTCTAAAATAATTATATGCCCGTGAAGCATCAAATCTACCAGCCAAAATCTATGAATCAATAACATGTCCCAAATTTGAATTTCCCTATTTATCACAAATAAAATCACGAATACTGAACAACCGCTTGATTAGAGCAGAATCATTCTTGGTGGCTGAGTAAAGCCAAGTCGAAGAACCTCTCAAATAATAATGGTGAACCCACTTGACCCACAAAGAGTCATTATCACTAGAGATGTCCCATAACGTGCGAGCCAAAAGCGCTTGGTTCCAACTCTTGAGGCTGTGAATTCCAAGACCACCTTCCTCTTTGGGGGCGCAAACAATCTTCCACGCAATTAGGGGCTTCTTTTTGCCGTGGTTAGATTTCCCCCAAAGGAAATTTCTACAATATGCATCAATGCGGTCAATGACTAAAATTGGAAGAGGGAACATTGTCATCCAAAAGTTAACAATTCCCCCCCACCATTGCCCAGATCAGCTCTAGTCTTCCCGCATAGGAAAGCGTTTTGCCATGCCAATTCTGAATGAGGACACCAATTCTGTCAAGAAGAGGAGAATAATGACAAACATTCAAACGGGATGCCATGAGGGGAATACCAAGGTATCTAATTGGAAAAGATCCCATTTCAAACCCAATAAGCGATTGAATATCCATGACTGTTTGAGCATCCATACCAGCCGAGAAAATAACAGACTTTCCAGCACTAATAAATAAGTCAGACGTGCTGCAAAAATGTTGGAGCTTGCTGTAGATAGTGGCCACGGAAGGAAAATCACCTCTAGAGAAAAGCATGATATCATTGGCAAAAGCTAGATGAGTTATATTGTGCACCGAGCAAGCTGGATGATAATTGTACAACATATTGGTCCTCATCCCATTTAAGTCTCTGGACAAATATTCCATGCAAATAACAAACAAATAGGGTGAAAGCGGATCTCCTTGTCTAACCCCCGCTTCCCCTCAAAGTGACCAAAAATAGAACCATTGATGGAAACACTATAAGAAGTGGACGTGACACACTCCATAATTCACTTGCTGAAATTTGGAGGAAATTCTAGCGCATGCAACATCCAGCCAAGAAAATCCTAAGATATGGAATCATAAGCTTTGTGGAGGTCTATCTTGAGCATACATCTTGGAGTACTTCTTTTTCTGGAATATTTTCTAAGAAGCTCTTGGACAAGGAAGACATTATCCGCCATACTCCTAGCTTTAACAAAAGCAACTTGGGAACTATCAATTATGGAATTCAACACGAGAACTAATCTGTTGGCCAGGATCTTAGAAATAATTTTATACAGCAAGTTGCAGCATGAAATAGGCCTAAATTGGCTGACTTTGTTAGTATTCTCAACTTTGGGGATAAGAGCTATGAACGCATGATTTATTTGCTTAAGGAGCTTTCCTGTGGCAAAAAAATCCTGTACCGCCTCACAAACATCATCACCAATAATATGCCAAGCCTTCTTGAAAAATAAGGCATTATAACCATCCGGACCCAGGGCTTTATTCCCATCCATGTTGGCCACAACCTCCCAAATATCTTCCTTAGAAACAGGCTTAATTAAATCTGGGTACATATCAGCCGATACCTTAGGCCCATTCGCACAAACAGCCATGGAAGGGGGGGAAAAGTGAGTCTGGGTTCCCAACAAAGAAATAAAATGCTGAACAAACTCACTGCCTATCTCGGCTTGGGAAGATGTAGACTGCCCATCATCCTTTAAAATAGCTGGAATGAACCTAGAATTCCTGTCCCTATTAATGAGAGAGTAGAAAAAACTCGTGTTTCTATTAGAATTCACCAAGAACTTGTTTTTAGCTAGCGGAGCAATGAGTCTAGATTCAGCCAGCCTAAGCTGGCCAGTTGAGGATCTGGCCAAAGCTGCTTGCACAATCAAATTGCTATTGGATGGGTCCTGCTGGACATTATGAAGCAAATCAAGATACTCCTTTTCTGCTTTTTCAATATGGATTGCCATATCACTAAATTCTGTCTTGAACAGGTTCTTCAACACAAGCTTTAAAAACTTCAGCTTCCTACAAATCTGAAACATTTTGTGCCCCTCAACTAAATCAGCCTAAGCCGATGCCACAGCAGGCAAAAAGTCCCTACTTTCCACAATTGTATTATTAAATCTGAAAGCCTTATTACCCCGAAAAACTGAAGGATTAGTGTCCAAAATCAGAGATGAGTGATCTGAAATAGTCTCCATATTAGAGATCACAACATAAGTGTGAGAGTACTCCGCTAGCCAAAAAGGGTTGCAAAGGACTCGATCTATTTTGCTCCAGATTTTCACATTCGTCCAGGAAAAATTAGACCCACAAGTCTTCAAATTCCGGAGGCCCAACTCTGAACAGCAGTGGTAGAATTTGCCATTTCATAATCAGTGATAGGACTGCCATTTACTCTATCACTAGGGCTTAACACACTATTAAAATCCCCCATTAAAACCCAAGGATCAACCACCTCATTTTCAAAGCCCATCAAAGACTGCCAAAGAGATCTCCTAGTACAAATGGAGTGGAGCCCATAAACAAAAGACCCCCAAATAACCTTCCCCATCATCTTGCACAACATCCTACAATGCACAACTTGAGATGTTGACTCCAAAACATCCAATTGCACACGCTCAGCCTTCCATAAAAGAACAATCCTACCACCATTATGATGGCCAAAATTGTGAGCATACTTCCAATTAAAAAGTCTTCTTTTCATGATTCCATCTAGCAAAGGACAATCTAGCTTTGATTCCAAGATAGCCACAACATCCACATTCTTGGACTTCAAAAATCTTTGCATCCCAAGATGCTTAAGGGGCATGTGGAAGCCTCTAATGTTCCAAGAAGCTAAAATCATAGTTTTTTACGGGAAGAGCACTCCCCGCCAAAACTAGATTTATGGGTTTTCTTTCCTTCCTTGGTGCCTTTATGCTGCCCTTCCATGCCTATCTCATCAGGTGCATTCATACTCGCCTTCAAGTGATTTTTACTTTTCTTTTTGATGAAGCCATCCTCTAATTCATCCTCTGGACACTCTTCTACCACAACAGTATTATTATTCCAAGAGTTCTTGGTGACACCAATATCTGGTTGCACTCCAGGAGATTTTTTCTCAACCCCTACCCGAGTTGCTTCTTGAATTATGGGGTTTACCTTCTCTGCCAGAGCTGATTCAATGACAACACCACTTGGCTCCACTCATTCCTTACTAACAGAACACTGTTTCGTTGGCTCAACACTTATGACTTTCTTCTTAGCAAGATTCAGATTTTCTTCATCCCTCCTTGGTTCTCGATACTCTGCCCTCTTTTTAACAGTTTGCAGCTTAGTTGCATTAATTGAAAGATTGTCTAACTTAGCCTTCGGACTCGCTTTGCAATTTTTCAGATTATGGCCAATCATCTTACATTGAGTGCAATAAGTTGGCAAAGTCTCATATTCAATATGCTGCACAAGAGATCGATCATTAGGCAACTTTATCTTCACTTCAAAAATGAGGTCCTTTGATGCGTCAACTTCAACTAAAGCTCTGGCAAACGAAATAGACCCATTTGAGGCTGTAAGGTGGTATGTTTGGATTGGATTGCCAACTTTAGACAAAATTTTCCCTAGAGCTGTAGGATTCCACAACTCTAGCGAAAGATTGCGCAGCTTAACCCAAACTGGAATCTTGCAAAGCTCCTCCTCTCCAAAATCAAAGAATGCCGGCATAATCTTCAAAAGCAAGGGTCTTTGAAAGATGAAATAAGGTCCTGAAGATAGAACTTTATTCATGTCTTCCTCCGATTGAAACTTGAAAATCAGCCAACCACTATCATGGCTATTATAACTATAATTCACACCCCATCTCTTACAACATTCCATTAGAGCCTTCTTTCCAGGGAAACGGCCAACAATGTATCCAATTAAACTATATCCCCACGCTTTCTCAAGAGGCTGGATGTCTTGTATTTCCATCACTACATGATCCTTTGGGCTTGGTTTAGAAGCTACCAAACTGAACCCTCTCTCTCTCTGGCTGGCGGTTATCTTTGAACAAATTCACCCAGGGTGTTGAATGCTTTGTCGTGGCTTCATCAGCTTTTGGACTTTCTTTATCAGAGCCCATTGAAGATGCGTCATCTTCCACATTAACTGACCCAAACTAGCTTTAACAATAGAATCTAAGTTCGTGTCATTAGTGCCCAGGGACCTGGATTCACTTTCTGAAGAATACTCCTGGATATTTCTTTCTGGCATTTTATGGAGCACTTGGAGTGCACCCAAATTCAAGCTTCAAGCCGCTGTCTGAGGTACTAAATCCTCTTCCATAATGGTTTCTCTAGTTCCTTCTACATCCTTCCCACTCTTCTTTTTTGATTTACCCATAACCAGAATCAACACAGACATGGATAAAACACAAGAACGGTGAACCTGCAAACTCACACACACTGAGAACAGGTGGGCAGGAAGCTGTTCTCTGGAGTAGAAGGGAGTACCAAGCAGTTGGCAATAACAAAATAAAAATTACAGGAATGACAAATTAATATTACAGACCAGATAAATAATTAATGAGCAAAAAAAATAAATTTTCAGCTCCAACAAAATCCACGTCTGTCGCTGGGGAAAAAAATTCACGAGCCCTCCATCTCCATAGCTATACAAGGTGGGAATCACTTTCCTGTAGGTCTGAAAGCAAAACCCAAGTGGTCGGAAATCACAATACTTCTTGAGGAGAGAAACCCAGCACTCGCGATGCTAAACCCAACCTATTAGCTTCAAGGTTTAGAAGAATACACTGGAATCTACAGTGCGCCACTAATGAGCCGCCAACACTCAGTCACGAAGAAGAAAACTCGAGAACCAAACTGTGAGACCAAGAGGCTACTATCAAAAAGAAGGGTTTCCCCTAATAAAGATGCAGCACCTCTATTGGACCGCCCACAATAATGGGTTTCCACTCACCACGCTCCTCAATAAATTATTCACCAGCCTTGTGGATTCCTTGACCACCAGCACCAAACTTCACCAATAAAGAAGAAATTTGTGTGGCCTACACCAATTAATGCACCGTTCCAAGCAAGAATAAACTAGTTCAGCCGTGAGTCAAAATAAAACTCCCCAAGAAGAAACTCACACCGGTCTAAGTGATGAAGGCACCTCCAACGGTGGCAAGCCACAAGGAATCTCCCAAGGGAGGAGGTGACCCATCGTAGACCTAGGAGAGATAAGAGATAAGATAGAGTTACTTTCTCGCTCTAAACGAAAATTTTAAATTCCTCTTGGTACTTTCTCATTACACCTATGTGAAGATGCCAAAATATGTGTATTTTTGTTTATAATTGAGATGAGACTGTGTATTTTCTACTATAAAAAATAATAGTCCAGTGTACTAACAAGAAAACAGTTGCAACTTGACCCTTTTTGTTTGTCCAATAGTGAGAGTTGGTTTCTCAAGTTGTGAGTGGCGTAAACGCGGAATTGAATATTGGTAGTACTACCGACTGCACAAACTCACGGGACCCTGATCTCGTTAGTCGTTCAGCGTTCTCCCATTTCTCAAATTCCGTTGCGTACGAATTTTTTAGATCTCTTTTTAAAGATGATAAACACATTAAAAAATACAACAAATAATTTTATTAATAGAAAATTATTTTTAATTGTTCAACGTGATTATTCTATAGTTATAAAAATATGTAAATAATTAAGATTTAAATAAATACTTGAATATAATTAAATAACAATAATTAGTAGTCTCCTTAAGCTTTTAAAAGAATAAATAAAAAAAAGTTTATACAAAAAACGGGTAAATCATAAGAGGTAAAACGAAGTATTTTTTCCGTGGAAAGAAACTCATCAGCCATTGACAGGGATATTCAGTTAGGTTCGATTGATTCAAGTTAAAATAAGAGCTTGTTTGTTTGGTAAAAGAAAAATGAAAGAAATAAAAGAGGATAGTTTTATTTTTCATTATTTGGTAGCATGACAGGAGAGAGAAAATTATTTAAAAAATGGAAGAGTTTGTTGCATTTATTTTTCACTCATCCCATCTTGTTATCTTTCTCTCCATCTCTTCTTTACTTTTTTTTTTCAATTAAACACTTTACTATTACTGCTCACTTTATTCCTCACCCACATTTATAATATTATATAATGAAGGGAGATTAAGTTGTTTTAAGAGTAATTTTTTACTCTTTATTTATTTTAATCCAACGATTAAAGGGGTGTTACTAATTGACTAGAACCATTTGGTTAAAAAATAAAGAGTAAAGATGAGAAATAATTATTTTAAAGTTATTGTTGGAGTAATTTGATTCCACTTTTTAAATAATATAATAATTATTAAATTTGGCATTTAAGCATTGAGATACAAAAATATAATTAATATTTTATTTAAGTTTTCTTAATGTCTAAAAATAAGTCCAAACTCTAAT
Organism: Glycine latifolia; assembly: GCA_013407115.1. NCBI lineage: Eukaryota > Viridiplantae > Streptophyta > Magnoliopsida > Fabales > Fabaceae > Glycine > Glycine latifolia. Next base: position 10,427,955 of record CM023944.1, on the reverse strand, counting down.
AGTAATTGTGGAAATAAAATGAGTTAAAATAATACTGAAAGGGAGGGAGTGAATTGAGTATTCATTATCCTTTTTAAAAAATAAAGTTTGCCTTTGAAAGTATTTTCAAACTGTAGTCTACAAATGTCCTTGGTTATAACATGACATGATTTGGGATTTATTTCCATCTTTAGCCATTAAATTTAAGTGTTAGAGGTTAGGCAATGGGAGTCAATGGAGATTTAAAGCAAATGGGTTTGAAAGATGATGAGTTTAGGATTCCAGGGAGAGAATTTGAATGAAGTTTTTTAAACTTACCCTCTTAAAGTAACCTAATATATCATTTGATACTATGAGATAAAAATTGATGCGAAAATTTGGTACGTTATTAAATGTTAAAATTGTATATTTAATGTAAGTTGTTTATCGAGTTACTTATTTAATGATATTGTCTTTATTTTTTTATCATTAAAAAAAATTGTTTTTGGATTTGAATTCATAATTATCAAGTGAGAACTCCCCATGAGAAATAAGTGTAAATAAAAAATAAAAAAATGATAAAAGTATGAATCATTTGAGAGTTTATTAAAATTACATTATTGGAATAATGTATATAAAAATATTTGTTGTTTAAATATGATGTAATATCGTAGATACTAATTAATAAAAGATAAGATATCTAAGTTACTTAAATTGTACTCACTGAGTATGCTTTAAGTGAATAATGACTCATTGTTACTTACATTAAATCATTATAAGAACTGCCATCATATACATTTGAGCACATCATCGGACTTACATTATAATTTGGGTGTGCAAGTGCAACTTTTTTTAAAGGCAAAATAGAGTTTTATTTAATATATAAGAACAAACTTAACATAAGATATGTTATAATATGATCATGAAATACAAAATATCACCAATTTTACTAAATGGCGTCAATGTAATGCATAAAGGGTGTTATAGTATAATATTTTTAAACAATTAACAAATTAATGTAAAGATAGAAAAGGAATGAAAATTTTGTATAATTTCACAAAACCTTCGTAATAATTAATATAATTTACTCGTTTTTATAATTTACCTCCATTGCCTAAAGGTCCCAAATATGCTACTATTTGAGCGAGTTAGCTAGGGACTAAATTGAAAGAAGCTTACAAAGTTAGCAACTAAAATGATAATTTACTTGACGATGAAATGTGAATATCATTCAACTTATCTCTCTTTAGTGTAACCCTCTATTGGATATTGGCGTCACTTTCTAATAATATGTTTAAATTAAGTAATTACAATACTTTTTCTTAAGTAAGGTTTAAAAATTAAAGCTTTTCTGTATAAAAAAAGTAATATTAGAAGACTTAATTCAACTATGAATATTCTGAATTTGAACAAACTACCTCCTTAAAGGACGTACTTGTGATCTAGATAACTTTGGAAAATAAAACATTTTTAAACAATAAAAATGTTTTAATTATGAATTTTACAATTAAAGATTTTAAATCTTTCTTAGAAATTATTATTTTTAACGTCTAATATTATTAATTTTAATTTATTATTTGTTAAAAAATATCTAATTATATTTTTTAATTTAAATTGTTTTTCTTGAATTAAACACAAGCAAACGTCCCAATCAAAATCAAACATGCACCAATTCTATGTCACTTTGACTGCCTCTGCATTTTCCTTTTAGATATTCTTATTTGTGTTGTGTGTGTTTACTTCCCAATAGTCCACGTTTGAGTATGGAACATGAAAGAACCACTGCACCATAAAATGTCGTACTGCAGTGCAGGAGTGTGTGCCTTCTTCCCTACAATCTGTACATACCATTCATTGCAATCCTTTTTGCAAACTCTGCACTTGTGGGGTAACTAGCTTCCCCAACATTTGCCTTTCGGGGGTTATAATTAATATATGCATTGTTTTTAATAATATCACATTTTCAGTTTTTTCTATACGAAATATATATTGATATGATAGGAGCATATATATCTAAATGCGATCGGCTTTACTTTTTTACAAGGATATATATGTGCCATTGTGTGATTGAAATTTGAATATCATTATCGTTCTTAAGACCCTGTCGCACTTGCTATGTCACGATCTTGAGAATATAACAATAGAACAGGTTCATTAATTAATGGACAACGAATCTATTTTTCTTTTCCCACTGTATTAAAACAACATTTTAGATGTGTGGAACTTTACTAAAGATATAAGAAAGTAACATCAAGGGTGCAGAACAATGACCGATATGCGTAGATATTGTATATAGTCAACTATATTCAGATAATTTCTGTAGTTAATTAAAGACTTAAAGTTCAAACTTCAAACCTTATATATGCATAATCATTCATTGTCGACCTTTTGGAGATCTATGATTAATAATTGCAGCCATAGAAAAATAAAACAAGTGGACATATTTTAATTAAGGATCGTGTTAATTAATGTCGATAAATTAATAAATAAAAATTTAATTAAAATTATACTGGATATACATTAAAAATCACGGTAAAAGTGTATCAGTACTTAATTAATGTATCGATTAGCATCAACTAGTATCATTTTAATTATGTGTTCATACAAACATTGATGTAACAAACAATTTGCAATTGCAAAATTCTAGGTGGATCTTGATCCCTATATTTTGACTTTAATGTGCCTTGTGAGCCATAATGGCTAGAGAATTTATAGGAGAATGGAACCCATTATAAAATGGACTTTGGTGCCATTTATACATACCAAGGTCAAAACATTTCATGTGAGGTCGGCGTTCCTGCATCGTGGTTTTTCTTCTTCAATAATGGTTTGACCAATGCCTGTGGTCTAGTTGCATGTAGATCTATCTTCTAAGCCTCATCAATCGGGCAGTTTAGGCTAGATTCTATGTATATATAGTAAAGTGCTATCAAATAACTAGTGCAGTTCGATTCTTAGTATATAACGAAGCTCACCTGGTTAGGAAATAATGAGCATTAAGCAAGAACCCACTAATGATGTGCATAAGAACAACGTGAAATTAAAGGTGAGAAGAGAGAAATGGATAGAAACTAATCCTGAATCAAATATTAAGAATAACGTGAAAGAAATATATATATTTAAGTAGTGAGCTAAATTCTGTAACACCCCGGACGTGTTATCATTAATAATATCATAAGCGCGCTATCAGCGTTAAACAAACGCAGTACGGAAGCGAGAGAATCGTTTTTCTTGATTACATTATCAACAAGCCTGTTACTGATCCAGATAACATCACCTATAATAACATAGGCAGAAAGCATAAGAACTAAAACAGAGATAATTAGGAGGAATATACTCAGAATCTGTACATATACATGCTCAAAACAAGACCACATCGGGTCATACATCAAAATATGTACAGAACTATGGGTGTACACTCACACCCTATACAAGACAGAGATCAAATAAAGATTCTTCTAATCTTCATCTGCAGCCCATGACACTCCAGCATACTCTGATAGGGTCTCCTGCCCTGTGGTTGCTTCTCTCCTCTAGAGCACCTGAAACCACAACCCACAACAGGGGTGAGATAAACATCTCAGTAAGCTCAGGGTCCTGGGAGATCCTCCCTTACCCGGATTCACCCCTAAGCACAACATACACAGATACAGAGTCTAGGACATCATCCTAGCCATCATAGATTTCCCAGATCTCTGGGTACTAACTAGATGCTATCAGCATCGGAGGTATCCCACCTCACACTGGCTCGCTAACCATCTGGCTCTCTAGCCATCGCAGACTCATCTCACAGAGGTATATCACATAAGTGTCTACCACTGAACACTTTTCATACCAGAGAGGCACTGCCTCATGAAACTATATAAAACGTTGCCTGAGAAAACCACTCAGGATTTCACACATCCAGATATGGCTCTTCTAAGAGACTCTCATCCCCTCGGGATACCTTCTCTTAGAGATACAACATATCTGTAACCATCCTAGCCTGGAAAAGATCATCCGTCAAGGGCACTCAATTCCCAGGACTTTCACACACACTGCCTGAGGAATCTCTCAACTCAGGGCTTTCACATACACTGCCACGCAAAGGCTACATCTAAGTATATAGGAACATCTCCAATCAGGGAGGCTACCTCTATATACTAGGAATATCTCCTGCCTGTATAAACCTAGCGGAGGCTTCCTCTGAATATATAGGAACATCTCTCACACGAGGCTACATCTATATATTGCAGGAACATCTCATCTTATGAGGCTACCTCTGTGTATATAGCACAGGAACATCTCATCCTCTATCACAATACAATTGCCTGAGGAGGCTACCTCTGTGTATATGGGAACATCTCCATGCGGGAGGCTACGTCCATATCACAGGAACGTCTCTCAACAGGTCTTATTCAACTCAAATCATTTATCCTACTACCATAGGATACTACTCAAACACAGCATGCATATCAATTCCCTATCACAGGGTTCAGTTCATCAGCCAACAACCATTCACAGCTTTGCCTAAGGAGGAACCTCCATACAGGGCAATCCACCCTTAGGACTTTAGCGGAGAGAAGTGGCACCTCCCAAGGAATCTCAGCTATTCCAGGGAGTCCTCAAACTCTTCCTCTGGCTAGGGAACCTCAACTAGCCCGATACTATCGCAGTATCCTATAGGTTCCATCACCTGCAACCTCAGGTGCATTTTCATTCTCACACTATCTCAGTGTCTATCCTAGGGTTCATCATTCAAGCCCAGCACACACTAGACCATCTCACAATTCCAAAGTCTGGAACGGACTGAGTTTCACTCCAAGTACCGTTCGCCAAGCCTCTCAGGCTCATCCTAATCAGATATATATATATATATATATATATATATATATATATATATATATATATATAT
>CM023944.1:10406732-10423093 GCA_013407115.1 Glycine latifolia | reverse complement strand
CACCCACTTGGGTGGTAAATCACAACTAAGGGAAAACCCCCATAACAGTGAGCTTACTTGGCATGCCGTGCCTCACAGCCCTAGCTCAACTGATGGTCTGCGTCACTGACACCCGCGGTGTCAAGCCCTGCTCTCAGCACTGTCCCGGCTCTCCCGAATCCGTGGTCACCACCACCAATGATGTCAGAATCACGCCCTACACAAGAGCATGTAAACATCAGCAACGATCCTCAACCGTTAGCATGACTAAACAAGGCTAACCCTTTTCATTAAACCTCTTTGTTCTCTATCTCAAGGTTATCAAGACTAATCACCTCAAAGGCGATTCACTTGCCTTAACCAGGCCAAATATCCATATTTGTCAAGTTTATCAGAACGGCTATTTCAACACATTTTCACCGTTTATTTAGCCTCCTGAACATCTTTTGTAAAGGTACCTAGGCTTAAACTCATCATTATATCATCAATCTTCCTACCTATACAGATGTTAGAGTCAAAACCAAACTTCATCAAAAGTCATGTTTCAAAGTTCAATATTCATTAGAACAACCTCCTGAGCATACTTTTCTAAAGAACCCAAGCCTAATTTCAGCTCTAACGCAAAATGGTTACTATTCACCTCAAGAACAAATTCACAAATCAACCGGTAAAACTTGAGTTTCTTACCTCAAAACAGTCGAGGAAGGCTGGAGGATCACTTCTCCAAGCTCTAGCGTCCTTGAATCGCCTTCTTTCCCTTCCAAATCTCAGTTTTGAGGAATTCCCTAGAGAACTGGATCTCTCCGATTGATGGTTCTTAAGGAGAATAGAGGCGGGAATCTAGCTCATAGAGGAGTTCTAAACAACTTTCTAGTTGGGTGGGAAGTGTTTAGATGAAGAATGGAGAAGATATGAAGCTTCTCTGATCGTTAATGACAGAAACCAGAGAAAAGGAAGAAGAATGAGATTTTGGGAACGGAGAGAGAGAAAGGGTTATTATAAATCCTCTATACACAATTGTGATGGACCAGTACAAAAGCAATGTGTTTCTCTATTATAATTAAAGCCAATTCGAATAACAAAAAACAAAACAAAACGAATCTAAGAGAAGTTTTTACCCGTCGGCAATTATACTATATTATGGTCATATTCTAAGTCTCTAATTAACAGCTATAGTATTCCGTATTCCCCCAAGCAAGAATTAAATACAAGTGCGAGAAAACTTCGCAACTAAAAATGGTGAAAAAAAAGAAGTGGAAGGAGTGGTAAAAATATTTAGAAAAAACATGGGTCTGGATTCCCCCGTCCCCCCTCTTCATATTCTGTTTAAAACTTTTTTGAAAAAAAAATTCAGGAAATAAATAACCAAACATATTAAAATAAAAATTAACCTGAGTAACATCTGAGTTTTGTAAGTTTCCGAACGTCTCTATAGATCTCTTTAGAGTATAATAATGTTTTTTTTAAAGAATAATAAGTCATATGTATTTACGCATACAATATGTTATATACCAATCACTAATAAATCAGGTAGTTAGCACATAAAGCAATATAATTAATCTATGCTGTATGTAGGACCAATTGGACCACATATGAGTCATCTAGGTCCAACTTTCTTGCTTTGATCAATTCCATGCGGTGAAAAGAGAGTCGGTTAACTAAGCCTTAAAATTAAAAGTCACGTTTATAATATTGCAAATTCAAAAATAACATTTCTAATAATACTATAATTAATAGTAGTAGTATTACTCAAACTAAATTAAAAAAACATTTATTCTTAGAATTATTTTTTAAAATTAAAAAGGATTAAAATGAAACATATATAAGAGTAAAAATGAAAGTTATAATTTTCTTAGAAAATATCTTTCTATATTTCTACGAGAATACCATAAGAATAAAAATAAAGTAAAATGAGGTATTCTACCTTTCCATATATGAACAAATGAACAATATTTGAGAATAATTTTCTTAAAGCTCATAATTAATAAATATGAAAACACTGTCCAGTGCACATTTTCAGGAATGGATTTTTAACCTTAAAACAAAAAACACTGTTAATAATTTTTTAATAAAAAATATTTATTTAAGAGTTTAAATTCTATGCATTGTTAGTATAAAATATTTTTTACCATCAATTAAAAAAATTATTATTAATATAACTTTTAAGACAATTATAAAAACAAACAAATGTATTATGCATGTCAATTTGTAATTAAATGACAAAGTAAACAATGCCAATGCATATATTTTTTATTCTTCATTTAATAACCTTAAATTTATAATATTATCTTAATAATTAATATATATAATTAATTTAATAATAAATATATACATCTATTTTAAAGGATAGAATATATTTTAAGTTCTTTGATTTTGATTATAATTTATGCAAAATTAAATTAATTTTATAAAATAGAAGAAGTGATTAATGAAAAATAACAATTGTTGGATTATATGATTCAAAATGTTTCACAGAGGATGTGGGATTCTAGCATATCCGATTCAAAAGCCAACATCATGGAAGGTTAAAGATGATCTCTCTAAAATCTAGGATTGTAGGTAGTTCTTAGAAAACAATTTATGTATTGCTTAGGAAACATTGTAAATGGTAGGTGTTTTGACTAAGTTGAGGTGAGTTGTGACCAAATTCTGATTGAGTTGTGGGGAGTTGTGGTCAAGTTTTGACAAGTTGTTTATCTTTTTCCTTTTGTTCCTTGTATTGGCAGAATCTTCGATCTCTTAGTCTGATATTGAGGGAAGTATATGCAAAAAGGACTCTGACAATCAAGTTAGTTGGATATGAGGTGTTTATGTATTTGTGTGTATATGATAATTAAAACATACCTTGTATTTTCTTTGGGTCTATATCAACACATCCGACCTTGAGGAAGTTAAACTAACTAATTAATCTTCTAAGCGGTCACCACTAGATGAGTAACTGCCAAATTCATGAGTTGTATGATACATATACACTATTAGCCAAATAATTGTCGAGCTCATGAGTTGTCCATTACAATAGTAAAACATTTAAATCATGTTTCTAACCAAAATCAATCAAATTATCTTTTTTTAGCATTTATCTTTTATTATCATTTATTTACCGTTTTTCTTTATCACATTTCCTTTGAATTTGTTCACAACTTTTCTTTTATCACAATTTTTCATAGGAATAAAGTAAGATAGAAACTTCAGTTCAACAATCACTAAAAAAAAACTCGTTAAAGTGGATTAGAAATCTAATCAAAGAAACAAAATTCTTTCACTGAGCAAGTCATCTAAAGAAAATGACTCGTTAATAATCAATCTCTTGCCATACTTCTTCTTGGGATATTTGATAATTTATGATGGTAATGCGAGCACAACTACTCAATAATTCAACAAGAACAAAAAAGCACTCAGTAATGAACGCCAATGCACATAATCATTTGACATGTGAAAAAATTCAACAATTCTTCTTCCATAACTGCGACCCTACCTATTTGACATTCCGTTGAAGATTTCAAATGGGCGAAACAACGATAGTTATATGTATGTGTGTGGAATTTTCCCTACCGTTGAAGATTTCAAATGTGTGAAACAGAACACGATCGTTAGATGTATATATGTGTATGTGTGCGTTGAACTTGCCCAACACGCTGCTATGGAATTTTGTTGTCTTCATTAAATTCCCTTTTCCGTTAGGAGGGTGCCTGTTGTGTAATCTTTATCTTTTTTATATGCTTGTATAATAAAGAGGACATTTAATCCCCGACGAAATGTAAGCTTTAAAGGATAGGATATCCTGGCATTAATATTGATATCATCCATCTGAAGTATTGGCCTATTTACTCACGAGCGAGTTCTTGCAGCTACTTGCTATTATTTTTAACCTTTCAACTAAGTAGGAAATTGTATTACTCAAAAAGCCATAATTGGTTGATGTAATAATTCAATATCAAGCAACTGGGGATAGCGGAATCTAGCCTTTCCAAAAGCATATTTTTTTAAGAGAATCTTAGGAATAGTAATAGTTCATCCAATTCGATTTAAAACCTCGAAAGTTGAATCATACTGTATGTGGATGAGATTCAATCTACGGCTGTAAGCTAAGAACGTAAAATAAAAAAAAAATCGAAATCTATGAAAATGATAAAATTTTGGTATCAAAGTTGGGCCCAAGCAATGTTTTCCCTTCGGCTCCGGTAATTAAATACTCCTTTAAAAAGATACACATATTGTGATACATGTACCGTATCACCTCAGTCGAAAGTACTCACACTTGCTTAATTTACCTAGGGACATGGGGATCAATTAAAATCCCTTTAATTATTGATCCTAAATACCAGGCCAGCAAGATTTAGGGATATACTTGGATAAATTTTTGTGAAAGCATTTATAGAAAAAAAGAAAATAAATAAATAAGTAATTTTTTTATAAACTATACAATTATCTTATACTAAATTAAAAATAAACAAATACTAACTAATATTCTTAAGATATTGGTTAAAAAATTAAAAAAAGAATTTTTTTATTGAGATATATAAAATTTTGTTATTTATTTTTTTTAACATTTTCTTATGATGTTTATAATAAATATTTTTAAATTTCTTTTAACTAATGTCTTAAAAATACTGATCAATAAGAACTTTGAAAATAAGCTCTTGAATAAGTTAATATGAGATAATTTTTATAAATAAACTTATACATACTTCTTTTCTATAGGTACCTATTTAAAAGTGTATTCATATATATTTTTAGGTCTCGTTAGATAAACTTTTACATAAGTACTTATAAAAAATAAATAAGAAAAAAAAGTTTTTAATAAGGCAATTTAATCTAATTTTTGTATTAGCTTCTCCAAAAACATATTTTATTTCATTTTTTTAATTTATGAAAAAAATCATTTTATTTTTTTCTTCCAATTTTCTTATTCTTTGTGTAAGTATATCTATGAAAAAGTTTATCCAAACTTCTCCTTAATGTACTTGACCGGCCACTCCCACATATATTGTCTTGGCAGCAATTTCTTCGAATGTCTCATTCATCACTGTAGTGTTGCTTTACAAATGTCACTAGCTAGACTTAATCATTGCACAAGAAGCAACCAAGGCATGTCAGCTTAATTTGGTACCAAGAAGCATTCAGGACCCCGCATTGCATGTGAATGTGATAGTATCACACTATTTTCACTTTTTTGATCGATACTTTAGCGGAAATCTTAATCCCCAACTAGAAGTACAAAAAATTCTTAACAGGAGCCATGTAAAACAGTGGCCTCTTATTAAGTGCAAACTAGCTCCAACCTCTAACTATATCATTTTATCAACCAATTATCATAATCAAATTATGTCACAAGGCATTTAAGATGATAACCTTGAATTTCCGAAGAATGTGACCCGAGAGAACGAACGAGTGAGCTGAGAGAGATAGTGATTGCCGTGCTCGCCGTGTGTGTAACAACGTTCATGCATGTCATTATCACGTAACTAAATGCATGTTAATTAAATCATTGTACAGAAATGGATTAGGATCAATGGGGAAAAAGGTATCAATTAATGAGGCTTCGATCTCATAAACGAATATGGATAGGTACCATTTAACTTGAGATGTAGTATTCTTGTGTCTGAATCTGGTACAAGCAGGACCCGATCGAACATAAAACAAAAGGAAAGAACTCGCATAAAAAGCTGTTGGTCGACGTATTATTGTATCCTTTATTGAAGAGTGCGTCTAGTACAAACATCTCTTCATCTATAGTCTCATTCTCTATCTCTTCTTTTTCGCACTTGCTTGGCTGCACCACTTTCTTATTCAGAGTCCTGATTTTTTTACATTCATATATTATATATACCTCATTATCTTTTTATCATATCATATAATTTATTATACATACATTATTCTTCGTATTATTTGTTGGTAAGGAGCATCGATCATTTTTCTTTTCTAAACACCTCTTTAGTTTTTTTTTAAATAATTATCGTTTTGAAGATTTAGTTTACTTTAAATTATTTATCAATTTAAAAAATTAAAAAGAAATTAGTTATTTTAAGCTTTTTTTCTGTTTTTTTTTTGCTATATTTCACTAAGTGGAATAGGAAAATTAATACTGTACTGACTTTAAGATATAATAATAACCATTATTAAGTGTGTGAATCAACACGTAAAAAGTTATTCTAACTTAAATAATGATGTCAAATTCGATTAACTTGAACATAATTAACTCTTATTTTGAAAGTTTGATGCATTCAATTCGAGTGAATTTGCTCAATCACTGACCAATTGACCAGTTTAGTCTCCTTACACCTATCTTCATGTATTCACTTATCTTCATGGATGTGACTCCTAAAAAACAATAGTTGACTACCCACTAATAATATAAAAAAGTCATTTTAATATAATTTGATCTAAAAAAGTTGACCCACTAACTCAATTTAAATCAATTCGATCATGATCAGGCAGGAATAACGCATGTTAAAGAAAATAATCTCAACGTGGCTCGATTCCAATTATGAGTTACACCTACTTCTGAATTTACGAATTTTAACAAGCAGTTGGATGGATTCGGATCCTCTCCAGCAAAACACTCTCCAACATCTTTACAGTAGCATTCTGGGTCGTTGGATGTATCTCGCGATTGATAATAAAAGTTGGCAAAATAAAACAATTCCTCTACACAGCTAAAAATGTGTATAGACTTTAGACATTAGATAATGTCCATCTTTCGGCCGCTAATAAAAAATAATAATATTTTTTTTTATATTTTAATATATATAGGTATTAAAATTTTAATAATAATTACTTTTTAATTAATAGTTATATGATTTTAATATACATAAGTTCATATTAAAAAGTTATAATTTTAGCAAATATTTTTTTTATGAATTTTAATAAATATTTAATAATATTATAAAACATAATTATATATTATATTTAATAAATACAATAATTAAAATGTATTTTACCATATTTCATATAATTAAAAAATAAGGCAATATATAGTTAATTAATATATATTCTGACTTTTCCAGTTTTCATATAAATTTTTGAAAGAAGTTTCATATAACTAAAATCATTTTTTAATCATTATTATTCATAAAATTATTTTTTATAATTATTCTAATTCATAAAAATATTTTAAAATAATCATTTTTTTAAAAGTAAGTAGACTTGAGCATAAATTGTATTTATCTAAATATTTAACAATACAGATTTTTCTTTATTTACTATTGATTTTTGTATTTATTAATAATGATATATGATATATACATATATATATATATATATATATATAGTTAAATTTTGCAGTCTATTATTTTATTTATTAAGCTCAATTTTGTCTCATTTCCCTTTCATTAACTCCAAAATATTTTAAAGTTTAAAATAGGACTAAATTGAACACATCTTAAGAAATAAGAACCAAATTAAACCTAATAAATAAATTAAGGGACTAAAAATTAATTTATTAAAAAATTCTAATTTTTATTACAAGGGATATTTCCTTATATAATTTTAATTATTTTATTCATTAAATACAATATATATAATTAACTATTATAATATTAATAAATATAATATAGTTATTAAACTCATAAACAACATGTATTTGTTACATGCATGATTTTTTTTTTATAGAACTCATCTATATTAAAAACACATTAATAAATTTAATACTTAATATATTATTTTTTTAATTATTGAAAGAAATTGAGACACTGTATATCACACGTAAAGCAAATGAAGTGTACTGAGAAATTGTTTGATTTTGTTAACATATGTTATGAGCAGAGATGCTGTAGAGGATCCGGAAGCCAGTTGGATATATATACTAGACAACTTATTGAAAGTGTTAATGGGTAAGAACTAAGAATTAAGAAGTGCAGAATTTTGGCCTTTGTTACAACGGCAAGCACTTCTAAGTGGACTATTAGGCCAAAAATATGGATAGCCTGTGAACGCGAAGCATTGTTAAGTTAGACTTTAATAAAGTGGTGAAATATTGGGGAGAGAGAGGCTCGAACTCTCGACCTCAGGATCACTCAGAAGCTATGAGACCTACGCGCTAGCCAACTGCGCCACCACCCCACATGGAAATATTTCAGAATTTTGGTTTTCATCTTAAAAAAAAAACAGAATTCAGGTTTTCTCTCGGTGTTTCCAGCTAAAATAGACATAAGTCAATTAAAATTCAATTTATAGGGTTCGACTTTAAGCCCAACCATTATGTGAGATCCTATTTCTACAGAGGCCTTTTTCTTTGGTCCAAGCCTTTTAAATGGAATTCGAAACTCATAAGTGCACTGTTATTTCCACATCCGGTTTTGCTAGGTTCGCACCCTACGATTGTTGTATTTTTTATTTTTTTTTTTACAAAATATCCCTGATGAAGACTTGTTTCCATTGTTACAACTACACAAGATGCACTTATCACAAATCGTTTATATATCCGTCTCCTGTTTATATGTGGTAATCATATTTAACACCTTGAGTTAAAAGGAGAAGAGATGCAACGGTTGGGGTTACATAAGAGTTACTATATATGATTGATGGTACAGTTAATGATTGAATTTAAAACTCCTAGTCCTCACTGCTGGAAATTAAAATTCCTAGTCCTCTATCATAGAGTTATTAATGATTTGTGAATTTGAGATAAATTGTTTGACTTGAAAATGCTCGGAAGAGAAAAAGTTTCGAAAGCGTTGTTTGTGGCATTTATGGATTAACACCTTGTGTTAAAAGCTTAAAGGGAAGTTGGCAACGGTAACTTGTTTGAAAGGCTTTATATATGTATTAATTGAGATAAAAGCCTTCTTTGAGGAGAACCAATTTCAACTATAATACTGAGGAATAATAGTTCCTATAAATAAAATGAGACTCGCCCTTAGACTAATAATATATTTTTGAGTTTTTACCTTAGTATGCCGGCACGTGCTTCATATACCATCAACTTTTCTTCTACACCATTTCCATTTTTGATAATTCCATAAATGTCCTTAATGAGTGAAAATCACATAAATATATTTGCTGGGCAATGGTGCTTCACTCACGGACCTACACCATTGTCGCCATTTATTTGAGCTGAGCATTGCTTGGAGTCATCTTGTTAGGTGATTGTTTTGCATTTGATTTCATTGAGGTGTGCATTCCGATTTGTTTGAGCTCTGCATTGTTGGAGGTAGTTTTTGGTTGGTTTTTGCGGGAGTGGAGCGTGTTGGGAGGTGCAGGTGAGTGTTTTTTTTTTGCCTTACGAATTCGATAATCCGTAAGGATTTCAAGGATTCGATAATCCGTAAATGATGGTGCATGCTTGTCATACGGATTAGGTAATTCGTATGAGTCATACGGATCATACAATCCGTATGACCTATATAGATTACTTAATCCGTAAAGGTAAAAAAAATTAAAATTAAAAGGTTAATTAGTTGAGTTTTTTTTTTAAAATTTTTTTTAATTGAGTAGATATCAGTTAAAAATTTAACTTTTGTTTAAATATAATAATAAAAAAATGAAAATTTAATGTGAAAATAATAACATTAAACAATATAAATAAGGACACATTTAAATATAATAATGTTAGTAAATGTTACTATTTAGCGTGTATGTGTTTTTTATAGCCTTCCAGATGGTGCTGTGTATGTTAATTTTTTTTTGTTTGTTAGCATGGACAACGATGAGTGGATGTATGAGAGTATAATGGCTGAAGAAATTTATATGAATGAAGACATTGGACCAGACCCTGATGAGTTTGAAGACAATGATTGTTTAGTTGATTGTTCTGCAGCATTCTAAACAAATGAGGTAATTATGTAGATTTTAATGTAATTAAAGAATATGAATGTAGTTAAAGTTATTAAATGATTGAATTTAGAAAATTAAATATGAATTATCCATTTGTGTAGGTGTTTGAATCGCGTGATGCGGTATTGAAATGGGCTTGTATGGTTGCATTTGACAATGGTTTTGTAGCGGTTATAATGAGAAGTGACATGAAAACTGGAAAAATAGGAAGAACGCCATTTGTCTTAATTGGTTGTGAAAGGAGTGGAAAGTATAGAGCATGAAAAAAAGGTTTCACACCTTCAACCACTAGCACTAGAAAATGTGAGTGTCCTTTTAAGCTGCGGGGCAAACCAATCTCGGGAGGGCAAGGGTGGGTGGTGAAGCTAATATGTGGAAATCATAATCATGCTTTGGCCAACTCATTTTGTGGATACCCATATCCTGGTCGAATAACTGAGGAGGAGAAGACCATTGTTGCTGATATGACAAGGGCGATGGTCAAACCAAAAATATTCTTCTAACATTGAAGGAACAAAATGCAAATAATGCAACAAGTTTGAAACAAATATACAATGCAAGATATACATACTGGATGCGTACAAGAGGCACTAATACTGAAATGCAACAACTAATGAAACTTCTTGAACGTGACATGTATATTCATTGGCATCGATTGAAGGATGAAAATGTTGTATGTGACTTATTTTGGGCACATCCATATGCAGTGCAATTGAGCAATGCATATTATTTGGTGTTCTTGATAGACAGTACCTATAAAACAAACAGGTGCAAACTTCTTTTACTAGACATTGTTGGTGTGACACTTACTGGTATGGCATTTTCAGCTGCATTTACCTATTTAGAGGCTGAACGCATAAACAATGTTGTCTGGGCCCTTGAACGGTTTAGAGGCATTTTTTATAAAAGTGAATTCTTCCCAAAGGTGATTGTTACAAATAGAGATTCAACATTAATGAGTGCTGTGAAAACTGTTTTTCCAGAGGCAACAAATTTATTGTGTCAGTTTCACATTGAGAAGAATGTGAAGGCAAAATGTAAAACTTATGTTAGACAGAAGAATGCATGAGATTATCTGATGAAAGCATGAGAAAGTCTTGTTGACTGTTCTACTGAGAAACAATATGATGATTGTCTTATGCAATTTGAAGTTGCATGTGCACCGTGGCCTACATTTGTTGATTATGTGAAGGACATTTGGTTGAATCCCCACAAAGAGAAATTTGTCACAACATGGACAAACAAAGTCATGCATTGTGGAAATACAACAACAAATAGGTCAGTTTTTGAATTAAGATTGCTTAATTTGACATTTGCATAAGTTATTTTTCTTTCACTATTTAATTTGTTTTATCATATGTTGCAGGGTGGAGTCTGCCCATTGGACCTTAAAGCAGCTACTGCAGAATAGTGTTGGAGACTTATGCATTGTTTGGGATGCCATGAACAATATGATCACGTTGCAACATAATGAGATCAAGGCATCTTTGGAGAGAAGCACACATGTGGTAGGGCATGTTTTTAAAGTAACATTATACAAGAGACTTGTTGGTATGGTGTCCAGGTACGCATTAAATCATATTGCTGAGGAGTATGAGCGAGTCCATTATGCAGGAAAAAATCCTTCTTGTTGTGGGTGTGTTGTGAGAAGAACGCATGGATTGTCTTGTGCGTGTGAGCTAGCTAAGTATGTACTTGGGAGCATTCTAGTTGACACTGTTCATATTTTTTGGCGGAGATTAAACTTTTCAGATGATGGTATGCATGAATCTGAAGTCACAATTACTAACGAGATGGAAGCCATATATAGCCGATTTGAAAAACTTGATTTGTGTGGGAAAATGACACTAAAGAGTAAGCTTAAATAAATCGCGTACCTTGATTTAAATTCCATGTGCCCTCCCCCAATAAGGTTAAAACTAAAGGTGCTCCAAAGAAGAAAATGACAAAGCACGAAAGGTCAACGAGAAGGGATCCGTCTTACTTTGAGTATGTAGACGAGTTACATTCCGTGCAAAATAGTTGCTCCACTCCAAAGCAGTCCTTTTCGTCATCTAATGTTATCATGCAACACAGGATGGTTCCAATGCTAGATCAATTTCATCCATTTATGCAGAAGTTTATCTTGAATATCACCGATGTGAAGGATATCATGTAATTGCTGCCTTATTAGGTTATGGTGAAGAATGTTGGTCTTTGGTTCGCAATCATTTGCTCAAAGAACTTGCAGAATGGACTGATGAATATATTGCTTTGTTCGACGGGATACATAAATTTGAAAGCTTAAAGTGGTCCCTATTGGTTGATGGATTGTCAAAGGTAAAACATCGTCAGTTGTCGGTTTCATATGCCTTTACACATATACGGATTAAGTAATCCGTACGACTTATATGGATTAGGTAATCCGTATGAATCTCACGGATTACATAATCCGTAAGATTCATACGAATTACCTAATCCGTATGAGGTGCACGGATTAAGTAATTCGTAAGCCTCCTACGGATGAGGTAATCTGTAAGAGGCTTACGGATTACTTAATCCGTACGACACTGCACAACGGATTAGCGTATCCGTTTCCGCCATGGCCGACCTGCAACAGCCTCCACACACCACCATGGACAAGTATTAAGAAAGAAACCACTCACCAGGGTCACGAGACGCACAAACAACCACCACCAAATGCAATGTATCCACAGACAAAGGTCCAACAAGGTGCGGCTGAATAACTCAAAGAAGAAGGAACGACCTAGTTGCAGAGGAAAAGAGGAACTACAAATGTCGTTGCAGAGGGAAGAAGAAGGAAGTGAATGCGGTGCTTGCCGGAGAAGAATGCGCTCAGGGAAGAAGGAAGAAGAAAACATTGAGGTTGAGAGGGAAGAAGAAAAGTTTTAAAAAAAATTATATAATTAATTTATAAATTAAAGGCTATAATGGGGAATTCACTGTATAAAAATGGTGTATGAGAAAATTATATGGTGTAGGAAGCTGTTGCCTAGTATGCCTTACATTGAGATACACATATTTTATGGCCCATATTTTTACGGTTAAAATAAGGGGTGTGCTAACTGCACTATATGTTTTTCTCATACACTATATATCTACAGTGCAATTCCAAGATTACCCTTTTAATTAGTTTTATTAAAATTTAAAAATTTGAAAACCGTACAGGCACTTTTCCATTTCTTCTCCTACACCATAAGCCTTCTGCATTCCTTCCGGAGCATCTTCTTCTCCGGTCTCGTTCATATAGGTAGTGGAGCACCATTGTTGGTCCGACTTGGTGGTCGCGTTCGTGGTGGAGGTCATTGTTTGTGTCCGTTGACGAAGGTGAGGTTCCTGGTATCGTGGTGGTGTCGAACGGATTGAGAAATCTGTGAGGATGACACATATTGAATGATCCATAAGAAGGTTTTAAGCTTCATACGAATCAGGTAATCTGTATAGAACTTACATATTGTGTAATTCGTAAGGTCCATATGGATTACTTGATCTGTATGGAGCTTAAAACCTTAAGAGCTGTTATAAATTTATTAAAATTTGATTAATATATTTATATTAGCATGTTGAAATTTGAATGACTGTATATGGATTGGTATATTAGCGGAATTAAGGCAGCATTGTATGTGGTATATACTTGCTTGTGATTGATGTTTATCCTTGACAATATTACATGCAGTTATATTATATTTGATATTTAAACTTATTATAAAGTTAAATAAGAATGACTGAATATACAAATTAAGTTCTTCATTATGAACTCAACCCTTGGTTACCTTTAGGAGGAGGTAATCTTGGTTGTATTGGTCCTCCATGATCATGCATTGTATAAAAACTTGAGTTTTTGAAGATAAACGGGTTTTAGAGGAAAACTGTTTTTGGTGAATATGTGGTTAAAATCTGATGCATGCATGTTTCTATCACTTTTTTTTTATTTGGGAGAACTCTAAATACAAAGGAGACTCTGTCCAATTTTTTAAAAAATTTATACATAAGCTTTGAATTCAAAATTATGAACCACAATGGTGAAGAGGTCGGCTGGAATTTTGGATTCTCTGGACCAGCCTCAGTGTTTTGAACTTGTCTCAAAATCTACCCGTTGGTTTTTTTATGAGTTGGGTCTTGTTTTAAAATAGACACATTCTTTTATGGTGCAATTATAACCAATTATTGAATTACTAGATGTAATAAAAAATTGATACCAAAGTGCAGTTATATCGTAAGATGTTATATTTTGATTAAGAGTCAAACGAAGTGAAAGAAAGTATATAGATTCATATGTAACCAATGGTATGTATATATGTTTGTTATTTGTTTGTTTTAAGTTTATGACTAACTTGATTAAGAAATGGTACGGATTATGGCAAAAACTAGAGGTATGCATCGGGCTCTAGGGAGATCTCCAAACCGAGTGTCCGAATCACACATTGATGGTGATGAAGAACAGCGGGATGAACGACGTAGGCCCACCGCATCGGTGAGAAGACAACGGGCAGCTGACATTGATGCTGAGGAACCTGTTGTTGACGAAGGAGCTGTGGACCATGACATTCCAGTGACAGAGGATGTTGGGATCGAGTCAGAGTCCTTCCTAGGTGGGCCGAAAGATCCTTCAATTCTGACAAATTACACTAACCATGTCGCGCTTAGAGTGTCGGTTGGAGAGGTATTTATGCATTTAAGTACATACAAGTTAACATTTATTTGTCTATGTATGTGTTGTTACTGATGTACATTTTCTAGGAACGGGCTGAGTTAAAATTGGCATCCCACGGGCGTAAGGTAGCAAAATTTGGACCGCCAGCACCTGAGATTGAAGGGTTAGTCGTAGCTACTGGGTTAAGCCTGTTGATAACCTGTTTTGTGGAGACTGGTGACAGAGGATTACTTTCTGGGTTTGTCGAGAGATGGCACCCCGAGACCTGCAACTTCCACTTGTCGAGAGATGGCACCCCGAGACCTGCAACTTCCACTTGCCCATTGGAGAGGTGACCATCACTTTGGATGATGTTGCGTGTTTGTTGCATCTCCCAATCATGGGAGCTTTACAGACGTATGAGGTCATTGAAATGGGGGAAGCGATAACACTACTTGTAGAGTTGCTCGAGGTAACAGTTGGGGATGCTCAAGCTGAGACACAACAATGCCATGGGGCATATGTTCGGTTGTCTTGGCTTCGCGAATTATATGCTGCCAAGTGTGAAGCTATGCAGTGGCTTTTAGCAGCTCGAACTTACTTGTTGCATTTGGTCGGTTGCACTTTATTTGCGAACAAGAGTGTCACACACATCAGTGTGGTATTCTTAGACGCATTTTGCGATCTGGACCAAGCGGCAAGGTATTGTTGGGGTGCAGCCTCGTTAGTACACATGTATGAAAACTTAAACTACGCATCCCAACATCACGGGAAACACCTAGCCGGATATATTTCTTTGCTACAGGTAACACTTCAGTACATCATTAAAGTTATTTAAGTTATGTTTGTGTTAATGCTATGAATCTTGTATTAATTAATTTCTTATGTTGTACTGCAGTGCTGAATCTACGAACATTTTCCGACCATTGGAAATGTCATGCCAGATGCCCAGTACGAG
The DNA here is from genome assembly GCA_013407115.1 of Glycine latifolia. NCBI lineage: Eukaryota > Viridiplantae > Streptophyta > Magnoliopsida > Fabales > Fabaceae > Glycine > Glycine latifolia. The sequence goes on along the minus strand of CM023944.1, from coordinate 10,407,749 downwards.
GCGAGGTTTCCACATGCATGCCGATTTAGAGCTTCAAAGGCTCTATCAATTACAACCTATCGTTGACGGTTAGATAGGTTGACGCTGGATGATGTTTGCTGGACGCCTTACGGGGATCACCGTGCACACAGAGATTTTGAGATGATATCCTTATTCTCTGGGTACATTAGATGGGGGCCACACATGGTAAGACATTTTCCTGAGCGGGTGATGCGGCAATATGGGTATGTTCAACAAATCTCACAGTTTTCTTAGGCAAAGACTCCGTCGACAGATGACATTGATGACTGATGGACCCATTTCTCAGAGTACCTTATTGCCACTGACGATTTGGTTACATATCCCAGTCAGTGTGCTCCTGGGTATATGGGGTGGTTCTATCGTATATCACATCCATTTATGAGCCCGCCGGAGCATGGAGAGCCTACCCGACATCCCATGAGAGTCACAACTATTTTACAGGATCCCCTTACTCTGCATGCTGTGCAGGAGGATGAGAGAGCAGGGGTGGCAGATGGAAAAGCCCCAACTTCTGATGTTGGTCACATGCCTCCACATGCAGTGGTAAAACTATGGCTACCTTCAACTATAAATTTAAACAATGTTAATCATAATAGTAGTCATTTATACACTTGTATTGTATGATTGTTTTAGGGTTTGTGCCAAAGGATAGGAGACGGGTTGCAACATATGCTAAACATGTGTATGGTAACCCCTGGCACAGATGCCTACGCTACTACATAACACCTGTTGGAACTAGCACGTAGTATCACTGAGCATGGAAATGTCTTCAGGCGAACCAGCCGAGGAAGGGCTTCACAACGGAGACGGCTTGATGGGAGAGATTGAAGACTCGTGACTCGTGACATTGTCACTGAGCATGGAAAAGCTCCAGCTTCTGATGTTGGTCACATGCCTCCACATGCAGTGGTAAAACTATGGCTACCTTCAACTATAAATTTAAACAATGTTAATCATAATAGTAGTCATTTATACACTTGTATTGTATGATTGTTT
>CM023944.1:10358522-10406722 GCA_013407115.1 Glycine latifolia | reverse complement strand
CAGGGTATGTGCCAAAGGATAGGAGACGGGTTGCAACACATGCTAAACATGCGTATGGTAACCCCTAGCACAGATGCCTACGCTACTACATAACACCTGTTGGAACTAGCATGTAGTATCACTGAGCATGGAAATGTCTTTAGGCGAACCAGCCGAGGAAGGGCTTCACAACGGAGACAGCTTGATGAGAGAGATTGAAGACTCGTGACATTGTCACTTTGTTATTTAAGACAACATTTATGTTTTTCTTGTTGCAATTTTTTTAGTATAATTGTTGAATTCACAAGATTTGACTATATGTATGTAATGGTACACAATTATGTGACTACATGTCATTTTTATAAATTCCAATGAAGTTAATTATCTTACTTGTTTGACCAAAACAATGTAACAAACTAACTTACATGACCAAGTATTTCAATTAAACAGTACAACACACCCCTTACAATGATTAAAATTGTATAAGTAAGTTAACTGTAGGCATTGGAATTAAATGTTATGTGTCTCCTAAATCGACATGTTCAATGCGTAACCCCATGGATTTAGTATGCATCGTGATTCGATCAATGTAGGGAATGAGCCAGTGTTTCGCTTCATTTGAACAGTGCCTATACCACAACAATGATGTTGATGGGATAGGACAGTTGTCTGTGAGTTCAACCTGTTTCAATGATATTATCATTTAAAAATCATTAAACACTACATAAATGGTTTAAAGCACAGGAAACAAGTAACGGATAATGCTATACCTCAACAAAATGGTTACCAAATACATGACCAATGCATACAATGTGATGAACAGATGGATCTCTTGAAGGTTGGCTTCTTAGAGGGAAAAAAAGTCATACTTTGTTGCAGTGATAGACACACAACAATGACATTATATCTCGATGCAATTACATGACCCATATCCGTAATATCCATCCATTTGTCCATTGTTACCTACACCATTACCGTATTGGAGCCCAAATCAAAAGCTTAAACAAACACTTTCGTATATAATGATACCAATTACTAAAAAACACAGGATTTTTTTACCTTTGTTAACCCATCCACAAAAAGAGACCTCTTTAACTACTCAAACCTATTCAAGCAACCAAACAATGCTATATAATGATTAGACCATTGTGCAAGTTCTTTTAGCAAATAGTTGCGTACCAAAGGCCAAGAGTCTTCACCGTAACCTAATACGACAACAATTAAACGATATCCACAATTACCATCCGCTTTAACATCAGTGATGTTAACAATGAATTTCTGCATAAATGGATGAAACTGATAAAGCATTGGAATCTTCCTGTTCTTCATGCTTTGATTGGGAGAGGAACCAGACATTCTGTGTGTGGAGCAACTACTTTGCACTGAATATAATTCATCGACATACTCAAAGTAAGACAGATCCCGTTTGGTTGATTTTTCGTGCCTTGCCTGTTTATTCTTTGGAGCACCTTTTGTTTTGACCTTTTCAGGGGGGGGGGGGGACGCATGGAAGTTAAATCTGGAAATGCTAGTTCATTAAGTTTAGTCTTTAGTGTCACTTTGCCACACATGTCAAGCTTCTCAAACCATTTGGAGATTGCATCCATCTCGTTGGTTATGTGAATTTCTCCATCATAAATACCTTGATCTAAAAAATTTAATGTTCGCCAAAATATATGAATGTCTACAAGCGATACGCTGCCAACAACAAATTTAGCTAGCTCACATGCACAAGGGAGTCCATGGATAGTTCTCATCACACATCCACAACGAGACGGGTTTTTTTCCTCATAATGAACTCGCTTAAACTCAGCAGCAATCTGGTTTAACACACACTTGGATACCATTCCGATAAGTCTCTTGTACAATGTTACTTTAAAAACATGTCCGATGACATTAATGCTTGTTTCCAATGATGCCTTTATGTTAGTATGTTGCAGGGTCATCATATTGTTCATGGCATCCCAAACACTACATAAATCTCCAACGCTATTCTGTAGTAGCCTCTTTAAAGTCCAATGAGCAGACTCAACCCTGCATTGGAGGACAACATGTTCATTATTCTTACAACAAGTCATTATGTTCAACAAATCACAACGTCAACAACATGTAAGTCAAATTTGGTTACCTGTTAGTCGTAGTGTTGCCAAGATGCATCACTTTATTTCTCCATGCTGTTACAAACTTTTCCTTATGAGGATCCAACCATGTTTCTTTAACATAATCAACAAATGTAGGCCATGGTGAACACCCAATTTCAAACGTAGTTAGATAATCATGGTAACACTTCTCACTACGACAATCAACAAGAGTCCCCTAGGCTTCCATGACATAGTCCCATGCGTTCTTTTTTTGAATGAAAGTTTTACATTTTGCCTTCACATTCTTGTCAATGTGAAACCGACACAACAAATTGGTTGCCTTTGGAAAAACAGTTTTCACAGGACTCATCAATGCTGAATCTCTATCAGTAACAATGACGTCTGGAAAAAATTCACTTTTAAGAAAAAGCCCTCTAAAGCGTTCAAGGGCCCACTGAACATTGTTTATACGTTCCGCCTCTAAATAGGCAAATACAGCTAAAAATGTCATCCCAGTAGGTGTCACACCAACAATGTCAAGTAAAGGAAGCTTGTACCTATTTGTTTTGTATGTACTGTCTATCAAAAAGACCGTATGATATGCATTGCTCAATTTCACTGCATCTGGGTGTGCCCAAAATAAGTCACGCACCACATTTTCTTCTTTCATTCTATGCCAATAAATATACATGTCGCGTTGAAGAAGTTTCATTAAATGTTGCATTTCAGTGTTATTACCTCTGATACGTGTCTGGTATGCATATCTTGCATTGTATATTTGCTTCAATGTTGTATAATTATTGACATTGTGCTCCTTTAAAGTTAATAGAATATTCTTTGGTTTCACCATCGACCTTGTCATATCATCAACAATGATCTTCTCCTCCTTAGTTAGTCGACCAACATATGCATGTCCACATAATGACTTAGACAAACTATGATTATGAGTGCCACATATTAGTTTCACTATCCAACCTTCACCTCCCGGGAATGGTTTGGCTCTCAGCTTAAACAGACAATCACATTTTCTACTGCTAGTAGTGGTAGGTACCCAACCTTTGTTCCATGATCTATACTTTCCACTCCTTTCACAATCAATTAAAACATATGATGTTGTTCCTAGCTTTCCATTTGCCATTCCACTCTTCATTATGACAGCTATGAAACCATTATCATATGCAACACTACGAGTCTAGTTCCAGACGTCTTCACGGGAAAGAAACACCTACAAAAATGGATAATTAATCTTTAACTATGATGCAAATATTTTAATTTATTCATTTAACAACTTTAACTAAATGCTACATCAAATAAATACCTCCGACGTATTGAAAGCTGCCGAACAATCAACTAAACAATTAACATTTTCACATGCATCAGCTTCTTCTCCAATGTTTTCATCCATATTAATATCTTTAGACAATTGTATATCCATTGATCATTATCCATCTTAACAAATAAAAATATATTTTTTTAATCGACAAAACATATGCATAATAATCTTAAACAAAATTAAAGTCATAATATAATTCCAATTAACTTCAATGTTTTAAAAACATCGCTATTACAAACATTCTTACAAAATACAACACAAATTTACACTAAATACATAATAAAATTTACAAATTCAACATTAAATAATTTATTATCTATTATTATATATATATATATATATATATATATATATATATATATATATATTTTTTTCTGTTAACATTTGCGTCACCTAAAAAAATTCTCTCAAATTGATTATATTTTTAATTAATTAGAAACAACAAAATTCTTTTTTAATTTAATTTTTTATTATTTTAAAACTTTTTAAGTCATACGGATTATTCAATCTGTATGGATCATACGGATTACTTAATCCGTATTACTCTTTCCATTAATTTAACACTTACAGATTATGTAATCCATATCATCAATACGGATTACATAATCTGTTCGATGCACAAACTGCAACACTTAACTCCAACCATCGCGCGACTCCTTCAACGACTTCCAGCACATAACGCTTCTACTACCACCCACATTAACATCCTCCGACACCAACACCTCCAATGCACAGCCAAAAACAGCCTTCTCGTACCAACAAATCCGGCAAGCACGCAGTGGAAAATGAGCCACATACATACACAAGCAAAAGAAATAAACCAACAACACTAAGGACAATTTTGTCATTTTCAAAAAATAATATAGTGTATGAGAAAAACATATAGTGGAGTTAGCACACCCCTTAAAATAATGGACTTTTACGGATCTCTATTTTCTCTCCCTCTCTTTTGCCCCTCTAGGAGTAGAGGATTTGTTTTGGCAAATTGAGTAAGATTTAAAATGCTACTATAAAAAAAATGGTAGACCCAAATGAAAGTAATGAAGTAATGATGTGTTCCTGAATAATACAATTTATGTCTCGTTTCGTAACAACAGTTCTTCTATTCTTCAGAAAGAGCTTCCTATCAGATCGTTCTTGGGGCTAAAATGTATATAATATAAAAAATATATTTGGACACTTAATATTTTTTTTTGTTAACCATTACTTAATATGTTATTTAACTTTTAGTGAAAGAGAAATAAAATAGATAAAAATATAAATATAATATGTAATATGATGTAATAGAAAAAGAAAAGTAATAATTAACTGTTTGGAAAATTTAGATGTTTAAAATGAGGTTGGACTACACAAGGATTGGATTTTTCTTTTTATTGGGTGTCGAAGATATTCCTCTTAAAGCTAGAGATTAATTCTAGAAATATGGAGATCTATTTATAGACTAACCTTTTCCCACATATGTTCTTATAATCTTATGCATTGAGGTGAATAATTCTTTTTTATCGCATGCCTAAGCAATATGACTATTTGCCTATCATATCACACGATATATACTGATGTTTCGGTATGCTTCTCTCTTCTTCGAGTGATGGGTGGTGTTGTAGATATTGCAGAACAACGGAAATCAAAATATCAATGAACTAGCTAGTTTACGACAGTAATGTTGGTTCAATAGTAGTATGCCACCCTCTCTAATTTCTTCAGTTTCAGTAGAAATCATTGAAAGATACCCATTGCTCACTGCAGGTAGAATTCATTTTCCACCTCAAATGCTATATTTATCTACCCGAGTTTATGAAGTACCCCTGACAAATCTTAATGATATATCCCTAATTACAAAAACCTACACTATTAAATGAAAATGTAAAAAATTAAATGTTTGTTTTTAGGAAAAAAAATTAAATGTTTTATTGCCCAAAATGTATACGTTTTCTTATCTTGCAGTAATAAGAATGTCAGATAATTCTTAAAAGGATATATACAGTTATTCAAACAAAAAAATTCAAGCAGGCGATAAATTGTTAGAAATTATTCTGTTAGCTAGTTAGATTGTGTAAGGTCTTTATCTTAGTTTGTGACAAATAGATAACGAATTTGTTTGAATCCCATTTGCCAAAATAATAATATGGGGGAAAAAATGATGTCAATTGTAGACATTGTTGGGAGTTAGAAGAGAAGAATTCACTTTCACATAACAGGGATTGATGGATTCACATTCACTTGCCAAAAGAAGAAGCATCTATTGTGGTTAGAAGAAATGAAAGAGGAAGCCATGGAGATATAAGGCTGATCGAGTGGTTGGAGAAGGGTGAAGAGAGAAAAACGGAAAGAGAGGTGCAGGTTCAAATCCTCAACTGATATTTCTAATAAAACTCACATACTAACATTTGTTAGTAAAAAGAAAGTGAAAGAGGAAGTCTATGAGGAAGAAAAGGATGACTTATATGGTGAAAGATAGGAAGAAGTAGAAATTTGCTAGTGTTAATTAAATGGAGATTGATTGGTGGGTGTTGGTTTGATGAAAGCAAGCCAGGTTGGGAGTGGGGGGTCACATATAATGTGTGTGTGCTTCCTAAAATCCCTTGAGTAGATGGAAATCCAGCTCATAGTTCTTGAGCACTGATATGACCCCATGTGGAGAGGACTGCCAGTTCACGAACTAATAACTTATTGTATTGCTGCAGTGCAGACTTCTTATAGCTGTCTCGTCGTCCCTAACGTTGCCAACAAGTTAGATAATGACTTCTTCTGAGGCCTCTCTTCTTTTCTTTTCTCATCTCTATAATAATACAATCAAACTGTGTGTGTGTGTGTGCACGTGTGCCATAATCATGCAATGCATAATCATTAAGGCCCAGCTAGCTCTGCATGATGAGAGTGCCAAACATGTATGATCCAACTATAACTGTGGGAGAATCATCCTCGAAAAGTATTATTAATTAAGTGCCCGGAGCAAGAAGGGTTTTGTGGCTCTCATTTCATGTGGGGCTTGTGGACACAAGATAGTGGTCTACCATTATTAATAAAATATGTGGCATGTTGTGTTATATATGTTAGGCTTGATGGTCGGTATTAGAGATTGTTACTGTCACGAATCACGATTGACAAGGGAATGATACGATGGTGATGGATACATAACTCATAACAGAATTTAATTTTGTTCTCATCGCAGCTGCTAAATGCATGCCTTGCTTTTTCACATGATTTCCTATTGGCCTTAATCAAGAACTCAAATGAAATGTATCCTTTTATTATTTTTTTTTTTTGCCTTCCCTATCAAACCTTAATCGTGACCGTTCCTATTCGTTTAATTTGGTTGATTTGCCGATAGTTTTTGAGTTGCCCTTGATGAGGCATAGGAACATGGGATCATGTGGCATATATTTTGGTCCCAACATACAAGGAAAAGGGTGTGTAATATTGATTGGTGCAGTTCATGACCGTAGTACATGCTTGTTACCATAATCGACAAAACAAACTGGTACGGAAGAAGGAATTGTAGAGGTTAAATTTGAAACAATTTTTCTTTTCTCAGTTTTACTTTTGTCTCCTGCAGTAACAAACCACACGGAAAGATGTGGATGGAATAAAAAAATTGCAAAAAAAATCATCCCATTTGGCGAAGGAAAAGGTTCTCTCAAGGCTGAAATAGTTTAGGAAGAATTTATGAGATGCATGCATAAAAAATAAAAAAATAAAAACAATTACTGATAAGATTTTACACGATGATATTTTGTTTTTTACATTCTAAATAATCTTATCAGCAAAGCAGGCACCTTTGTCCTTCCCCATGCATCCATTATTTGCACCATATCTTTAAAATGTAAAATGACCCATCGAATTATGGTGAGAGGGTCCGTATCTACTTTTTTATATATTTGGTTAAAGGGTAAATTAAGTAACAATGGCACAGAAGGAATCCTTGTCAAAAATAAAAAAGAGAGAAAAATACAAAGGAAGTTTGGTATATGTGGTTGTGTTACAGAAAAAGCGAAGCCAAAAATCTACCAATGGAGAAGAACAGAAGGACAAGCATATTAAGAGTAATTAAGCTAGCGAAAACGGAAAAGTGATAAGATGGTAAGAGTATATTAATGCAGAGAAGAAGAGACAGTGAGGCCACACACTTGACATTCGTAGAGAGATATAATAACGCAGCTGTCACAAATCCCTTGTCTTTCTTCCTTCTCTTTTTTTGGCCAGCAAATTAGAGTTTGCAGCTGTCAGATCTCTCTCTCACTCACATCTTTTAATAAAAATAATAAATTTGTTTCCTTTCCTTATATATTTTTGTTGCAACCATAATCAACCAACACCTCTGTTCCAAACAACCATCAAATAATAACCATAATACACCATCATAAACCATACCCACCCTCTTCAAATGCAATGATTCCACTGCTGCCAATCACACATATATAGTACAGAGCAGATACATTTTATGGAATTTTGGCCAAGGCAAACAAAGGGAAGAAAGAGCTTAAATGAGTGAGACAGCGACTCTTCATGCACAAACAAGGACACTCATTTCTTCTTTGGATGCAATGGCTCATCACCATCCGCATTATCGGTCACCCTTCGGAGACACAACGTTCACCAAATTATTCGTTGGAGGACTAGCTTGGGAGACTCCCACCGAAGAAATGCGCAAATTTTTCGAGCAGTTCGGCGACATTCTTGAAGCTGTCATCATCACTGACAAGAACACCGGAAAATCCAAAGGCTATGGATTCGTATGTACAAATTACTTACCTTCAATGGAAACTTAATATTTATGTACTTATTCATTTCATCCTTGTTATATAGTATCAGTAACGCTATATATGTCCTATGAATTAAACAACAGGTAACATTCTGTGATCAAGAATCAGCTAGAAGGGCATGTGCTGATCCAAATCCAATAATAGATGGAAGAAGAGCAAATTGTAATATTGCTTCTCTTGGAAGGACTAGACCATCGCCACCTAGAGGTTAATTTTCATCCTTTACTGTATAGTTTTTTTTTTTAATTAATACTTTCTGTATCAATATATACATATATACATATATATATACACGTGTCATTTGATACGACAAGGTTTTTTGTAACACAGGGAGGAATATAGTTCAAGGTGAAGGAGGAACAGTACAGGGTGTTCCGGGAGTGGGACCGGCGCCGCTGCCGCCACCACCACCTGCTCTGTACCCACCATATGGGTGAGTTGAGTTAGCTTTGTTCATTTACTGGAGTCATTAATAAAATCATAATTTGGTATCACTCCTAGTCAAAGGAACTGGTCCATGATGTTAATGGGGAAGTGCATGTAGACGCACTATATGTTATTGTCTGCTGCATATGTTGCTCACTGCTACTCACCAGTTATATTAGGCATCGGTGCAGCCTAAGAATCATATCGTAATAAAAGTACATTTGGAAAAAGGTTGCTCTGCCATCCACATCCACCTAACGTTCGTTTTTGCTCTTTCTATTTTGCATTATCTCAACTCACTCTTGTAATGCTTAATCAATTGCATTTTTTAACTCCTTAATCAATGGTTTTTAACATTTTTCGCTTGATTCCTTCTATAAATCTATATATATTTCCCCGCTTGTCATATTTTTAAATTTATTATATATATATATATATATAGTATCGATGATGTAGATAGTTATACAACTATGGTAATAGTAAAAATGCTAGTGATAACAGCAACAGATGAGTAGATATGTGTGATCCCTGATAGTGCATATACGTGTATATTTGTTTCAGTGGTACTGCATCAATTAATTTGAAATAAAATCCCACAGCTCTCGGTACTTTGGCATGTTCTCAACCATTGAGTCATTTTCAGACCAGCATGCCAGGGCTCCCAATATTATATATGTAAAATTTAGCTTTAAGTACAAGACTAGGCGTGGAAAACTGTATGAAAAAGTATAGAGATGCAGACTTTTCAAGTTGGTACGTTTGACTAGAAAATGTTCATATTAACATTAGTTGCATTCTTTACACTAAAGCAAAAGATATTATAATGAAATGTGGTGATTAAAGTAACACTGGTTAAAGATTGGTTACTTAAAAAGCGAGTAACTCGTCAGTTTAACCTCAGATTATGAGTTTACAAAGTCATCACTGTTTATGTATGTGTGCATGTATGCAAATTAATATATTAATTAGTATATCACCTTGGCATTCTTTCTTCTTTGTATCTTTATCATATCATATTAGTAATATAACAAAGTCACATTAACAGAAAGATATAAGGTTTTGTATAGTTTGCATAATCATTTTTATTATTATTAAAAGATAGCAATCACTGAAGTCATAGTAAATTCAAACTCAGGGACGATATGTACTAGACCTCCATTCTGGCACACAAACATTAATCGAAATCTCTTTCTTCCTCTCTTTATATACTGATCAATGAGGGACCCACGACAATATAGGACGTACACTGAAGTTACTGGAAAAAGATTACATATTAAGTTCTCAAGTCCATGCTATTTTGAGTCATTACTTGTTCTCAAAGAAAGAAATGCACTCATGCAATTTACATATTTCCTTTCATATTTTCCAACTAATTAAATTCCTTTCAACTTTTCTCTATTGCAGCTATACAACCTACACTCCTGATTATGGGTACCACCAAGTAAGTCTGTTTCTCAATGTAATATAATTATCACTAATTGGCATCATGTAGATTATATCGCTTTAATGATTATATCTCAATTAGGTTAGTAATAGTGGAGAACAGTTGGATAATGTTAACTTTTAATTAATGATGGAATTAATACAGGCCACAATGTACAACCCACAGATTCAGCAACCACAATACTATCAACAACTTTATGGAGCATCATCTTCTACCATGAGCACCCCATATTACTATGGTTATTCTGTGCAAGCACCAAGAAACACATTTTCTTCACCCCAAGCAAATCGCCTATCACCTGGACCATCCTATCTATACTACCCTACACCAATGGAACTCTCATTCTCTGGATATCGTCCACCCCAACAATCACCAATGAGGCAAACCTTTGCTTCCCCTAATGGTACATTTAATTCTCTTATGTTCTTTATTTAATTTAATTATAATTGATCATTTAATTATTCTTATTTCTTCCAACTACATATATATCTCACACACATGGTGCGCGAGTGAGATGAGAGACACAGATGCACACACACACAGATTTTTGAATTATGATGCTCTCACTGACACACAATATATATTATGATTTGGCTGCAATATATATGGCCATTATAGGGGTACGTCCACATGGGCAACCACAGAGCCATGTGAATGAGCTGTCTCGGTTGTGCCATGAATCGAATGATGTATAATGGGTCAATGTGGAAAGTCGTGACAGAGTGAGAGAGGGTCATCGTACAAAGTAACAGTGGATACATGTGGTTTTTCAGAGGAAAAAATAATATATATAGTGGTGGTTAATTCTTTAGAGCAGTTAAATGTTGTATCATGCACTGGCCCACGTTGCATGTTAGATACTATATACCAACTGCTGTAATTTTTTAATTTTAAACAAATACGGCCATTATACAGTTCAAAGCTAACAAAACCTTCTTTTTTCTTTACCTTTTTGTGAGTACAACTTATGCTGGATCAACTTCTAACTTCTGTATTTGACAGAATTAAAAAATATATTATTATTTCATACAGTTGAAAAATATGAGCTAGTACATATTTTATTTAAACAAAACAAGTTTACAAAATACTTCAATTAAGTTAATAGTAGATATAATCTTTTTTTTTTTACTTGTTATCTACTAATAACAATAAAAAAAGTGATTTTTTTTTTCATTACACTCAATTTTCATTTCCCTTCAAAATTTTCAGATTTCCATTTTTCATATCTGCCAACATTAACTAGTTATGGGTGGAACATATGCATGTTTAGAAGAGTCAATTATTGGCTTAGTGGCATATGCATGCATGCCACGAGTGGCTTCGTTAGAGACTAGTGGCGACCGTATTTTGCTTGCTATTTTTGCTTCTGTGCCCAAAATATAGATGCTAAAATATATATTAATCTTGTCCTAATGATTTTTATGTTTTAGCATTATTTTAATTATTATTTATTATATGGTTGTTGTTGATCAGATTCACAGAGTCAGCAGCGTTCCTCCTCTGAAACAGCAGCCGGGGTAGCTATAACTTCAGAAAGATCAAATACCCAAGGGAAGAACTAATAAATATATATACCTGCTAAGTTTCAACTGTTTAATCTTCAAGTCACATTAATTCTTCATCTTTTTCCACATTATATCATAATTTTTTTAGTCCACAAGCTTTTGCTTTAGGAAATAATGGTTCAGTTAGCTGATTGCCGATGTTCTCCACAGCTATGGGATTTTCAAAAGATGGACTAATATATAATCAATTTCTTCCTTCACAATATTATCATTCTCTTCTCCTTTTCTTTAGAGATTTTCACTTTTATATCTAAGATTATACCCACTCACACATGTAGGACGTGTTGAATTAGTAAAAGTGTGATAAGTAAAATGAATGAATGCCATCTATAAAAATCCATTATTAAGATTAACTTATCACGGTACAGCACTCTTGCCTAACAAGCGCATATAAAATCAGACCTATTTTCATACTAGAATATCAATCAGCTATCAGTTTGGCGAACCCAACTATTCATGTTCTACCTATTTTTGCCTTGGGTTTTGTTTGGTCCCCATTTTGCTATATTATTAATATCATTTCGGTGCAGAGCTTGGATCTTTAAAGGGTGGAGTATCAACCTAATTGGAATTTCACCCTATGACCGATCCTTCTTTTGCTTTTAAATAAATAAATTAATTAACATACTTGAATCCATAACTCGCCACGCTAGGGGAGGAACACTGGAAAAAGAAAAGGAGAAAAATACAGTCATACTCTTATACTTGTTTTTTTTTTACCATTTATTCATTGACTAGTTTATATTTATATAAAAATTAAAATAATTATATTTCATTTTACAGTCTGTTGAATCAAATTTTATTTATGATATGGTCATATTTATAAATCTCAAAGTTAATATACAAGTGAAAGATAGAGATCGATGCTATTTTTTTTTAATTCATCATACAATGGTCAGCATTAGAGTCACATATTAGGAAATCGAATCACCTTTTCTTACTCTACTCTGTCTCATCTTTAGTTAGTTTAAAAACTCTCTCCAACAAAAGAAGTTTTAATAGTTAATGTAGGAAATTTACTCAAAAAAAATTAATATAGAAAATATTATCATTTAATAGAGATATATTTTTCTAGTTGAGATGCTTTTAACTAATGAATAAAAAAATTTCATTCATTTTTTTATTTTATGATGTATTTGGTGGGATTTGGATTCCTTGCTATTACGCAGTTAAGAATGTGGACCGTATGACGATTGATACTGAAATCATTTGTAGACAGGCATATGATTGTTAGAGCATCTTTAATTTATGAACTTAACTTTTCAGTGGACTATGCTTTCTTATATCACTTTACATATCTTTTTAATTTTTTCTCAAATAGAAGATCAATCTTTGTGATCTTAAAATGTATAAATTTTACAAGTAACTCATTTTCTAATATTTATTTATAATTTATTTTAAAATAAATTAAAAACACTTTTTTCCTCGGAGATTGGATTAAATATTTATTTTCTTATTCACGTATTGATGTTGAAGTGTTCATCTATAAAAATAATCTTATCATGCTGGAGATCAAAGCCCTCCCTCCAAGATGAGCTCTTGATTAAAAAATGAAGGTGTAAAAATACCTATTAGAGATGTTTTATTGTCTAACTGGGTAAATGCGTGCTTTCTCTAACCGCAAGTATCCTTGATTCTATTTCGTCCCTAGATATAGATACGCTCACTTTCTAACTTGTAGACCGCATTGTGAGGGTTTTTCTATTTTATTTCCAGATAAATATTATCTCAAACACATCTAATCAATTCATATAAATTTGAGTTAACAATTATAAAAATCATGTTGTCTTTTTTATTACTTTTATAGAAAATAAAGTTATAAAAGTTAACGAAAAAATGTCATAAAAGTTATTAAACATAAGCTCATATCTCTCCATTTTTAAATTGAGATGATGAACAGGAAAAATTAATGCTAAGTATTTTTAGAATACGTTTTTTTTAATCATTTTTGTAGAATGCGTTTGATATGATGATTAACATTATTGTCGAAGCGAATACCTAGTTAATTCTTTCATTTAGAGTAAACATGTAATTTCATATTTTTAAAATATAAATATTATCACTTTGTTTTTACGTAAATACAGTAGGATATACACGTACTGATACACAGATGATAATGTTAAAAAAATTACGTAGTTATATAAACACGAATTTTTATATTTAATTCTTCAATGGAGGTGTCAACAGATGATTTCCTAACTCATTGGGGTTTATTCTAATAAAATTGTATTATCTTCTAACGTGTCAAATCTTATTCTTAAGAATATAAATCTGATGGAAGCCTAAAACAGGAACAGATGAAGAGAATATACCGCCACTGAACCAATCCATGAAGGTTCTTTTCATTCCACTGCAATATTCTCCAGCTGTCACTTTTCACTTCCAACTCTTTGACTCATCCCTTTTCTTATATCTCAAGATCTAATATATACCGATCTATCAGAAACCACGGTCCACCACTATCTAAGAATAACAATGATTTTCATATATCTATATATTTTATTTTATTCTCGGTTTGTCTGTTGATAATATATCATTTATATCACATCTTTTACTCCTCTCTTTTACTCATATTTCACCAAACGTAAACCTAACAAATGTATATCTACCATTATTAAATTCAATTATTGAGGTGTTGCACCACACGTCTTGAATTGCCGTCATGCTCTTAAGTATTTTGGAGTCAGAGAGATTGGCATGGCATTAAGATGAATAACGGTATTAAACTTCATAATTTTTCACTCCCAATAATTTATATGGATGGACTATCAAATTTAACTTTGTTAGTCAAGAAGATGTTGCAGTTTTGTTAATAAAATTGTGGGCAACTTGGTGCAGATGCACCAAAATTTGGCGACATAAGCCACATTTCAAAAGCAAAATTGATCGATTAAAGTTTTATTTTGGAGCGAAACTGAAAGACAATGTCAAAGTTCACAGTTGAATTAAATTCTACGCAATCAAGCTGTCTACTATTGAGGCATGCATTGACGACTTTATCAGTTAAAGACTACAAGGTTTAGCCATGCCAAGATTCCGTCCAACTGATGCTTGATCAAGCCGGTTTCATACACTAGTTAAAATATTATTTCTTGTAATGTTTTACTATATGACGTTAGCCGTCGAACTCAGTCAAATATCAGATTAAACATATTCAATAGTATAATAATAAACTTGGATCGTTTCATACTTAGAACTGGCACCATGTTGTTAGAATTAACACAAATATAAAAGGAGGTTTGAGTTCAGTTTCAAAAAGATTAAAACAACAGAACGTCAGAAGTAGCTTTGTGGTTGATTCTAACAAATCGAAATCTCTGCATTCGTTAATATTATCCTTCTTACTAGACGATTGCGTAACATTCAATTAAACATGGCATGCTCACAATTACAATCGCACAATGATCATTTTAAACCAATCTAATTAATTATCATTGGATAAATCAACCTAAATACTAAATCTAGCATTTAATCCCTTCCTTCCCTATTATCAGAAATTGCACAAACAATACACATAAAACACAATACAACAATTAGATACATATAGAAAAATAGAAAATCAATAAAAATGCAACTAAAAACATAAATACAACCTACACAAAACCAGGAATTTCCACTAACTAGAAAAACAGAAAAACAAAACCAGAGAACAACTAAAACACACAAATACAACTAAAATAGAAAATAGCATATGTAGGAGATAGCTCAAAAACAAAAATGGAGCATAATACAAGGGTAGAAAATGGAAAAGGAATTAGAACTTAGAAACATACACAAAACTATGATAAAAAAAATATGATCAAGAGCAAAAATGAAAATAAAGAAAGAACAGAAACAAATTTGAGTAAAAGAGAATAAATCCTCTAGATTAATCCATAGAAATCTCCATTATGAGTTGGTTACAGGAAACTTAGTCTACCATAGTTACATCTACAGAAGAAAATACAAGAAAAGATAATGAAACCATGAAAATAAAGAAAAATTGGTTAAAGCTTCCTTCTCCTCCCTATTCTTTGTAGCTTTCTGTTTTTTTAAGAAGCAGAAAAGTGCACTGCACTTCCAGTCCCAGTGAGAGGAAATATCTCACTTTAAATTTTTTGTGAAATGACATAATTACCTCTAACTATTACATAAATTTCAGATTGCTGCTGTTGACTTTAGGGCCAATTTCGTCCATCTATTTGACATAATTTGAGCTCGATTTATTCATGAAAGTTGTAGATATTTGAATTATCTCAAAAACAAAAGAAAAATCAGCTCAAACTAACATCTATAGAAAGAGTTATGACCAAAAAACGAAAACTGTACAAATCTAAAATTTTAACTATTAAAAAATAAAAATCTATTTAAAAGCCTAAACTATTAATCCATAGACATTAAATTCACACCAAAAAGAGTAATAAACTAGTAATCAAGAGTAGCAAATAAGTGATATAAAAATCACTTGTCACTATACACGTAGGATTAAATTATGAGTGCCCTTTTCTATTTAATATCTATTTGTCTATATGTATGAGAGCACCGGGGAAAATCGTCAACAAGATTATATTATCTAGAGTGGAAATTAACAACCAGGTAATATATATGCTTATGGACATGGTATTGAGTGACATGTAAAATTGAAAATCACAAGATAGGCACACAGATTACTTGTAACGTTAATATTAGTTCGCTTTGAATCCTTGAAAGGAGAGATGTTGCAAATTAAATGAAATCCAAACCCCATGCTGAACTTGTTTTAAGTTGATTTCAATTGTTGTCACTTAAAAGAACTTGACTAACCATATTATCATAATTAAGAAATGAAGATCCATCTTTGTGAATGGTGGCATCTTCTGCCAGTTTCTTCCATTCCAAGGCTTTCTTGGTCAACTCTTCCCCCTTCTGCCCCTCCATCAACTTCCTCACAAGCCTCTCAACTCTATCCCTCGTAACATCACCTTCTATCTGCATCCCAGCACCCGATTCCTTGCAGCAGAATCGAAAATTATTTGGTTGATCCGCAAAGAAAGGCCAGCATATCATTGGCACTCCATTGCACAAACTCTCAAATGGTTGAATTCCAACCACTGTGTCTCAAGTCCCTCCAATTGCAGGGTGTGCTAACACTTCCTCTTGGGGACACCAACCTGACAACATACCTCTATCTTTAGTCTCTGACACGACTCGTAAGGAAGAACCATGTTTTCTCCATCCACGAGATCAGGTCTAATGACCCACAAAAAGGTTTTGTCACTGTTAGCAAGTCCCCGCGAAAACTCAATCAATTGATCACTCGTCATAAACTACAGAGCTGGGTTCATTGGTGTCAAGCCATTTTAGACACTCTTTATCTTCCTTCCAAAGGTTTGACCCAATTGTGTTCAAGTCCTCATCCGTGACATGATTCAAGAGTAAAGTTAAGAGACCAATGGGGTACACAGGAGGCAAAATGGACGAAAGTGGCTCCAAAACATCGTGCTCCAAAGCTTCTAATGTGTTCAAAATGATTGCAGAAGCATGTTTAGCTCTCCCACACTTCTCCTGCAAAACCTGCAGCATAATGTCATGTGGGTCTGTGGTTCTGAAGAAGCTTGGTAAATCTCAACAAAATTTCTTTGACGCCAGGTAACCAATTTGTTATATAACTGGACTCTGCAAGCATAGGCATGCAGTAAATTGAGTGCATGTAATGAATTCATGTTATAACGAAAATCACGTTGAAATATCAGTTAGTATAATATTATATAAATATTTAGGTGTTTAATTTCATGTTAAGAAATTGATTTTGAATAGACGATCATTTTTTAGTTGAACAAAAAAAACATCCAAAAATAAATTACTTTATTCCAAAATTAATTTTAATAAAAAAAACAATTTCATCTTAATCAATTCTGTTAACCCTTGTTCAAACATACACTAAATTCATATCAAAATATTTAATGTGTTTCGTGAAAGAACAAAAATTAATAATCTCTCGATTCAAAATTATATGATGTTTAAGAATTTAATTAATTTGTTGAATTTTTAAAGAAAACATTAGATATTTTTTAATATGTCTTTTATTTCACTAATTAGTAATCAATTACTCTTCTTATACACTACTCTCCTAATGATTAAGGGTAGTTTTGAAAAAAGTATTTAATGTAGCATTAACTTTATAAAAAAAATATTTTTGAACAATTTTTTTCTCTAAAACATTATATAATATGGAACAGAGAAAGTATATAGTATTCTCTAAACTCTTATATAAACAAAAATGACTAATTTTACATTAACTAAGAAAGTTAGTTGCTATGGTATAATTTTTTTAATCTTAATTAAAAAATAAATTTATTTTTAAAATATTTTTTATTAGAATTCATTATCATGAATAGAAAGGAATCATTCAAAATAAAATTAAATGAAAATGAAAATTGATTTAGAAATGATAAGAAGGTAAAATTAGTTAAATTTATTTATATTTAAGTTGAATATACAAGATGATTTTTTTATTTATACATGAGTATATATGATTCCAAAAGGAATATATTACAGCAAGTTTGAGGGGTACCAGGTCATTTTTGATGAGTTGACCATGGTGAAGGTAACACAAGAGCCCACAAGCGCTTATGGTCCAAAAGAAGGCCTCAGGAATTCCTAGTTCTTTTAGCAGAAATTAAGGTGAAGCTCATGACACTGTCAGAAACTATGCAACTACAGGAGGGACGTGTTAGGAGTCGTTGAGTTTGGCAAGGAGGTTCCTAAACGGAGCTAAGCATGTTTTTCTCAGTGACTCACAAATGGTAGGTGTATTCTACTATCCTCCACATCAGACTCTGGTAGACCGTCAGGGATGGTTTCAAAGCGAAAGGAAGGGAAGCCGTTGAGAGAAATCTGGACCCTGGGATTTGAGAAGACAATTGTGGTTAAACTGTGTTAAAGAAAGGGATCTGAAAACCCTTGAAATGGAGAAGCTTTGCTAGTTTCAGCATTGGAGTTATGTGGCCTTGACCTTAGTACGGAATACAAACTGCATGAGGCTTCTCAACTGTAGTAATATCCAAAGAATTCATTTTTCTGTTAATATTGATATGCATGCTTCTGTTTCCTCAAATTTATAAGTACTGAACGAGAAAGTGATGGTGAATTGTGTGTGCTTTCTGTTATAATCTCGTGTATGGAGGCGGGAAACGGTGGATGTCGCTTATACCAATATCCAAATAGAGTTATTAAGATAGGTTCAAATCCAACTCACCACGGATTCGGCTGAGTGGGATCCAAAAAAGAAAAAAATTTTTACTTGGTTGTAAAATTTGGCTGGACTTATTTATAATTCATTCCACCATTAATGGGTTGGGTTGATACACTTAATTTATCTAAAAATAATAATATATTAGTATTTGGTAAATTATTTTAAGACTATTTTGTTTATTTAATTAAAAATAAAGTAAAACTCATCTAAAATACATTTTTAATATTTTGTAATATTGTTTAATATTGTTTTATTTAATATTTTATTCCATATTTTAAATATTTGTTATTATAGTTCTAATTAGGTACATGCAAAAAAATTAATTAAACAAAATTTAATAGAATTAGATATAAATTAGCGAAATATGTGTCTTAAGGTATAATGGAAAAAAATTATAAGTTTAATGGAATGTTAGACTCGTTATTATTTTTATGTTCTAGATAGTCCATTTTTAATTCATTTCCTCTTCATCTTTTCCCTTCTTCTTTCACCATTCTTTTCTTTTATCTTATTTTCTTTCATTTTGTCTTATTTCTCCTCTTTTTTTCAACTTTTTCGTATTTATCATTGAGTTTATCTACCATCAACCCTAATTAACTTGTGTTAAAAGTGTACTTGTTGATATTAATGTTATTATAGTTCTAAGTTTCTAACTATTGATAATATATTTTGTTGTGGTGTGTAGATAATGAAAGATTTAATTTCACTAATATTTTTCTAATTTATTCAATTTTATTTTTCTAAAAATTGATTTTTTATTGAATTATCTTTAAAAAAATATTTTTTAATTTCAAGTGGATTGGTTGACTAATCCAATTAACCCACAACATGTGATGGGTCGAGTCGAACCACTTTTTTATATAATCAATTTTAAGTGAATCGAGTTGAACTGATTCATTTAAGGGATGGATCAAGATAGATCGAACCCAGCAAATCAGATTAGTCCATTTTCACGTTATAATATCCAACATATATTTTATCTTATCCACAAATGAATCATTATTCAAAATATTGAATTAAAAAATGAAATTGGAGGAGAAGTGAGCTTACTTTATTATATTAGTGCCTTTGGGAAGGTTCTTTTAAAATAAAATTATTTTGCTAACAAGAAATTGAATAAAAGCAATATAAGTCAAACATACTAAATTCTTTTGGCAAAGAGGTGCAATTAATTGCAAGCAAATATGCGATATGCAAGCCTTACAAACAGTGACAGATGCAGCAGGGGAGGGGGCCTAGGCCCCCTCTTTTTCCACTTCTAATATTAAATCCTTTCACACTTTCAAACTGTTTTTTTTTTTAACTTCAATTTCGGTGGTTATTTTGTAAGATACTAGTTATGGTACCCTTGCGGACGCACGAGTAAGCCTCACATTTAGATGCATGTTTAGAATATAAGCAGTATTTCGTCTAAGCATCCATAAATAGAATAAAAGTTTGTAATGTGTAATATATAATAGTCAAGTGTTGTAAGAGTAGAAAGAGAATAGATTGTTACAAACAAACAAAATTGATACTTTATAATCTTATCCAGCATGTTGAGACAAAACAAACAAAATTCATGATTTCTATATCGGTATTTGCTAACATGAACCCTACACATTTAGTTGGGTGCTTTATTAGAATGAACCACTTGTGAATTGGCAATGTTAGTGGCCAAAATTTAATCCAACATTCCCTATTGAAACACTATTTTTTATTCCTCTAATATTAGTATACCAAAATCGTGACCATGGTAAAAAGAAACAACAAAGATAACATGTCTAGGCTGATGTTAGCTAGCAAGGTTAAAATACTAACTCTCACTTTTCATTTGGATAGTTAAACATGAGACAACAATGAAGAATGATTCTTATAGGAGGAAAAAAGAAAAAAGTAAAAATCTTACTTTCTTATGTCTCTGTAGTGTGTGCCAAGAAAAACTTTGTTGTCTTTACCAGTGTTTGAATTGCATCTAATGTCAAAATGTTTGAAGGAAGATCCAAATAAAGTAAGGCAGACTCACAGTCATAGGCATTAACTCAGCATCCTAATGCAATACCTTATGCATGACACAACCTCAAATTTATCAACAACTATCACCACATCCAATACAACATCAGATGTCATTCTTGATGAAGTATTACTATACATAAAATTAAGTAGGTCTATAACAGTAGCCTCTTCTGCTCCAATGATAATTTAACAAGGAAAAATGATTTAGCTGAGATTTGTACATTAGTGTTAAATTTCATAATCCAGAAAGTGACACACTAAGACCTTGTAAGAAGAAAATTAAAAAAGGATTCCGATGGTAGTCTAAGAATATGTATCAATTGCTCAAAGGAGATATTGCAGCCCAATCTAATAAAAATATTCAACTAAAATTAGCAACTACAAATTTCCCAACCAAGCAAACAATTTTAAAAAGGGTCATACATGTGCTAAATAATATAAATATTGAAGCACATGATTTTTTTCAAATTGATTCCATGTGCAATGTTGTGAGCCGTGAGAAAGGTTGTTGCAAGGTGATCAATATCACCAGCCTAAAGTGAATATGATGCATCAGTCTCCTTAAAACAATAAACAAATACACAGAAAATATAATCAAACAATATAGTAGTAGTAGTTTGACCTAAGTGAACAATCTATTACCTTGGCAGACTTAGCACTCCGCTTCCTAGTAGTAGTTTCCTTCAATGAGGTTGAAACAACTGACTCAGGGGCAAGGCATCGTTCAAAGAGACAAGCTGTCAAAAGTTTAACAGGCACAATGTCTTGATATTAAGTCAAAAGAAAAATAAGCAAAAAATCTTTTATTATCAATTTAAATAATAATAATAGTAAAAGTAATGATGAAGAAATATAAGAAGTTGAAGTGAAAAAATCACAAAGAGAAGGAGGACAAGTAATCCTTCTAAACAAAAGAACAAAACAATAAATAAAAAAAGATAATCAAAGGAACAAAGCTTCAAAACCCTCAACATAGTTGTTACTGAAACCCCATTAGAAAAATCATGTGTTTTACACCAAATAGACACCAAATGCCTCTTACCCCAAATCATTATTCAAAGATAACCTAACTATCTAAAGAAATTTGACTTGAGTGAACAATTAATTACCTTGATCAACTAAGCACCCCGCTTCCTAGTATTAGTTTCCTTAAATAAGATAAAGCACATGACTTTGAGACATATATTTAAGCTCAACCATGTTTTAAATACAGTACTTTCAACATATTATTAAGAACCAAGTATATGTTTTGATTAAATTGAATATACTATTCAACTATAGGTCCAGTAATATATCTCCCTATAACGTAATTTAGAAAGAATTATAATTCTTTGTCAGTTTCATTACCTCCGATTGAAACCAACTAAACCTTTTCCTTATGTTAAGTTGTGAATGATGTACCATTCCTATAACTCAACCTGAACAGAACCACCCAGTAGCATACCATTAAGAGCAGAAAAATCACAAGAAGAGTTATTTCAGGTTTACTTTCATCATCCACCAAATCCAACCCAACAAGCTAACAAAGTGTTACAGAATTAATACCATATAGTACTAAAATAAGATATGTCTGGTTCTCAGTACTGAAAAATATTACTTTTTTCTTTGAGGTTTGTGTGGGAGCTTTTGAAAAATAAGCAATTATATATCTAGAATTAAGCTGACCCAAGCATTATGATGAGGACCAATCTAAAGACACTTCATCTTTGGAGGACTAAAATAGGTTGTTTAATGTAAAAAGTCAACATAGATGAATAACACACCTGTTTCAAGAATACATGCAGTAAGGATGTGAATCTGGGTTTAAATATTTCTAAGAAAATGGAATGAAAATATTGTCAAGCATGTTCTGGAATGATGTCACTAATCTCATTTCTTTGTACACATCGTACAACCGTGGAAGTTGCAAGACATTTATAAGAACTACCATCAATTGCTAACACTATACAATTAGCTTAGCAAATTAAGCCATAAATGGAATGCAGGAAAAGAGCCCCGAATTCTTATTATTTAGCAGCCCCAAAATAATTTGTAGATTGGGAGAAATAATAAATTGTTACCATATAATAAGGAGAAATAAAACCAATCTATGTTCTAAACAAATAATTAGAGAAATAAAACCAAAATAATTTACTTTCAGGAATTTTCACAACCGGATTCTGGTTAACAGGGTAGTTTGTATAAGAAAATGGGTTAGATGACTTTGAGAAGCCACCAGCACCCCGTAGAAAAACAGTTGTCCTGCAAGCAACAACATTTTAAGTATTACCTGTTCATGCACAATAAATCACCAGATTCTTTCTTGTAGCTTTTTGTTTCAATCTACAAAATTTCTGCTTGACCTAAAATTAAAGAAATGCCATCCAATCTTTAAGGAGCAGAAAAAGTATAGAAAAAGTATTAGAAATAAAAAAGGGAGATGAATATTTATTATTTTGAAAAAGTATTAGAGCTCATAGACACATCAACTTCAAAGGCATGCAATACCCTTTGTTCAGTAGCATCCTATTAAAATGAGAAAAAGTATTAGAAATAAATTGATGAATAGGATTTTAACCAATAATGAAGTCAACATTAATCATAATGAAATGTTTCACACACCAGAAACTTACCAGGTTTGAAAAAACAAAAAATTAAATCATAGTCATAACTCCCACTCTATTCATAAATGTAACAATTTAAGTGAACGTCCTTTTTCTATATTGGTAGAAAAAAAAATATTAGTTTACAGATATTTATTTCTTTGTTGAAGAAAAAAAATATAATCAAAGGTATGAATATAATATTGTGTGCACTGCTACCTAGCAGCACTCTATGTGTTGTGCCTATGAATTTAATTAGTATAGTAATTATTTATATTCTATATATAATTGATCTAGAAATTTTAAGTTGCATGACAATAAACTTGTGTATAAATTTGCAGGGTTAACAATATAATATGCTATAGGAAATCAGATATCCACAAAAGATTTATAGGAAAAAACCAAATTTAATTTGGTAAAGTAGACAAAAAAAGAACATCAAAAATAATGCTCTAAAGCATAAATAGAGTGGGAGTTATGAACCCATGTGAATTCCCTTTAATCTATTGTGTACCTAGAGTTTAATTTCATAAGACTAATGATTAGCTTGTTGTGCCTAGCTAGAAAATAATGAAAAGGAGAAAGAGACATACATAATTACATTTGGCCTAGCTAGAAAATAAATTCTTAAATTAACCTTACCCTTTTTAAAAGTTCTTAATATAGATGTACACTCACTCAAATGAATATTTCAATTTTTTATCATTTACTCATGATATAGATGCACCTTGTGTTAACCTTATCCTTTTGTGTCAGCTATTGATAAAGTTGTGGCTGATGGAGTGAATGTTCTTCCCATCTCTTTGGGTGGTGGAGTCTTCTCTTATTAGCAAAAAGGTGTTGGAATGGTATGAGTCCACGAAATATTTTTAACCCAAAGAATAGAGTTTCCAAAATTCAGATAATTTATGTTTTACAATTTTGAAAGGACACCAAACTGAGTATTTTAAAGGTATTGGAATGGTATGAGCCCACACATAAAAAGAGAACAATATTTTCAGCCCAAAGAATAGAGTTCAATAAAATAAGATAATTAGTATTTTAAACCTTTGTGCATTTATCTGTGAACTGCCATTGCTTGAATTGTCCTATCAAACACCATCAACAGGAAATGAAGAAAAAAATGGTCATAAAGATATGCCAAAATAGTGCTCAAAACCATTAAATGTGTTTTGTCAAATGACTCATACCTCAGACAGTATTACCCAAGGAATCGGTTCCATTCCAATTGAAAACGTCCCTACGTAGATTTGGTTACATTTAGTGCCAAAAAGGTGATGAATTTTCAAGTTAAACTGGACTTTGACTTTAAAGATTACACAATTAACTACTCAATGACCCTAACAACATCATCAGAAGAAGACTGACCAGCACGCCAACAAATGCCAATATTGGTTCCCAATCAAGCAATAAACTTTGATCCTGATCCATGGAATCATAACGCAAATTTTTATAATTGAGATATGCACAGTTAATATATGGAGAAAAAATGATTATTAAAAGCTTGCCTTAAGAAAGAAACCAACTCCTGTAATAAAGCAGCCTAAAATTGTCCCACTTGTTGAAGCCTACATGCATACAGACACTTGATATTAGGCATCAAAGCTCTTATTACAAAAAATGACATCTCAATTATGACCAGTATACTCCTCACCAACTATGACTAGTATACTCCTCACCAGCTTCTCCTTAACAAATGAAAATAGTGCACACCAATTAGCAATGAAATGCAGGGCACGAGCCCTTCAAAGTTCAAGCCAAGACAACAGTTAGACCTTTTCCTCCATAACTGGTTAAAAAGCAACAACCAATGCTAATATTATAACTTACCTGCTAGAGCTAGCTATCTCCAACTTAAGAAACTTACTTATAAGAATGAGATTGATGATCCAATAACAATCATAAGCTGCAGAACAAATAGTGTCAAGGTCAAAATGCATCTCAATGATACTTAACTTTTAGTCAGAGAAACAAACATGATAATTCTTGTTAGTCCCTGTCATACCCTAATTTTGTCTGGGTACTCCTCTCAAAAAAAAAACAGAGAAGATTATTATTATTACTATTATTTGAAATAAAAAAAATAAAAAAAAAGGGAAAAAGATAACAGAAAGCAAAAATAGTGCAGGAGATAGTAAAAAGGTAAGAAAGAGGGCCACAAGGCCCATTAGGTCAGAAATAACAGCATTATAAAAAGGAAAAAAGGCAACAGTAACGGGGAGAAAAATTGGGCAGCCATACACGGATCCCGGAGAGCAAGGAAGTCCAACCAGAGAGCGCCATTTGGCAAGGGAGCCAGAGGAAGAAGAGGGATCTCAGGTAACTTCCTCATTTTCTCTCTTCCTTCATCTCCCTTCTCCCTTTTCTTTCCCTTTCTTTTACTTTTTTCGTTTTTAGCCACCACCACCACCGTGCAACTCCAGCTCTGCCCACCACCGCAACCACCACCACCGCGACCACCACCACCACACCACACACGCACCACCATCATCACCATGCTTGTAATTGTTTCTTCTTTCCTTTCTTTTATTTTCTTTTTGCCTTTAGTTTAGGGGTTGTTTCCGGCAACCACCGCTGCCACCAATACGTCGTAGTGCCGCTATCACCTCCGACCGTCCTAGCGCCGTCGGCCCTTGTGTTGGGTGGTGATAAGGTGACCTTGCCACCATTAGAGGTGTTTCCCTTGTTTTTTTTCGTGCAGTAGCGGCAGCTGCTTTGCCCATCACCATAATACGGGTTGGGCTGGGTCGCTCTGACCCGGTTCTAACCCTAAAATTAAAAAAAACGGAAATTGCTTTTTGCACCTCGCTTTCGATAAGTTCACCACCCTTCTTTGTTTTTTTGTTTTTTTTACTGGGCCTAGCCCAACTGGCAACAAAATAAAAAAAAAAAGAAACAACAAACTTACTTTTTCCGCTCGCATATTTACTAAGGATACACCTTTAGGACTTGGGCCTGCCCAATAGAGTTACGAATTTCGTAATGCCTTTTGCACCTGTGTTTTAATGATTGCACCCCCGCAGCACTTGGGCCTGGCCCACTTTGGGGCAGTACATAGCTTACTATTTACTCCTGCATATTCATAAATGCACCCACATCTGCTGGGCCTAGTCCAGTTGTGTAATTTAATAGGTGCTGCTTATTGCACCTCCATTGGTTACTGTATGCACCTTTAATTACTAAGTGTACTCCCCACTTCTATTCTATCCCTTTCCATTTTTATTTGATCCATTTGATTACATATTGCTATTATTCACTTATGTTTACTATTCCGCACTAGTTTTCTTTAGTAAGCGCATATGTTTTCGGCACTCCATGCTAGGTCTCCGACTTGTTTGGTGGTGCATCAATAACTTGTGGATGGATTTCGTGGACATCATGCTAGGTCTCCGACTCGCTTGACTCCATAGATTCACCGCAAATTCAAGATCTTTTCTAAAAAAAAAAAAGAAGCTAAATACTCAAATGAAATATCACTCAATTCTTTTTTTCTTCTTTATATTTCACTTGAGATCGTTTCAAGGTCCAATGCCTTAAGCGATTATCTCCGCTCCTTTTGAAAATTAAATGTCGTTTCAAGGTCCAACGCTTTAACGACTCTTTTTCACGCAATTAAAATAAATCTTTCAAAAAGAACTACGTAAGTCTGATTCCTTATTACACTTGGGGATACGTAGGAGCGAGGGCAAACCCCTTGTCGACCTAAAAAACAAAAAAAATATGAAATATTCTCTTTTCTAAAAAATAATAAAAATTTTGATTTTCTTTTCTAAATAAACAAAAATAAAACAAAGATAAGTCATGTTTTTAAGGGAAGATAAATAATTAAAAAGTCACTTTATTTTTAGCACACTCGATTAAAGGCTATCGTCTTCGTGACGAACGTGTGGGGTGCTAACACCTTCCTCGTGCGTAAATGACTCCCGAACTCTTTTTCTCTAAAATCGTAGACCATGCCTTATCTTTTTGGTTTTTACGACGTTTTCCTTAAATAAACGTTGGTGGCGACTCCATCTCAAGTTTTCCCTTTTTTGGGAATCTTATCTTTTTTTTCATCGCCGTCCCCGTCGTGGCCGGATACGTTGCGACAGTCCCCCACCTGATTTGTTGTTACAAGTCCACCACGAAGATTTTCGGGTGCTATTTCAGCTTTATATACAGGTGAACCTATTCATCAAGAAGCAACTTTTTGAACAAAAATAAACAAAATTATTTATGGTTATAATGTTGTAGTTAGTTACCACTTACCATGAATAAGATAATTCCAATTCCATATCATGTGAAAAATCTTCCCAGGTCAAGTAAGTAAGGATCCTGCAGTTGAATGAATAACACAAGTCAATAACACATTTTTCTAAGTTCTGTGCTTTATTCTATCTTTTTAATCAACTTAATTAGCTATTGGACTATATCTCCATTTGCTAAGTTTTCAGTAACTCCTTAACTGAGAGAATACAAAGTGCTTGAAAAATGAAATGGTTATGTGACATTAGTGCATACAAAATTTGATGAAATTAAGCTCTAAATAAGGTTTAAAAAAATCTATAGATATAACAACATGGAAAACAGTCGCAGTCCTAAGTTGTTTGTCCAATTTATATAGAGTATAGAAATTTCAAACCATAAACATAACTGACAAGCACTAAACCAAATAAAATAAGAAACTCCCCACAGAAATGCAATTAGCAAAGAAGAAACACTCCATTGATTAATCGAAAAAAAGAAGAAGCAAAGAAATTAATAAATATAAATACAGGTCTACATTTATGATGGTTTTCCAATAATTAGTAACTTATTAAACCAATTAGGTAAAGAAGGATAAAATTTATATCTGATTTATCATAAAAGATTTTTTCAAAAATGTAACGAAAAAAAAAGTATTACAATGGGATCACTACCTAGTGGATTGATTTCATTTCTCAGTCACATTCTCAACATCCACAAACAGAAAGATCAATAAATCAATTCAAAGGGAATAATGATTGGAATTGGAAATACAAAACCTTGGGAACAGAGATTGAAGCCTTGGATAGATGAGGCGGAGTGAGTTCTCGAGTCCAGCTCTGTGGGCACGAAACTGTAAAATTTAGAATAACCTTTATAACAATGTTTTTCCTGTGAGTACAACTCCATTTCTTTCTCAAGTCGATTTATATCCAATTATATGTCTGAGGAGTGGGTGTCTACTCCTACATGGCTTTAAGTGTGGCAAGAGCATCTTCACACCAAGAAATATCATGTATATAACATGACTCCAGTATTTATACTTTACATAACTTTAGAAGAAATCATTCAAAAATGCTTTTAAAAGGCCCAAGTTGAGTACTCTTGAGGTCATAAAGAAGCATTCACAAATAAATGACTATTTTGTCTTTTCAGCACGTGCAGAATTTTCATTTGAGAGCTCACCAAAATTATTACTACCAGAACTACTAGCCTTTTGGGATTGTTGCAAGTGTTTCTGATCATCATTATATTGATTGGTTGTCCCAGTCGTAGCTGGGCTTTTACTATTAAGCCATTCAGTAACTTCTTCTGATGATGCATGAAGAGCAGTCAACCCATTAAAATAGAATCATGACCAAAAGTTACCTATAGGGAGATGCATGAAATTTCCATGAGAAATTCAATATTTACAACACAAAGCCCTCACCTTAGCTTCAACGGTTTGAATAGTGAACATATTTTGCATCAATTTTATCCCTCTTTGTTAAATTTGCATCTAAAAATGGCTCACATAAACGAAGCATGAAATCACTAAGATTTACAAATCTGCCTGAACTTGCACAAGTAATAGGGTCAACCTATTTTTAAGATGAAGAAAAATGTCACACATATTCTCATAAGACATATAACAAAGAAAAGGTATGAGTAGTTAAAAAACTTCAATATGAACATTATGACAAGGAATGCAAAAAACAAAGAAATAAAATAAGAATGAAGCAATTGAATACAATTTATCTTGTTTGTTGTGTCACTGCAGTTCCACTAAAAAATATAGAACATTATGCATTGAAGGAAATGTCAATACAGTTTCTAAAAACAAGTTTTCATAATACTCATGAATATATGATCCTTATCATAATAGAATTGTAATGGACTTCTTGTGAGTATGGTTAAATGTTAAAGGTGTTCCTTGCAACACCCTGAAATTTTGATAACTGAAATATATGGTTGATGTATT
This sequence comes from Glycine latifolia, assembly GCA_013407115.1. Classification (NCBI taxonomy): domain Eukaryota; kingdom Viridiplantae; phylum Streptophyta; class Magnoliopsida; order Fabales; family Fabaceae; genus Glycine; species Glycine latifolia. The sequence continues at coordinate 10,377,157 of CM023944.1, read as the reverse complement.
TCTTGTATTATTTAATTAATTTATTAATTTGGATTAGATGAAATGTTGTATGAATTATCATTGTGCAACTACTTGGTGTGGATGTTAGGTTAGGTGGAGTTTGTTTGGTATATGTTTGAATTATTTGTGTGAAATGTTAATTAGAGATAAAAAGAGAAATTATAAAAATGTTTGAAGGGAAATAATCATATTACCATTTCTCTTGATATGAGAATTATCATATTACCCTTGAAGTGGAAATTACAAAAATGCCATTGAGGTAAAAATTATAATAATACTCTTAGATATTTTGAAGTGAAAATTACAATTATACCCTTGGAGTGAGTAACAAATTATCATAATACCCTTAAGGTTAAAATTACCAAAATATCCTTGAATATTTTTCCTTAGATATTTTGTGGAAACTTGATAAAATTACAGAAATACCCCTAGGATGACAAATTACCAAAATACCCTTAGTAATATATAAACATAACAAGAACACTAGGAGTACCTAGACTAGCCAAAAATTTATGATTAGGTAAACCAAAAGATAAGTTTCTAAATTTTACTACTCAATATAAGAAATGCAAGTAAATAAACCTTACCGTAAAAAATGAAGGAAATTGCATGAATATCTAAAGTTATCACGAGCTATAGTTTCAGACTATGTGATGATATGATGAGAAAAATTATTGCATGAGAAACACCTGTGATGGTAGTGTGATACAAGAAGGATAGGATAAAAGCTAATGGATCAAAGTGACAAGTTTAGAAGTGCTTAGAATATATTTAGTTATAATTAATTAATTTATGAAAAGAAACCAATCCTAGCCATGTGGAATATAAAAGGCTTAAGAATTTTAGATGAATGACACCTTAGTAGCTATCACATTTATTGGAAAAAACATGAAGTATAAGAGGTATAAATCAAAAGAGACAAACTTTAAATAAAGCAAAGCAAGTGCACGTGGGATTTTTCAGCAAAAATCAATTGGAAAAGGAAGTGCAAATCATGTGCATTTGAACGAAGCTCTAGCATTGGTGTGCAATAGATAACTGCACAGCCATACATAAGACAAATCAAATTTGGCCTCTAGGACAAGCTTGTACACGTTGAATGGTCAACCATGCTTAAGGAATCTTTGATTTTTGCTTAGTAAGCAGGCATTAAATGCATGAAATAAAAATATCTTTATGGCATGATGACTTAGTTGAATTAGAACCAAACCAAAGACTAAGTTACATTCTAACTAACTCTTCTACTATAAATACCTCTCGTGGAAATAAAAATTTGCATGTGCAAGGCCTTCATCCTAAAACTTAGCCACTTGTTTCTTATCCTCTCTTCACTTTTGCTTCATTTTCTCTTCTCTTCTTCTCACTCAAATTGCAGCCCCTTTCACCAAATTACCTATCATTTCTTCATCCAAAATATTCTATTAGAAGATAGCAATTTTAATCCTCAAGCTCTTGAAACATTCGAACCAAATATTTTGGTAAGTATTGTGTTGAAATTCGTATGGTTTTAAGATAAATTTTGGGCTATTTTTAGAATTTTATATCTCCCTCTTTACTTAACCAAATGAGGTGTTTGACCACTCATTTTAAATCTTAGGATGTCTTTTATGTTGTCCTAAAATATGGGACCAAACTGAGTAGTGAATCATGCCCATAATTTATTTGAACCCAAGTTGTCCATAACTGTCCACACACAAATAGCTATTGCCAACTGTTTTTAAAAATTTACGTATTTCTCATTTTTTTCTCAAATTAGGCTTATGATATATGAAATTGAAGATCTATATGTTAACTATAACATTAAAAATTCATCCAAATCTAGATAGAGTACTGCATGCAGTCACGAAAACACTAAGAAATGTCAGTGTAGAATTTTGAGCTTGTTGGTAGCCTTAGAGTGTTGTGATTAAAATGTTATAGATAGAGTTTTATAACTCCAATTGAGGCATGTAATACCTTATTAGAAAGCTTAGGAAGTCTAGTTTAACATACTAAAATATTGGAATTTAATAACTTGTAGATTAGCATATATTATAGGAAAAACCAAATCATATATGGTGAGAAATCTATACTAAATTATCTTCAATTTGATATATAGAGCTCTGTGTTTGGACCTAAGCACGTGAACTTGAGAGGTCTCAAAACAACACTAGAAGGAGCTATCAGAAGGATATAGATAGGTAAATGGAGTTTATTGTTTGGTTACAGTTTTTGATACCATAATTGGGGGTCAGAAAACCCAATTATGGAGATATATGCATATCCCTATTGTGTGCTGATTTTTAATAAATAATATGTTTTAAACTAATGGGATGCGATATATTTATTATTGATGTATGTTTGTTACTATTGTGTGTTTGTTTTCAAGAAAAGCTGTATTTTTAACTTATGGGATTCGACGAAATGGTTATTGATGGATAAAATTGTGATTGATGTAGTTGTTATAATGATTGAATTTTTGAAAAAAGTCTTAATTACAAAGGAGACTATGCCCAAAATTTTATAATATGTTTTCCTATTTAATTCTTTATTAAATTTTAAATATGCATAAGAGTTTGTTTTCCATATTGTAGTCATCCTTCTTAATTTAGAATTTTCCTAAAATATCAGTCTCGTGGTAATATAGATTGTGAATGAATAAGATGATATTAATGATGCTGAAATGAGATAATGTTGATATGGTTGATGATGTTGAATGAGACAATGTTGATGTGATTCATAATGTTGAAATGAGATGATATTGATGTTTTATGATGATGATGTTGAGATGACATGATGTTAATGTTGATAATGACATTGATGAGATATAATATTGATGTAGATATACATGGATACCCATGGGGATGCATAACTGGTTATCCTTGCGAGGAAGGATTTGTTCCTAACCATGATTATGCATTGATGGTGTCCATGGTTGTATGTTGTGTATGTACACGAGGGGTGCAGTGACCAGTTGATTATCCTTGCGAGGAAGGATTTGTTCCTAGCCACGGTCAGTGCATCAGTTAGCCCATATTTGTATGTTGTGTATGTACATAGGGGATGTATGACTGGTTACTCTTGCAAGGAATGATCTGTTCCTAGCCATGGTCATACATTGATGGTGCCCATGTTTCATACTTCATAATTACATGGATGGAAATAGAATGAAGGCAGCACGTACCTGTGAGTTTTTATGGGCTAAAAACACAGGTACTAAGGGGCCATCAGGTTTGAAATTCCCTTGTGACCACTGGTTGATCACCGTGGGGTGGAATGACTAGTGCATGACAGGGTGACCCTGATAGGCGTCTGAATCATTTTTCCTAAGAGAGGCTATTTCCATGAGGATGGTACCACATTACATTCTGAGAGTTGAGTCAGGTGCATGCATCGTTCTGAGCATAATTATTTTGATTTTGAAATGAAGTGGATGACTGATTTGTTGAGTGTGGATTGAACGGATGGATTAATAAGAATGATTGAGGTTGTTATTGTTGTTTCCTTTTTTATTGTTGTTATTTGATGCTTGTTGGTTTTCAATAATAAACTCACCCTTGCAATTTTGTATCATGTGGTTAGTACCTGTGATGATCGCAAACCTTCGTTTGTGGGAGCAGATGTTCAGCAGTAGGTGATATTGGAGAGAGATTCTTTTTTTGGAGCCGCCAAGCCAACGTGACAACGTTGGAATTTATTTTGGAAGATAGTTGTGTTTTGTTATAAACTATTTCTTAGTTGGTTCCTTGTTTCTCTTTGATCGGACATGTAATCTCAAGCTCACATATTTATGTAAAAACTAAATTATGTTCTGACATATGAATGATATGTATATGTTTAGTATATTTATATATATATATATATATATATATATGTATGTATGTATTTATTACGTAAGTGTGCATTTTTTATGAATGTATTATCACGAAAAAGTTACTTTTATTTTCACAATCAAATTTGTGGAGTTTTCATTTAAAATTTGGAAATTATAAGTTTAGAGGTAGTGATATCGGAGCAACGAGGCGGGTCGTTACATTTCTTGCACGTGACATAATTATGCATTGAAGGAAATGTCGCTGCAGTTTTTAAAAACAACTTTGTTATTTTTATTACAACAAGTAAGTAGCTTTCAGCTTCTTTATCAATCTTATCCTAAACCTGCTCTTTTGAAGTCTACATAATTTTTGCACGTGACATTAACTTAACATTTTTTATAATCCAAAATTAATCTGCTAAACTCAAACACACTGTCAACATACTTTCTTCTTCTACTGATTTATTAAATGTCACTGCAGTTCCACACTTCCACTAATAAAATTTTATCTTGTTTAGTCCTACTTTTCAGTTCCAATCCCTCAACATGATGTTGCTAAGTAGAAATTAAGAGCAGGTTTTGTCATGTAACTCACTCGCTTGGCCCGTGTCCGAGAGGTGTTCAAACTAAAAAAAATGACACACGGTAGAGGAGTTACCTACACATGTCTCAGGTGTGTCTGAGAACTGTTAGTGTCTAACGCGACACGCTATTTTGAAGGGGTGTCCATGGTTAATAAGCAGCAAGCCTACAATTTAGAGAGCAAATTAGAGGAATAATTTTAATTAAATGTCAGTGGATTTCAAAGAATACACAAACACAAATTATTGGAAAATGATTGGCACAGAAATTTGAACAAATAGGTGGAATGCATAAACTTTCATGAAAAAGTGAGGAAAAAATCTAAGAACAGTCAAATACATGGTTTAACAAACATTCTCATACATTAAGACAGATATCCACAACATCAATAAACAGCTTCACAGGAAATTTTATCTTCAAAAAGATGTTTTTTTAAGAAGAGAATAGCTCTTTTTTTTCTCAAGCACTCTTCATCATGTTTTTTAGCCACAATGGTAAATAAAGCAGCAAAAATACATACATTTTTTGCGTTGACACAATTAATACAGAGTTCAAAATAGATACTAACAATTTCACGTTTCTGCTTCTGATTCATAGACCAAAATGGTGGCAGCCAAAAACAAATTTAGTTATTCATGTTTAGCATGCAAGAATAAACAAAATAGATACTAACAATTTTGCGGTTCTGCTTTGTGTTTTCCAAACTACAGCGCTCACAAAGCTTAAAAATATAAAATCTCCACAGCCATCCTCAACCCTTATTGACAAGAAATAAATCACTGAAAAATAAAAAATAAAAGGAAAAAAGATCAATAAAGAAGGAGAAGGAAAAATGCGCTAGGAATAAGATTGAGGAAAGATGAATGACAGGGTGAGCCGAAAGAGAGAGAGTAGCAACCTAAAGTTCAATTTTAATTTTCAAATTTCAAATGGAGAAAAGCCAAAGACAATACCAGAGTTAGTGAGAATGCAAGACCACAGTGCTTGTTGCTGCTTTTCCGCAAATTTTCCCACTTCCTGCTTTGGATTTAGCTTTTGGTAGTGGTTCGCTCACTTGCTCCTTGGCGTGAATGAAGAAGAAAAACTGTGCTAGCTTGACACGTGCTAACCGAACCTAACACTTGCTATGAGGAGGACAGCTGGAGTACAAAGCTGAAATTAGCTTATAGCATGACACGTAAGATTTGCCAACCTTCTTTTATTACTATAGATAGATATATGCATGAACATTATGCCATGAATATTTTTTAGGTAGCTGCTATACTATTCAGAATATGCTACCTAAATTTTCAGAGGGGAGGAAATGCTCAATGGTGTAGTGCACTTGTAGTTTGGGCTTTATTGGTGTCGTGGTATGTGCTTAGAAAAAAATGAGTGTGCAGACATTTGCTTCCTATATTAGATGAATTTTTAATACACCAAGCACAAACATTTTAATATCAATATTACCCAATTTATAATTCGTAAGAATCTTACGGATTGTCAATCCGTATAAACCTTACAGATTGTCAATCTGTATAAACCTTCTGGATTTGTAATTCGTAAAGTCATTCCTTAACATTATTTTAATATTTTATTGAAATTTAAGTCTTTTACATTATTTTTTAACTTATAAAACAAATAATAATCCTTAACATTATTTAAAAAAACATAGAGAGTCAACATCATCAACATCTTTAACCTAAGTTAATTGGGATCGATGGTAGATGAAGTCAAATGACATATCGAGGAAAAGGGGTAAATAAGACAAAAAGAAAAGAAAATAAGGGTGAAAGAAGGAGGAGGAAAATGAAGAGGAAAATAATTAAAGAGAAACCGTCTGGAACATAGAGATAATAACATGTCTAATTCTCCACCAAACTTATAATTTTTCTCCATTCCATCCTAAAACACATTTTTTGCCAATTTATTCAATTACATTTCTTCAGGTAAGTTTTGGTTTATATCTACCTTTCTTTATGATGAACTCTTAGTAACAAACTTTTGTTCTTACCGGAACATCCAGGGACATTCTAATTACGTACTTAAACCACCTCAATCTATACTCCCATAAACAAAAAAATTGAAGTCGTAAAATAATTTACGACTCTAATGGAAAAAGAAAAAAAATCCCTTACGAAAGTCGTGTTGAAAAAATAAAATGAAGTTGTAAAGTATTTTACGACTTCAATGAAAAAAAAACTTTTGTCCAACTTTAAAATCATGTTACAAAAAATAAAGTTATAAATTTTTTTTCGACTTTAATAAAAAAAGAAAAAGAAAAAGAAATAAAATCGTAATACAATTTATTACGACTTTCAATTCATAAGTCAGGTTATCTTATGACTTATCTCATTTAAAATATTAATTTAAATTTTACTCATATTTATTAATTTTGAAAAAAAAAAAAAGTCTCTTTAGGATCGTTTTGCGGCCAATTAGAACTCTACCTTGATTATTTCTCTTTACTACCTTCCTTTTTAATTCCTACGAATTTGCGTACTATTTTATCGGAGTGGACTCACTAAAGGCTAAGGTAGATGTTGTCTTTAAGGGGAGCTAACTTGAAAACATAAAGGTACAGTGGTATACACAGAACTTGTTTGGTCAAGGTAACAGCTCCCCCACTTATCTGCCACCCCCAAATAAAAACTCATAAATTCCACCAAACATTCAAAGGGAGAACACGAGCATTCTAGATCAATTGACTCCATTGATTACTATCTTTTCTTGCACCTACCAGTTCACAGCTATTAGTTCTCTGGATGACGGACAGACAGAATCCAATATACATGTAATTTAGTCATAGTCCGAAGTTCCTAAACATAAAATATGTAAGACGGATCCATCGTGCATGCGTGTGTGTGGTTAATTGTTAATTTGAAAAAAAAAATGTAGGGTTAGATTTGTGGGACCTTATTATATACGTTAAAAGTCATGTCTCTGTCTGCAAAACTGGGATCAGGCCAAGGTCTTTCAAAAGGTGAATGCATCACCACAAGCATTAGGTTGTCTTTGCGAATATCGGGAATTTAGGCCATTGTAAGCGAACATCAAGCAAATATTTACTTGGTATATTATATGTTAATTAAACTCTCTAAAAAGAAGCAAAGAGTTTTGCCTCGTGAATCAAACTTTATGGGTCATGTTTAAGATCATATTATATTATAGTTTTGTTCTCGTGATTTTAAATTATGTATTTTTTAGGTGAAATGTATCTAACCTGCCATGTAGAATGAAAGGACAAGGCAACTGTTGTTAAATAGTAGATGATCAATTTAAAATGTATAAAAAAAATTACAAAGAAAAAAAAACAAAAATATTAAATTATAAAGACTAAAAAAAAGAGAGAGATTGAAGTAATAGAAATCCGTGGGTGAAGAGTATAAAGTACTATTTGATATTTAGATTTTGGGAGGTCACGTGACTGGTGCGTGGATTATATGAAATTGGGGGCGGTGTGTGTGTGACGTTACATCACGTGCTTCCTCGGATGCCGCCAGAGGCATTCATAAGCTACGATTGGGTGAGTGCCAGTTGGATCCATCCCCGCTTCCCCACTAATCCAGACTGTCATCTCAACGTCTCTCTCCATCATTCCACCACTACTATTCCCGTTCTACCCTCCCATTCCCACCTAATCCCCCTCAGTCCTTATCCATTCTCCGGGTCAATTTCGACAACAACAATTTCCTCAAATAATCTAACTGGCCCAAGCTGTAACGCTTTTGTGATCACTTATTTCCATAATGCCTTCTCCCTTTTTTCAATCCTATCCAACCGCGTCCCACTGCCTTCCTTCTCACGCCTCCAACACTAGACTGTTTACACATTCTAGTCACGCGCGTGTATTTCAGTCTATGAATACTCAACTGGGATTAGAAACGGTACTTATTTGGGGTCCCTCAGTTAACTTACTGAGCAAGCCGTGGCTCGTAAATGCCAGAGGGGCTAACCTAACCACTTCCCACGCACAAAAGTCACTCTTTAATCTCTCTCCACAGTTACAAACACACATTTCCTGGGACCTATATATATACCTCTCTTCCTATCTCCTTCATCCACATCACAAAAATTACAACACCCAACCCATCCCTCATTTCAAAAAAGGGCCATTGTTACTGTTTTTACCATCCGAAAAATGGCCAGTCTTGTTTCTTCCCCATGCTTTCTCAAACTCTTGTTTCTAGTTTCAGTCTTTCAAGTTTCCTTTGCTGCTAGGAGGTTGAATGAGCTGGTTCAGGACCAGTCTCAGTTACTCCATTACCACAACGGTCCTCTTCTATACGGCAAAATCGCCGTGAACCTTATCTGGTATGGTAACTTCAAACCATCCCAAAAGGCCATCATCACCGATTTCGTTACCTCACTGTCATCCCCAGCGTCTCAGAACAGCCAACCCTCTGTTGCCACGTGGTGGAAAACCACCGAGAAGTACTACCACCTGAGTCCCAGGAAGGCTTCTCTTTCCCTCTCGCTCGGTGATCAGATTCTCGACCACACATACTCGCTGGGGAAGTCACTAACCAGCAAGAACCTCGTCCAGCTGGCTTCCAAAGGCGGACAGAGGAACTCCATCAACGTTGTTCTGACATCCGCTGATGTGGCGGTCGAAGGTTTCTGTATGAGCCGATGTGGGACCCATGGCTCCTCCGCATCTCACGTGAAGAAGAACAGCAAGAGCTACAAGTTCGCTTACATCTGGGTGGGAAACTCCGAAACCCAATGCCCGGGGCAATGCGCCTGGCCATTCCACCAACCCATTTATGGGCCCCAGAGCCCACCCTTGGTTGCTCCCAACAATGATGTGGGACTTGACGGAATGGTCATAAACCTCGCCAGCCTCCTTGCCGGAACCGCCACCAACCCCTTCGGAAACGGCTACTTCCAGGGTCCCGCGGAGGCTCCGCTCGAAGCCGCGTCGGCGTGCCCAGGGGTTTATGGGAAAGGGGCTTACCCTGGTTATGCTGGGGACTTGTTGGTTGACTCTACCACTGGTGCTAGCTACAATGTCAAGGGGGCTAATGGGAGGAAGTACCTTGTTCCTGCTCTGTATGATCCTTCTACGTCTTCTTGCTCAACGCCCGTGTGATCAGAAGGATTATTTTGGTGATGCCGATCGTTCAGTTCCCTGTTGCTACTACGATGGTGTTAGAAACCACGGATTAGGGAGGTGTACAAAGCTTCTAATAAACCAATTTGTAGGATTATTTCATTTATTTGTTTGTTTATACTATCTTCTGGATATGTACGCGGATTAAGGATGTTATGTAGTAGAAGCAAATGTTCTTCCGTTTGCTTTTTTAATATTAACAAATTATTATTACTCTTCAACAAATATTCCTTGCTTGCACTTTCTTTTTTCAGGTCTTCTGGGCTTGGGGTTTAGACACTAATAATGTCAGTTTATATTCATACTGATTCTGGATGATTCTCGCAATTAGAAACACTTGTCGCGCGAGTTAATCAATATGTGATACTTACTGGTTAGCCCATCCTGTAGGATCTGAACCATCTGGTTACTAAAGCTAATTGAAAATTCGAACCAGCTTGAACCAAGTACAACTGGTGTTAACTGTTATTTAATGGAGTTTGACTCGATTGAAGGCAAAAAAATATAAATAATGCAGTTTTAAAAAAAAATTGTACCAATAATGCATTTCAAAACGTAAATACAAATCTACTGCGGCCAAATGCGTCTATCCACGACGTGATTAATCACGTTTTGCCATGACGTGTTTAAACACGTCCTCCATGGACGTGATCAGTTCCCATTCATGTCCTCCATGGACGTGACTCAGTCCCAATCCCGCCACCCCTGGACGTGATCCAGCCTCCTATAAATCCCCCCCCTCCCCTCACCCTTTCAGCCAACTGCACCCATCATTTATAACCATTTTCCATTTTGAGCATTTGCAAAGCTATTACGCTATCTCTTTGGATTGGATTTTTGGTTCAAGCAAGCAAGTAAGTGTTGGTGAAATATATTAATTTTAAATTGCCATAGGATCTATATTATGTTGTTGTCTTAGAGAATTTGTATTAATGTAAAAAATTGTTATTGACTGAGGTTAGAAATAGTTACTTATTATAACCTAGGTTTTAGGTTTTGATTAGTTAGTTACGTAGATTAAGAGCTAGGTTTATTGAGTTACAAGATTATTAGTTAGTTACGTAGGTTAAGAGCTAGGTTTATTGAGTTACAATATTATTGGTTTGTTACGTAGGTTAAGAGCTAGGTTTATTGAGTTACAATAATATTGGTTAGCTACGTAGGTTATGACTTAGGTTTAGGGTTTAGGGTGCAATTAGTGGGTGACCTAGGTTTTCATTAGTTATTTACGTAGGACATAGATAATAAATTTAATCAAATAATTTTACATGAAGGATTAGTTTATTACCTAGGTTATGACCTAGGTTTTCATGAAGGACTTACGTAAGACGTGCATAATGAATTTTTTCAAATAATTTTTCTTCCAAATGAAATAAATTATGATAATATGCTTATAGATTTTTCTGTTTTACAGGCGTGAACATGGTACTGTGTTGCTAATCTTTGTGATATTGTAGTCGTTGGTCATATATTAAAAAATGTCTGGAGATGGTGATTTTGTTCGTATTGCTTTATATTATAATGGTAGCAAAATTGAGAGCCAAGGTGGTGTTGTTTTTGAAGGAGAGAAAAAGGGAACACGTATCAACCGCAACTCAACCATTGATGAATTGCATGAAAAAAATCAGTAAAAAATTAGTTCTGAAAGGCAATGTATCTATCACTATGGTCACTGCAAGAATATGGTGCGATGATAAATATGTCAGCATGAAAGTAGTTGACGACGAAGACTTAGAATTTGTGATAGGAGAATTCTTCAACCAGTCAAGGAAAAATTTCTTAGAGTTGTACGTGGATTTTGCTGGAGTAGAGGATGTGGCTTTACCAACGAGGTCAGTTGATTTCAATTATTCTCGTGGAGCATCAGCATCTGCTGCTCCAGTTGTTAATTTGTCTATGGAAGATGAAAATGACCCCACGTGGGTTATGGATGATGATATTGACGATGACGATGATGAAAATATCGCAATGGAAGATCGTCTCCTTGCCGAGAATGCTAGTGCTTCGGACAATGATGACGACGATGGTCGAAGCGCAACTCAAATACAAGTACATGACTCAGTCGTGAGAGAGCATGAAACCCAACGACAAGACGATGCAGGGGAGTCTCATTTACCGCAACAAGTGAAGGTATGTTACCAAACAATAGTTACATACATATATGTTTGTTTATTGTGTCAGTGTATTTTATTGTAAAAAAATTTGGAAATTGCATATGTAGGTGAGGGTAATACTACTTTTTGGGATGGAATCCCACATTACACCTACATTGATTGGGATTATCCGAGTGAACAAGATTCTGGAAGTGGTTATGCTTCAAGTTCAGTTGAGGGTCCATGGGTATTAGGGAATAAGTTGTTTGTGAAACAGGAATTTGCATCAAAAGAAGATGCGCAAATGGCAATCAAGCTTAACCTCATGAAGGAGCATCAGGAAGCTGTCGTGGTTGAAAGTACGCCGGCAAAGTTAATCATGAAATGTCGTGCGCATGACCAGAATTGTCCATGGAGGGTTAGGGTAATGAAACCAATGTACGGTGAAAAATGGGTGGTTACCAAATGGGGTGGGGATCACAATTGCTTAAATGATCACATTTCTCAGGACCACAGACAATTAGATGCCAGTGTTATTGTTTCACTCGTACTAGGTATGTTTTTGGATGAATATTTAATGATGAGAATTAATGATTATATTATTGTTCTTAATGATAACGAGATTTAATATTCTTTTATTAGGGATGATAAAGCATGATCCATCATGTTCAATTGGACTCGTCCAGGAAAGGATAACTCATTCCTATGGATACAAAGTTTCATATAGAAAGGCATGGTATGCAAAGCAAAAAGCAATTGCAATTATCTACGGTGATTGGGAGGAATCATATGCATTTTTGCCGAGGTGGTGTGAATATATGGTTGCACGTAATCCAGGTTCTGTTTATCGTCTTCAAACAAACAGCTATTATGTGGCTCATAGAATCGTTCATGGAAAACGTGTGTTTCACCGGATTTTTTTGGACCTTCAGACAATGTTGCGAGGCTTTCAATTTTTGTAAGCCGGTTATTCAAATTGATGGCACTCATTTATATGGCAAGTACAAAGGAAAATTGTTGATTGCCACAGCTCAAGATGGAAATAATGAATGTTTGCCACTTGCATTTGCTATTGTCGAGGGTGAGACGTTGGAAGCTTGGGAATTCTTTCTGGATAACATTCGGGCGCATGTTACACAAAAGACAAATATTTGTCTTATTTCTGATCGGCATCGAAGCATATTGTCTGCAGTTGAGAGGCACCGTGGTTGGCAACCACCGCATGCGTATCATGTCTTTTGCCTTCGTCATATTGCAAGCAATTTTAATCAAAAGTTCAGAAATGAAAATTTGAAGAGAGCGGTTATGAATTTAGGTATGGTTAAAAGCTTCATCTATATTTTTTTGCATGTAGTTGTAAATTGTAATGTTATTTAATTTGTGTGCAGGTTATACCCCTTCTATTGTTCAGTTTGACATAGCCTACGCAAGTTTTCGTGATGTGAGTCCTGAGGTTGCAAACTGGATTGATAGCATCCCGAAAGAAAAGTGGACACGTGCATATGATGTTGAGGGACGAAGGTATGGACATATGACAACAAATTTGGCCGAGTCAGTGAACAGAATGTTAAAAGGTGCAAGAAACATGCCAATAACCGCGTTGGTTAAGCACACGTACAGCAGATTGGTGGAATATTTTGTTTGTCGAGGGCGCTCGGCTCTTAATGAATTGCAAGGTCCTTCTCGTCATTGCAAAAATGTGGTTGCTATGTTGAAAGCCTATGAGACCACTGCTACTGCTCACTATGTTCGTGCATATAATGTTGATCAAACTGTATTTGAGGTTGACGATGGTTACGAAAGATCATATTCGGTTAATCTCCCTGAGCGGTTCTGTCAGTGTGGGAAATTTAAGGCGTTCAAGTATCCTTGTAGTCATGCCATAGCAGCCGCTTTACATGTTCGTCAGGCACCATCACAATATGTGGATGACGTATTCCTCATTACAAAGCTGGTAGAAGCTTATTCATTCCCATGGCAGCCAATTGGTAATGAGCAAGCAATCCCACCAACTACAGATCCAGTGGTGATACCTGACAGGTCTATGTTGCGTGCAAAGGGTCGTCCAAAGTCAACTAGAATACGCAATGAGATGGATGAAGTTGAAACTAGTCAAAGTCGTGTTAGGTGTGGTCTATGCAGATTACCTGGTCATAACCGTAGAAATTGTCCTAATCGTCCATCCACCACATGATGTCTTTATGTTGTTTTGAATGTTTTCTGTATGTTGTTATATTTAGTAATAAACATTTGAAAATAAACGAAACTTCCATTGAAACCACTACTGTGAATTTTCATAGACGCTACAAAGGTTGTTGGACATGAAAATGCAATCCACATTAACAATACATTGAAACCTAATGAGTAAACAGAACATACAAACAACTGGAAATAGAGTCACAAACACAAACAATGTTAGGATTTAAAAGCCGAAACAACGAAACCGACTAACAACAACAACTGAAACATGAAAATCATGACATGTCATCTTCCAGTAGTTGGATTACTGGTTTGTTAAAAGTAGCTAGGATTTCTATTGGAGAGAAACGCTTCCAGTAATTAGATTCTGCTAACACCTTCAGTACATCTTCATCATTTTTTCAGTTCTATTATTTGATATTCGACAAAGTTTTGTGAATATTGGGTGTGACCTGGTTGTCGGAAGAACACGTGTTTCACAACCTGTGACTCGTGTATTCCGTAAGGAGGAACTCCGAGCGGCGCAACTCGCTTTATTATATCCTTGAGTGTATCTATATTGCATCCGGAAGGGATTTGAAACCTTTTTGGATTTGTTCCAGTAAAGGAGTAACCCAGAAAATTGTTTTGTCGTGGTTGCTTCCACTTGCCGTTGTAATACAACAGTGCATCATGAGTAGGAATCATCGTGGATTGAAGTAGGTCGAGGACACCATCGAGTGTTCTGCTTATCATACATAATAATTCTATAGGACCAACAGACGAGAATTTTTCATGGCACGCCAACATAGTGCAAACATCATCATCATTATTTAGGGCCAGGGAATGAAAAAAAATTTCGTTACCTGTACTGATGGCTGGTTGTCGATAGTAAATTTCATCCACAAATTGGTCACTTGTGAGCAAGAGGGTGTTGTGCATTCTACTCTTCAGTGACTGAAAGGAACATTCATCGGGAACTCGCATTGGTATTGGGGTAGGACATCCGAAAGAAACACCAGTTTCATTATGCACGATTGATCCATTCGGAAATATAAATGCTAGTTTTGAATTACCAATGTTTTGAGAGGCGGTTTCACCTAAGAATGCCATCGTGCTGAGATTGAGTTTCCTTTGCGGATGTATGTTGTGTGGGGTGATTAAAGTCCTGTGTGGGGGTATATATAACGATGTAAAGTCCCGCCTGTGTGGGACGGGATCACTCGCGTATGGATGAGGCGTGACTAAACAACTGGCGTGCTAGTGTTGTCAATGTCTTCTTACAAATGATGTAAATGCATCAGCTATCGACAAAAAGGACATGGATGTGTTGTCAATGGTCATCGGTGTAGTCAATGTTAGATTCCAGTATAAAGGACGAGTCATTTATTGTGCTTTTCTGCCATGACAAAGACCGAACATTACTTTGGAGAATGTGAGTGCCCACTTGCTTGCGTGAATGCCTAACTATGTCGATCACAAAGTTCAGGTAACTTATCGAACGAGGATATACTTTTATAGTTCCACATTTAGTTTTTAGCAAAATATAGTCATGACAACCAAATTAAATAACCAAATGATTTCCACCACAGATATAGGGGCTAAAAATGTGTCAATAATCAAAACATGTTTAACCAGTACATAGAAACAAATTATAATCGACACAAAATGGAAAATAACAAAATATAAACTCTACGAATAAGGAGGCCAAGGCTCATGACGCGCCCGACGATCTGGCATTCTGCGTCTACCACGTCCACGCGAATACCGCCGAGGAGGAGAAGGATATCGCACATGATATGCAGGTGGAGTGTCATCACTTGGCGGCTCTGGAGGATAGTCTGCCTACTGAGGATCGAAATTGATGCGGCTAAGCACATCGTCAGCAGGTGCCTGATGTGGTATATGAGGTCCCTGACTACTGCTCCCTGCCTCATCCCCAAATGGCATCGCCATTGAACTGAAATCGAACGCAGGCTGGCCTTCAGTGTCCATCGGTGCGGCCTCAGGCCGATAAAATGTATCGGGCTCAGGCCGATAAAATGTATTGGGCTCAGGCTGATAATATGTATCAGCCTCTGGCCGATAAAAAGCATCAGCCTCTGCCTGCGGAGGGTCATAATATGTCTCCCGAACACCGTATTCATGACCTATGTAGGGTGGCCTCATCCAACCACTCGTGCATGGCCTGGGTGCATGAATAGGCTCAGGTACTGGTGTAATAGGTCGTCGACGACGTCCTAACCCTCGACCCTCTTTCGCACGACGCCCGATGTCGAGGGATAACTGTGGCTCATCCGGAAGCTGGGTCAGCGGTGCCTCTGGACCTGCCTCCTCCACCCGAGCAGACTCTCTAAAGCAAGCAATTAGACGACTTACTTCATCGTGAACAAAGTGCAAGCCAACATTCTCAAATTCCTCATCGGTCGTGACATAATGCAAATTCTCCAGGCCATCAACCTACACGTCACAACATAGTTACATAAACAACATTATAACATAATTGTAAAATAATTATTTTGAGTTAATCACTTACACAACGTGCTAATGTGGCACCCTTCTTTGTCACATATCGCTTGCCGGAAAGTCTATACCAGGCCATGTACTGATGGTTCGGTGACATCAGACCATGTAATGCAGGAGGCACCTCAACATGTTCACCTCTCCTATTCCATCTCTGTATAAACTTTCTTAGCTTACGAGGCCAATTCTCTTGGGCTTTACCCCGAAGGGTATAATCATGAACACCTTTCAATTTTCCAGGCCTGTGCGGTATTGGTTGATCGCGCCCAAATTGCCTCATGCATCTATCAGGCTGCGAATACTCAACAATGTGGAAACAAATAATAGGTGTCCTAGCCATCCACAAATGCCGTGTCTCAGCAGATGCACCAAGAAAATCGTAATCACCATAGGGTTGCCAAACGACCTACACAAATAAATTATATATAGGAGTCACTTCCATATTCACATTCATGGTAAATAAATTTATAAATTAAAAAGGCATACCTCGTCTCTAGTTAAGGAGTCTAGCCTCTCTCGATACCAACTCAGTGGGTATGAACGGAAGCGACAACGAGCATTAAATCTAATATCCAGATTAAATATTCAATCGTTAATTGTAGTACGCATAAATACACAGTCATTCAAGTAATACGAAATAAACATACCTGTGTCCAAAGTGGAGGCCTGGCTCAGTCGGAACAGGCAATGGGGAAGCAATTGGTGGAAATCTGAGCCACGCCCAAATCTGAAGTAAAACATGACAACCACCAATGTCTTTTCTATCGGGGTCTGTGCATTCGCACAACTGCCTAAACAAGTTAGCCAGAACCGCTGACCCCCAGCTATATGTAGCAATATCGGCAAAATCACCACCAAGTAAGCCGATGTAACGACAGCCTAGTACGGTCCCCCCCGACCTGTCACAAAGGATCCAAGATCCTAACATTCGAGCAATGTGAGCCTTCGTGAAGTATATCACATTTTGAGGGTTTCCCGCAACTGCATCATATGAAGGATACACCCTGTCGAAATATGTTAACCTCAGACTGCCGATGGCTAACTCTGTGTCCGGATGAGGGCCGTTACCAAAAACCTCATTACACAATTCTAACCAATCTGTGTGAGTGTGCCCGGTAACGACTTGCCCATCAGTGGGCAATCCTAGAATACCTGCAACATCTTGCAAGGTAATCGTCATCTCACCCTGCAGCAGATGGAAAGTGTGTGTTTCTGGCCTCCACCGCTCGACCAGAGCACTGATAAGACCAGCATCAATCTGAAAAATACAGGTAACTTATAAATTTTTAAGCTCAGAATTCAGAATACACAATGTTAGAAACCTGGGTTTTTAACATATCAATTCTAATACAAATTCGTAAATCGATACCTGCATAAACTTCATGCGAGCCACATGTATAAAACCAGCCTCAGTCAAATACTGGGCGACGACGTCCGGAATATCGTCGGGTCGGGGTCCACCAATAAGTCTACCTCCACGACGAATCTTCAGCTCTCTTTGTGTCTCGTCATTCCAAACTGCTTGCGAAATATGAGTGCGTTGTCTACGCCTCCTAAGTACATCCCATCTGTATGGTCCCGGAAGAACATGCGTCGTGGGATCGGTTGACTCATGATCACGGTCACAACCAGAACGTGGTGACTCAGAAGACGATGACTCGGCCATACTTATATGCTACACATTAAATAAATAACATAACTGTTTTTTTCATTGTTGTTTCTTAAACCCTAAACCTAGGTCATAACCGAAGTAACTAATTAGCCTAAGCCCAAGTCCAAACCTAAGTAACTAATTAATTAAGTCCCTGACAATTTCTAATTTTAATATTCTTTAAGACAACAATATAAGATATTTCTAATTAAAACCTAGCCTTAACTAGATTTTTTCTAACCCAAATAAACCTCTAAACCCTAAACCTAAGTAACTAATTAATTAAGTCACTAACAATTTCTAATTTTAATATTCTTTAAGACAACAATATAAGATATTTCTAATTAAAACCTAGCCTTAGCTAGTTTTTTCTAACCCAAATCAACCTCTAAACCCTAAACCTAAGTAACTAATTAATTAAGTCACTAACAATTTCTAATTTTAATATTCTTTAAGACAACAATATAAGATATTTCTAATTAAAACCTAGCCTTAGCTAGATTTTTTCTAACCCAAATAAACCTCTAAACCCTAAACCTAAGTAACTAATTAGCCTAAGCCCAAGTCCAAACCTAAGTAACTAGTTAACTAAGTCACTAACAATTTCTAATTTTAATATTCTTTAAGACAACAATATAAGATATTTCTAATTAAAACCTAGCCTTAACTAGATTTTTTCTAACCCAAATAAACCTCTAAACCCTAAACCTAAGTAACTAATTA
>CM023944.1:10291643-10358512 GCA_013407115.1 Glycine latifolia | reverse complement strand
GCCTTCACCCAAATCCTAACCTAACTAACTAGTTAACTAAGTCACTAACAATTTCTAACCCAAATAAACATATAACAACTAACAAGTAACAATTTCTAATATAAATATCTAACTATTTCCTACATTAATAATAACTTCAGGCCATCAACAATATAACATATTTTATGTAAATTAAATAACATATATTTGAAAAACACTTACTGGATTCACAGAGTTTCCCTACACAAAGCCGCGAATAACCGCTCGAATCTAGAGAGAAGTCAGAGAAAACAACTTTAGAGAGATAAGTAACTATGAAGAATGAAGGAAATGGAAGAGAAGAGGTTTAAGAAGGTAGGAGAAATGGAGGAACTGAGTCACGTCCTGTGTGGACGTGATTGAAGCTGGGTCGCGCCTGCAGTGGACGTGAATGCGCCTCTATCCCGTTTTGCAGTGACGTGATTAAACACGTCCACCATACACGTGAATGCGCCTCTATCCCGTCCTGCATTGACGTGATTAAACACGCTTCCCATGCACGTAAATGATCCTGTAACACGTCTGTGCATGACGTGATTCATCACGCCCACCACTCGCGTGAATGACAACAGTAGATTCGTATTTTGCTTTTGAAATGCATTGTTGGGATAATTTTTTTTTAAGACAGCATTATTTAAATTTTTTTGCCCTCGATTGAACTATGCAAAATATTTTGTGAATACTAGTGTAAAATCTTCTTTTAATGTATTAAATGAAAAACAAGATTATCTCTAAATTTGTTGCTAAGCCCATGTAAGGTTAAATTATATGAACTGGAACAAACATTTAATTTTGTAGAATTCAATTTGCAAATTTTGGACTTAAAAAATACAAATAAAATAAAAAATTATCCAAATAATATAATTCAATAATTATTTACACATAAAATATAAATTATTGTGTTAGGTGAAAAAGATTTTCTCTAAATTGATTTTTCACTTTTGTTATATTTTTTTATTAATTTAACCTTATGAAATTGATAATGAGGGAATCGATTTCATATTGTCATTTTTTTTTAAGCACCTTATTATATGGATTTCCTAGAAATCTAGGTAGTAAGACTTTTTTTTTAACAAGACAATCCAAAACCTTTATTTATTTATTTATTAGAGTTTTTTTTTAATTTTTTAATTTTGTTTTTTATTTAAAAATGAACTATTTTTTGTTTTATTTGTTTATGTATTTGAGTTTTTTTTATTTTGTTTATTTATAATTGTTTTTTATTTAAAAATTATTTTTGTTATTTTTTATTTGAGTTTTTTGTTTTTGTTTATTTAAATTTTTTTATTTTTTTTTATTTTGTTTATTTTTTTATTTCACTAATTTATATAATATTAAACTAAATTATAAAAAATAGAATTATGTAGAATAACATTTAAGAAAAATGCATATATTAAAATAGTTAATATAAATATAATTTAGTTAAATATTTATGAAAAATGTGTATATATTTAAGTCACTAATTATTTTACTAAAACAAATTAAATAGAAAAATCATGTTCAATTTTGAGAATTTGTATCGGTGTAAAACTATGAATACTTAAATATGAATAAATCTATAATAGTGTTTAAAAAAATAATTAATCATTAAATGAAATTAAAACAATTTTATTGATGTAAATTATTTTTCCAAATCCTTAGTACATAAACAATAATTCATGAAATCACATTATATAGGCATAAAATAAAACAACATTACATATAAAAATAAACAAACAATAAAGTCATTGATGAAATACAATTGATAACATGTTGCACACACAAAACATAGAGACTTGACAAGATATCAATTCTCTTTAAGAAACACTTGAGTCAAATATGAACAACATATAGGTATATAATGAAAATTTGTGAATACTAAAATTATTGGTAGCCTAAAATCTAAATACATTATCTTGATAATATTGTGCAGTATAATATTCAATAACATTTGGAGGGGGAAAAAAGACAAAACACAACCACCTATAGAGTATACCATTTAGTTCAACAAAAAAAAACTCTATACGACACAAACTAAGAAGTTAATAACAAGAGCAAGAAACTTACATCTCACTGAACAAAGACAAAACCAACGTATATGTTTGTCATATACAGGCTACAATCTTGACCTTCTATGATTGTCCGTTTCATGGTGGCATCAATAATCTCTGTAGAATCCTAAAATTAAGACTCTTATGAAAGAATATTAAAAAAATATCAATGTAATCGTTAGAGAAGGAATTAAAATTGACTACTATGAGCGTAACTTTGATGTTACCAAAACAATTGGGGTACAACTTTTGACAATGTCATCCGTTAAATGTACACAATAAAAAATATAGTCAACGGATCCTAACGGTATCCTGTGTGGTGTGTCATTAGCATTTACCAGTCCTACAATTATACAAATTCAACAATCAATTGAATGTTTATGTGTATCGAATACGATAAATGTTTTGTGGTAGCTGACCTTATGATCGAACGTAATCTAAAACATAAACCATGGATTAATGTTAAATTCACATTGGGTTACTTGGTGGGCACAAATTATGAATTGTTGAGTTGGGAATGGTTCCCTAGATTGTCGATTCATCATTGCAACTTGGATGACCCCAATCAGACCAGGAATAACTATTGTTGAACTAGAGGATGACAAATTAGAAGGGCGAACAAAGGATAGGAGGTCTAAGTCATCAATGTCGAGAAGCTCCCATGGATAATTGTCCATGACAAATGAGACTTTGTGAGAAAAATATGATGAGATAGGGTGAGTAGCAGACAAAGGTGTTGAGTTACATCTAACTCCCCTGCTCTATATATAATATGTAATATACTATTTTCATATGGCTGATACCAACGGCTGAGATTGCATTGACAATATAAGCGGTTTGAATTGAGTCTTAAGTAATTATGTTTGGTTTGCACTACAAGAAAAAATTCAATGTTTAGTCAATTCATCTCGTAGAAAACATGGTTTAGTCACGTTGTCCCAAACAAACAATGTGAGGTAACAATTGTATGGGGAAAAGCAACGTGGGTTCACATCCTTTTTCTAGCACAAAAGACAGGATTCCTAACGGGTGAACATAAACCTTGTTTTCTTCAATGCGTTGTGTGTCGTTGATTGTCGTTGGAGCAATCTCGGCCACTCTTTTTCTGGCACAGAGGACAAAACTATGCAGGATTCCTAACCGGTGAACAGGAATCTCGTTTTCATCAATGCGTTATGGGTTGTTGATTGTCATTGATAAACATGACAATGGGGCGGGGATAGGTATTGCCTCTTTAGTCCTCGTCCTTAACTCCCCAACATATCTCAAGTACTTGTCCCTGATACCCGACGGGTTGAAATTTGTTACCAATCCCTGTACTCATTGGGTATAAGGTATTCTCGTCCCTGGTTCAGATTTGTAAATAAGTTTTTTATGTAAAAAATAATATTAAAAATCTGATTTTATAAAAAATAAATTGATTGTTACACATTTATTTTTAACTACTTATAAATCAATAAATTCATTGCAGTGCATCTGTCTACAAAAATCGTCAAAAAAAGAATATTAAATTATGTAAAAATTCTAAAATAAAAATAACAAGTAATAAATAAATTAAGACTGACACATTTGTCTTATATGATTCCATTGTTTTTTAAGGTAAAAAAAAATACACCAAATATTAAATAACATAACTCAAAGTCATAAACGCTAGTTCAAATTACACCAAATTAGAAATAAATAGAAAATGAAAACAATGTTCATCATCAAAATAACCACCAACTTCACCAAATATGTCATCAACATTTCTTCCTCAACATGGTATGTATATAAAATCAAACATCATATTTTAAATCTTGTTTCAAATCTTAAAATCAAATATCACATTAGTAAATAAGTGTAGTTATTACTTTACCGATCAACAATAATATCTACTAATCTTACAAATGTCGAGGAATGTTATTGACCAAAGATCAACCTATATTTAAAAATTTGAAAAATTAGATATGAATAATGATATTAAATTTTTTTGGAACAACTAAAAGTGAATATACCTTCATCATCAGATTCAATCTCATCCGTAAAAGTTGATTCTTCACTTGCTCTAGAACCTATAAAACATAAATATAAAATAATAAACAACAATTATAAATTTTAAAAATATAAGCAATTCATAAAGTATATCATTTCTGTCTTTGGGAAAACAACACTTATATATTATGCGTACATTTGTTTCCAATCATAATATGAGAAAAAAAACAAGTGAAATTGATATTTGAAAAATCAGTTTCACAACGTTAAAAACCAAAAATAAAATAAAATGACGGTGAGAAATCGATTTGGGAGGAATCGATTTCTCTGCTTGCATAGTGATTTATATCATTTCTGTAAATAATTTTTGGATTATATTATTTATGTAATTTTTAATTTATTTGTGTGAAAAATTCTTCAAGTCACATTAATAAAATGTTAATTAATTATTTAACTTAGTTTTTTTCTTCTAGAAATTAAAAACAGGTAAATTTTGAATAGTGATTTTTACTTTTAGATATTTTTGTGATATGTATAATGTTAATATATTAATTACTTAGTTAATTTTTAAAAAATATTTTTAATAATTATTTTATTCTTATTTAAATATTTTTTCAAATGAGACAATGTCTTATAAGGATTTACCTAGCAATTCACACAAACACATTAAAATTGCGTAAATGGTTATCAACATTTGTATGCAAATTCAAATAACTTATTAAATTTTATACGCTTATAACATAAACTTTTATATAATGATAATTTATATAAAAAAAAAGTCGGTTTTCTAAACGGATCTTCTTGATAAATAAAGAGACTAAATTGAGTTTTGAATATTTGTTTATGAATTATGGTGTGGCTTCATTTTGGGTGACTTAACAAAAAATTTCATATTCTTAATAAATGAAAAGTATTTCCCAGTTTTTAATCTCTAATATCTTTTCTCAATTATATTTTTTTTCGTCCTTATAATTGGAACTTACAGTCTTACTTAAGAATTAGATTGTCGTATTTTAATGCTTAGCAATTTTTTATTTTTATTTTTTTTAATGCATAATTGACACAATGAACACTAATTAGCATTTGGCCATTTGTCTTTTATTAGTCTCTACACTTTAAAACTTTATTTTTATTCTCTCAAATAAAATGTATATAGTTAAATATAAGAATATATTATGATACGTCATCTCAATTATTAATTAATTTTTTTACTAAACAAGAAGCTTTATTAATTAACACACAATTTTTTTTTAATAGTTAATAGTAGTTTTGAGATTTAGCATTTTAAAAAAAAATATTAACTTCTAGTTTTACTTTTATTCTCCTTTTGCCTTTAAAATATTTATTATTATTATTTTTTTACTTTTTTCTACATAAGGCATGTTTTATTTTATTTATCTTCTTCCACTCATAAGGTAAGGTTTTATTATTATTACCTTTTTTCTTTAGATAAGATAGGATTTTCTATTACATAAATATCAATAATGTTAGATAATAAGATTATTTTTAATTTATTTATGTTATTATTTTTTTGGATGTTTTTATATTTCCTTTTTTTATTTTAATCATTATACTATTTACATTATTTTTCTATTATTTTCAACATTATATTTTAAGATATTTTTACTTTTAGCTAACTTTTCTACTGCTAGTAGTTTTGCCAAATTAATAACCTAAATTTCTACAAATATTTACTCATGGGAACTTTTGGACATAGGACTCAACAGCATCCCTAGTTCTCACAAGCTAATGCTTTTATCTTTATGGGTGCAAAAAATACAGGGTAAAAAGAAACGGATTAGCCATTAAGGAACATACCGCCCTAACAGGTACAGGAGCAGGTTGAGTGGTTCTGAATAAGATCCTTACCCAATAAAGAGAAGAAAGAGGCTGCAATTCTGGAGTTATTGCTGCCTCGCGATTTAAGATTGCAATTCAAATTGTTACTAGTAGCAGTAGCCAGTATTCAACAAAAAAAATAATAAAAAAAAAGCAACAGCAGTAGGAGCCATTGACATTTGAGAGTAACACAGTAGTAATATTTAAAGTGTTGACCACTAGCCCAATTTTAGTTTATCATTCTAACAAAAACATCATGTCAATTTGGCCTAAAATTGGCAAATTAACCGATGAAAGTTTTGAAAATTATTTTTTAACTGAAAATGTTATAGTTTATTAAACTAAGAGTTTTACTAAAGTTTTCTGTTAAACTAGTAGATAATAAACAGTTTAAATATTTGTTAATTAAAGATCATATATTATATTGAAAATTTTAAATAAATAGTGCAATATTAAAGAATTTTTTCATTAAAATAATTAGTGTAACATAAAGGAGGCAATATTATAAAATATTACAATTAAAGTACATATATTTTTTTAAAAGTTATGTGCCTATTTAAAATGATCATTATAATAACCAAGGTTAAATAAATAAAAGGAAAAGAAAGAAAAGTTTAAATTTGTTATATTCCGTCAGAAAAGCGTTAGCGACGGATTTTGCGACAGAATTAGCGACAGATTTTATGACGGATTTTGTAGCGCTGTTAGCGCCATAGATGCTGGATTTTGGCGCTGGGAGCGCCAGAATGGCGCCTTTAGCGCCACAGATGCTGGATTCTGGCGCTGGGAGCGCCAGAATGGCGCCTTTAGCGCCATAGATACTGGATTTTGGCGCCGTTAGCGCCATAAAGCTATTTTTTCACTGGAAATTGGCGCTGGAAGCGTGAAAATGGCGCCAGGAGCGCCAAATCTCGGGCAGGCACCCTATATAAAGCCATTTTTACGGATTTTTGGGGCAAAACTTGGTTTTCATCTTCCTTAAGCCTTTTTCCTCCATTAATGAGTTGGAAAGCTTCATACCCGCTTATCCTGTGACCTAACCACTTGATAACCAACTAGGAAAGTGATTAAAACCTCAAGATGAGCTAGATCCTAGTTTCAATCTCTCAAAAAGATAACCAATCGGAGAAATCCCGTTCTCTAGGGAATATCCTCAGAGCTTGGATTTTGAGAAGAAATGAGTCATTTCAGAGGCGTTTAAGCTTGGAAAAGCTATCCTCTGACATTCCTCAACAGTCTAGAGGTGAGAAACTCGATCTTTAACCGATTGAATTGTGAAAATGATTCTGGATGAGTTTGATGAACTTTTGGATAAATGAGTGAGTTAGGGTCGAAACTAGGCTTGAATTCTTTAGAGATATGTGCTCAGGAGGCTGTTTAGATGAATGTTAAGCTTTGAATCTTGAGTATTGATAGAGTTTAATTTTGACTCTGACATCTGTATGAGTAGGAAGAATGTTGATATAGTGATGAGTTTGAGCCTAGGTACTTTTACAAAAGATGTTCAGAAGGCTAAATAAACGGTGAACATGTGTTGAAATAGCTGTTCTGATAAACTTGACAAGTATGGATATTTGGCCTGGTTAAGGCAAGTGAATCCTTTGAATTGGCTCATACAGAGTCTTGTAGGGACTCTAGTATGTTGAATAGGTCGAGATAGATCCTGTTAAGGGTCTGTGAATCGCCTTTGAGGTGATTAGTCCTGATAACCTTAAGATAAAAACAGAGAGGTTTAATGAAAGGGATTAGCCTTGTTTTATCATTCTAACGGTTGAGGACCGTTATTGATGTTTACATGCTCTTGTGTAGGGCGTGATTCTGACATCACTGGTGGTGGTGACCACGGATCCGGGAGAGCCGATACAGTGCTGAGAGCAGGTAAGCTCCTTGTTCTTGGGAGTGGTTCCTTTCTTTTTTGTTCCACCAACTCTGAGGGAGTATTGGTTATTGAATAATATGTTGCATGAATATTGGAATTGAATGTTACTGATTGTGATTGAGGCATGTATATGATGCATATAGGTGTAGACATTTGAGTAAATGATATATTGTGGGCGATTGAGATGATGTTGAATGAGATATACACTAGGATAGTGTACTGTAATAGTGAAAACCTCTATGAGGTATATGTGAAGAGAGTATCTTGTGTTAGTAGAGAATTCTCTGGCCAGTAGAATGGATTAGATATGGACTTCCCTTAGAGCCAAAGTTATCTGGAACAACTCTAAGTGGTCAATAAGTAATGTGTGATAAAACCTGAGAGTATGCGCCTGATTGCAGATGAGCATCTCTTGGAAGTGCCATATATGTCCGAGAGTGTCCTGAGATAAAGTACTTGATTGCAGATGAGCTTTTCTCAGGAAGTATAATATAGATATATGTGTGATTAAATCCTTAGAGAAGGTACCTGACTGCAGATGAACGTTCTCAAGGAATATGATATATCTATATCTATATCTCTATATATATATGTTGTTGTATCTGAATAGGGATATCTATTTGATATGCTGTGATCTAATGAAGGCTGTGATGGCTGAGTAGGGGTGATTATCCCTCAAGTTATATATCTATATATACTTGTTGTCTCTGTGTGATGAGATGTTATGTGAGCCGTGATAGCCATGTGATGCTGATGAGAATTCCTTAATCCTTGTGTGTATATATTGTATCTGCCTGATGATATGGTTTGAGAGCCATGAGGGCTAGTTTATGAAACGTTGATTTTGATATATTATGCATGTTAGTGAACCAGGGGGAGGAAAGACCTCCAAGGACCCTGAGTTTACTGATATTTTTATCTCACCCCGTGTGTGGGGATTATGTTTGCAGGTGAGACGCAGGGAGAAGTTGAGAGATCCCAGGGCAAGAGGCCCATGCAGGGATAGATTGTATATAAACCCTAGGCATAGTTGATGAGAGCATGTTGGCTCCATTCTTTTGTTATTTATGCCTATTGTTTTGTGGTTTTGTACCCTGAGGGGATTATATGTACATTTGTGTACCGATGATGTATATTTTGATACTTCACCATATATAATGTACAACTGATGTTATAATGACGTCATATTTTATTTTGCTTCCAATCAAACTGTTTATTTTGAAAATTGCTGCGTAAATGGATATAATGGAATGTTAACAAACCGGATGCATACGAGGCGTTACAATCATTAGACTTTAAAAGTTTTAAATATTATTAATTGTGATTATACAATTTTTTTATACATAAATCATATTGTAATGCAAAACTAAATCCCAAGACTGGCTAGTAATCATCGAGCTCACAGAAGTCATATATGTACATATCTGTCTCTATAATAGCTAAATTTGATCCCGATATAATTAATGAAATGAAGTGATATTTTAGATAAAATAAAATAAAATCCTACACTGTAGTTATAAAAATATGATTATGAAGATAATTGAACACTATGATTGAGAAGTATTTGTCCAATTCCAGAAATAATTTATGTGGACACAGCACAGTATAGAAAAATGTCATTTGCATCTTCCGGCAAACCATTTCAAATTCAAAGCATCAGCTACTGAACTCTGCAAGAGAACACTTATTTTTCATGGGGTTGTCCCACATCCAGCTTTCTGCAAAAATATCTCATCTAACTTAGAAAGAACGTTCTGAAACTTGCTTTCTTTGCTCAAGTTGGTCCTGCCCTTCTTAGCGGGGCATCACATACATTTTTGTCCTTTTCAGTCATTTTCCGCAAAAAAAATTATGCTTTCTGGAAGGGAGAGGGTCCTTTTATATGCTATTTTTTTCGCCCTAGACTTTTACATTCGCCTATTGGATTAATTTAGCACGACTCGGCGACTCCTTTGCTTTTCTTGTCTTTTGGTAAAATAAGTATTCGTAGACATTTTATTACTCTTTTCATTTTGATTTTAATTAATTAATTTGTTTTTAAAATAAATTAATATTTGTATGCTGTAATTAAATATTTTTCAATAAGTTTGCATATCAAAATCTACCCAAGGCTTAGTTTTTCCATCATTTTAATATATAAAAGAAATTTGACAGATAAGCTTATACGATATAATGATTGTACTAGTATTATATTATTAGATTAACTTATCTTTTTCTTTTCTGTCAAAAAAAAAGAAGAAGATTAATTTATCTCTTATTTGTGTGTATATATATCTTGCTCAATACAGCATGCTAAACAAGTTTTATATTTTAATGTTCTAATTATTTGAGTGTAAAAAAAAAAAAAAAAAACTCATGAAGTATATTCACATGCATAAACCACAATAGGAAAAGTATTACAGTACGTGTTTGGATGGTTTTCAATATATGCAAAATCAATTAAGTAATGAAATGATTTGTACCTGTGATTATACACAATCTTTCATCAATATGCAGAAAAGTGATTAAGAACCAGTCTTACCAAATTACCCACAGGAAGTAACAAATAGTAGTAATAGAAAACTCTAAACAAAGTTGTATCGAAAACATGAAGTGTTCCTGAAGTTTTGAAATTGGAATGTGTGTTAAATTATGAAGCAGATCAAGCACAAATTCCGTGAAAACACAATATTAATGCTTGCCCCTTCATGACCAGTCAGTTTGGTTTGTCTTGTCTTATTCCGGTGTTGTTTGTCTGTGTTCGCCTTAGCTGGCCATGTCCTCTTCGAATGCGACATACGGAGTATATTTACAATTTTTTAATTATATACAGAATCTCTCATAGTATTTGTAAGACGATCATTATTCATATTTTTAAATTATGCTCGAGTATAGCTAGTACTATAGTAGTATTATACAGCTAATAAAGAATACGGTGGAAACATGAAAGCGAGCCGCACAAACATCAAATCAATGAACATTAGAATCTAAAAGAGCAACGCGTTATGAAGCTGGCACCTTTCACTCCACCTTAATTTGACTTCCTATTATAGGGCTCTTTCCTTACGACTTCCTTCTCAATTTTCCAATTCCCTTCCCTACCTATATATACCTGTTCCCACATCCCTCTTCTCCACAACCTACCTACTTAATCACATTTACACAAAATCATCAAAGGCAATGGCCTCTCTTGCATCCTCAAGTGCTCTTTTGAACCTCTTGTTCATCGTTTCTGTGCTCCATTTGGGCGCAGCAGCAAGAATTCTGAGTGAAAAGGAGGACCAAGAACAACAGTTGCAGTTCCAATACCACAAAGGCCCTCTTCTCAGCGGCAAAATCTCCGTCAATCTTATATGGTACGGTAACTTCAAGCCTTCCCAGCGAGCCATCATCTCCGATTTCATCACCTCACTTTCCTCTTCTCCAAAATCCACAGCCCAACCATCCGTCGCCACGTGGTGGAAAGGCACAGAAAAATACTACCAACTCATCAAGTCGGCACCAAAACCCACCCTCACCCTCGCTCTCGGTGCCCAAATCCTCGACGAGAACTACTCCCTAGGAAAATCACTCACCACCGACAACATTGTTAGTTTAGCATCCAAGGGTGCCCCCAATGACGCCATCAACGTTGTTCTAACATCCTCGGACGTAACCGTTGAGGGGTTCTGTTCCAGTAGGTGCGGTACTCACGGCTCCTCGGTGGGTCATCGCAAGTTCGCTTACGTGTGGGTGGGGAACTCGGAGACGCAGTGCCCGGGCCAATGCGCGTGGCCCTTCCACCAGCCCATTTACGGCCCACAGAGCCCAGCATTGGTTGCGCCCAACAACGACGTGGGCCTGGATGGAATGGTCATCAACGTGGCCACCCTATTGGCCGGGACCGTTACCAACCCTTTCGGGAATGGCTACTTCCAAGGACCCAAAGAGGCTCCTCTCGAAGCCGCTTCCGCTTGCTCAGGGGTGTACGGCAAGGGCGCGTACCCTGGCTACACTGGGGAACTCTTGCTGGACCCCACTACAGGCGCTAGCTACAATGCTAACGGCGTCAATCACCGCAAATATTTGTTGCCGGCACTCTTTGACCCTACCACTTCAGCTTGTTCTACTCTGGCGTAACACTAATACTCGGGTCCTTAGCTAGCTTATTATGGTTGTTCTATGTTAGGGCTACACTATGACCGAAGAGATTCTTTGATTTGTTTATTTTATTTGTTGTTTATCAGGATGAATAAATATACGATGTTCAATGTACCAAAGCAAAACATATAGTATATGTGAATTGAATTATTGGTATTTCTAGTCTTCAACAACACACGCATGCTGTATAACTCCACACACACACATATATATATCAAAATGTTTCTCGTCAGATAAACGACAAAAAGGTTAATAAACTTGCATCTAACTTAACTAATCCAAAACTTAAAGTGCGTTACATTAAAAAGAGAGAAATATAATAGATAGAAATAAAAAGAGATAATTTAAAAATAGAGAAATGGAGTAGTAACAAAATTGAATATTGTGTTGTTTGAATTGAGAAAAATAGGTAAAAAAAATATAGTGGAAAGAAAATTATTAAATTTTAAAATGACTCTTACACCCTTTTAATTTGAAAAAGTTTATGGTCTTTCAACTTTTGTAGGAACGAAGAAGACTTTACATTATAAAGTTCACTAATTTCATTGACACACTGATACAACAGCACGTGGAGCCCACCTGATTGAGAGTTAATTTTCTCATGTTTTTTGTTGTTACAAACGCTCCTCCATCATTTTTGTCTGAGGCATTTTATTTTAATCGTCAAAATCAAACACAACCTAAAACGACAAGCTTAGATGTTTTTGTTAAGGCAACACATTTTTCAGGGTACAATGAATGAATTCCATAATCTAATAATATTTTAATTAGTTTAATTAATTAATAGGAGTAATCTTCTATACATACTTAGTATTGATGTGATTTGGTGCGATGTAAGAATTAGAGATGAATTTTCCGTCATAAATGTCTTTGAATTGAGTTGGTTATTTCGTAATGAGTGAGAGAGTAAAGTTAACTGATTCGTTGGACAAAATGTCCTTATATAAACCTTTTGGATCTTGCCCCACGCATATTTGTCTTTCAGAGTGCTTTTAGGTCTCCCCTTTGTAGTGGGCCGGTCCATAACCTAGCAGATATCATAATAATTATTATAAAGGATTGTTTGGGTATTTAGTTTTAATTTGTTTTAAAAACATCATTATTTAATTGAATAAAACTATAAACAGAAAAAATTATACTTTTTGGTTATAAGTATTTTTAGAAACCTATCAAGTTCCATTTTATAACTCAACTTCTTTCTCTATAAAACTTACAATTGCAATGGAGTGTCTTCATATTCATTCTTTCCCTTCATTGCTCCCCCTCCCAATTGTTGTTTGCACCTTGATACTTGTGTCTCCTAATCCTTCCTCATTTTTCCCCAGTTTCATTAATTATTGAATAGATTGAGCTGTTATCTAGCTATTTAGCTTTTTCTTAGATTTGCTTTACCTTTTATTAAATATAAGTTATTGTCTTATTAAAGAGTGAAAGGTTTTATTTAAATATTGATACAATTTTCGATCATTATGAGTTTTTAACGTTTAACTCTCATGACCCTAACATTCTGGGTTCATCATACCGGTTGGCAATTTTGACCATATGAGTTAAGAATTTAATTATAAAAACAGTTAAAGATTTGAGCACCATTAGAATGTTTTTTAGGACTAATAAGAGT
The DNA here is from genome assembly GCA_013407115.1 of Glycine latifolia. Lineage (NCBI taxonomy): Eukaryota > Viridiplantae > Streptophyta > Magnoliopsida > Fabales > Fabaceae > Glycine > Glycine latifolia. The sequence goes on along the minus strand of CM023944.1, from coordinate 10,345,038 downwards.
GCTTGAACTACCAAGTAAGAAAACTTAAATTTAATAACTGAATTACATAAATATGGCTTTAAAATTGGAATAGGGAGGTCAAACCTCAGTTTCTCACATTTCTAATATAGTTTACAAACTACTATCTATGATAAATTTATTGCCTTTTACAATACTAAAAATCTTTAAAGTCAGATAAATTGTGATTTTGGTTTATCACTACTAGAAAATTGCGGATTAGCCACCAAAATTAGAGACCGAAATTATCTGTCACAAACTGTGACTCATTAGCCACTGATACATAAATTGTCATTTTTACAACTCAATGACTCATTTTACGATTGAATGACTCAATGGAAACATAGGCACTTGCTAATTCGGTAGCAAATATTTTAAAATTTTAAACCTAGAGATTGATTCTGTGACTGAAATTTTTATTTCTCGATAATCGGTCGCTGGACTTGGAAATAGTGACTCCGTTGTGTTTTGGTCTTGGGCCCAGTAACACTTTTTAATTTAAAGACTGAAAGAGTTTCAGTCTCTACTTTATTCACTCCTAAAACGATTCGATCGCTAAAAAATATGGATTTCTTATCAATTTAGCGACTAACGTTATTTTGATCGCTATTTTGATATTATTATTTCATTAATTCTATTTAATTATTAATATCAAGATAATATTTCATATATAATTAAAATAAGAATAATAATAATATTAATAACATAATCATAAAATATTTAGGATGTAATATTTTTAAACTTCCCATTTTTTTATTTTTTTAAAAAGACTTAACATAAATATTAAAAAGTCTTACAATAATCTTTTTTAAAATAAAGGCACTTTACATGTTGGTATGTTAATAAAGGTTAAACAGTATTTATATAATTAAAATTATAAATAATAATAAATTTATAATATTTTTTGGTACAAAATAAACCTAAAAATATTTAAAAGAATATTTAATTTATATTATAAATAACAAAAAGAATAAGAATATAAAGTTAGAAATACAATATGACCCATCAAGGTTCAAGTGTAACATCAATGATTTACCAAGCCCAATAAGGTCCAACTATAAAACTAGTGATTCACCAAAGCCCAATAAAATCGAGTGCAAAACTGATAATTAACCAAACCTAATAAGGTCCAAGTATAAAACTAATGATTAACCAAAATTCAGTAAGACTCAAGCGCAATATTGATGATTGATTATGACTCTATAAGATTTAAGTATAGCACTTATGATTAACTATAGTCCAACAAGACTGAAGTATAACACTGATGATTGACCAAGACTCAAGTGTAAAATTAATAATTAACCAAAATCCAATAAGACCCAAGTGGAATATTGATAATTGATTATGACTCTATAAAGTTAAAGTGTAACAATTATGATTAATTAAGACTCGAGTATAACATTGAGGGTTGACTAACATCTAGTAAGGTCCAAATATAAAACTAATGATTAATCAAGGCTCAATAAAGTGGAAATGCAACACTGAAAACTTACCAAGACCCGATAAAATCCAAGCGTGACACTAATGATTGATTATGACCTAATAAGACCAAAGTGTGGCACTAATGATTAATTATGACCCAATCAAGCCCAAGTGTAACACTTGTGATTGACTAAGGTCCAAGTATAAAATTAATGATTGGTCAAGGTCTACATGTAACACTGATGATTAATTAAGGCCTAATAAGGTCTACGTGCAACATTGATGATTAACTAATGCCCAATAAGACTTAGGGGTGTAGTATTGATGATTGATCATGCTTCAATAAGACCCAAATGTAAAATTAATGATTGATAAAGGCCCAATAAGACCCAAGTGTAACACTTATGATTGACTAAGGTCTAATAAGACCCAAGTACAACACTAATAATTTGCCAATGTCCAATAAAACCTAAGTATAAAATTAATGATTGATCAAGGCTCAATAAGATTAAAGTGCAAAACTAATAATTGATTATGACTCAATAAAGTTCAATTGTAACACCGATGATTGATCAAGACTCAATAAAGCCCAAGTATAAAACTAATGATTGATCAAGATTCAACAAGACTCAAATACAACTTTGTTGATTGACTTGGATTCAATAAGGCTCTAGTGTAACACTGGTGATTGATTATGACCCAATAGGATCCAAATGCAACAGTAATAATTGACTATGACCAAATAAGACTCAATTATAACACTGATGAATGATCAAGGCCCAATAAGGTCAAGTATAAAACTAATGATTGACCAAGACCCAATAAGCTTGAAGTGCAAAACTAATGATTGATTAAAGTTCAATAAGACTTAATTGTAACACTGATTATTGATTAAGAACCAATCAAGCCTAAGTATAAAATTAATGATTGACTAAGCCTAAATATAAAATTAATGATTGATCAAGGTTGTGCATAACTTTTAAACTCTAATATTAATGGAAAAAGTTTTTTTGACACTCAATATCGATTGATAACTAGAGACAACTGATTGAGAGAGAAGAGAAAAAAATATTAAAATGATAGATGATGTGATGTGATGCAATAGAAAGAACAAAATAAAAAATAAGAATTATTAGTTGAGTGTTTAAAATAAAAGGTTATTAAAATATCACCCCTATGGTTTAATAACCTAAGAGCATCCTAAAAACTAAAAATCCAAGGAAAAGTTAAAAGGATTGATCAGCAAATACTACTAGTATATGTTTTGACATTATGATTTCGCGTGTGTCGCGATCGAATCCCTCATCTCCATCAACACAACCAACCAACTAGATGGAAAATAGTAAATATACATGGCAGAACCATCTCTACTTCTTGCGCTACCCACCTACAAACCAGTGAATATCGGTCCATGCCTGAAACCAACATTGAATTTGAGCGACAATTCGCCAATGCATGCATGAATTAGCACCTGTCATGCTTGGTTCAGATTGTATTTGATTACATTCATCAACGAAAAATCGTTCAGCAATAACCATTTGAATAGGAAAGGCATCACAGCTTAGGTCTACCTCGGCAGATGTCCCAGGCTTGCAACATTTACTTTCGGTTTTATGTTTTCTACCACCTTTTCCATCCCCATTAACACAGCCCTACCCAAGTTGCAACACGTAATTAACAACCACCACGTTATGCTGGTCATCCTTCAACTACCATTTTCCACTTCCGCGTTTAGTTATCGTACCTATGCTGTGTGTGATTAAACCATTAACTTGTTCTTATCCCTTACAAATTAATTAGCTATTCAATATGGTCAGACTTTTTAAATTCACTATTCTATTCACTTTAATTTGTAACTTAATTTCAAAATAACTTACAATAAGTGATCGTTGAGATGACAAACAGTATTTCGATTGCTTACGAAGAAATATACTATACGGATGCTGCACAATCGGAAAGAAAAGGATTTCCTATATTCACACGTTCATGAATAGAAATTAAATGTTGAATGAAGATCCAATAAATCACATTTTGAATGTGTAATTTTTTAAATTGGAATTGTAAGATAAAATGAGTCATTTAATCCTTATTAATTTAACAGTTCATTGGCTGAATACGTGTGTGTTGGAGAGCCTAACCATGAATTTAGGGAATCCTACACAATCCTCATTGTGTCGACACTCCAACAGGGAGTAGTCTCGCAAAGGAATTCAAATGACCCAAAATCGATCATAAAAAATATCTCTACAATTTCTAAAAGAAAAAAAGACTTAAAGTAAGACGTCCTTGTACGAAAAAAACAGGGTTAATCCATATTGGACATCATTCATTTACGCAACAAAATTTATGAATCAAATAAAAAAGATTCCCAATTATAATATAATACTATGCTGGACAAAATTAGTTAAAACATTAATAAAAAACTAAAAAGTTAGTTAAAAGTTGATAAACTAATTTATTAAATTATAAGTGTTAGATAAAAGTAATTGTTGAAATAACTGAAAAGTATAGAATAACATAAAAAAAATAAAATAATGATTTATTTAAAATGCTAGTAAGAAAATTTAATAAATATATTAAGGATAAAAATGATAAAAAAATATGAAACATTAGAAATTAAAAATTATTATTTTAAAAAATACTATTTCAAGATAGTATTTAAACATAAACTACTTAAAAAATTTATTTAGCAAACAGAACAAAATTTTCAATTAGTATAAAAATTTAGAAATTAACTAAAATATTTTATTGAACATATTTTAAGTGGGTTGGAGTAGCAAGTGTGAGTGCAGGTTTAGGGTTAATTCTCCCTGTTCTACCTCAAACATGTCTTCCTTTTTTATGAAAAGACCTCAAACTGTCAGTTAAATAAAAAGGCCCATTTAATTTAATAATAAAATCAATATTTACTCGTATTATTTTGTAAAATAATATATTTATTTAAATCGGAATTTTTTTTGGTAGAATGCAAAACGGAAATTGACATTTCAATATTTCATAATGTAACATTTATCATAATCATGGTTCTAATTTATATAAAATGATATACTGTATTAAATATGAAAAATATGATTGATTAATCCAAGAAAATCTTTTATTGTCTTATCAGATGAAAAATTATTGGGTGAGCTTGATTATCATAGTTCCTTTTATATAATCTTTACAAGAAACATAATTATACATTATTAATTTTTTTCTTAAATTTTAAAAAATCGAATATATTTTATGTAGACATTGATTGAAATATATCACAAACAGAAGGTAGTCGAACATCGCCTAATAAGTTTTTCTAATTATAAAATGGATTTAAAATTTTACTATAAAAAAGTGCGTAGAGTAGGATTTTTTTTTTTTTTTTTGTGTGTGCGCGAACTAAAGATACTTTCAAGGCAATAATGACTATTCCTTTTAACATATAAAGATCTCTAAAACAAGGTTTATCAATCTTAACAAAAAGGTTCAGGAAAATAAAACTATCTTAACGAAATATTTTTATGCGTATAAGTAGAAATCAAATTATATAAGATCAACATATTTAAAAAAAAAAAAAACTATTTATCTACTGAATTAGACTTTGTTGATTGGTGGGGAGCATTATTTTGAAAGGTATGGAGCATGGGTAGGGTTGAGGATAACACCCTTCTCCACGGCTGCACGTACACCCAATTGCCAAATCCAAAATCAAAGGGAAAGACATTAATGTGTTCATCAGGTCATGAAAGATATATCAGATATATATGGATGCCTCCGCAAGGCAAGGGAGGGCCATTTTTCGCAGGCATTTGTATCTTGCGCCGTTGTTTTGGATTTCATTAATCTGCCATTTTATTATAGGCGCACCAAAATACCAACCATGTAGAAAAGCAAATAATGTATATGTTAATCCACAAGGTGTTGTTCCGTAAGATCGATACAAATATAATAAATAAATAAATAAAGAAGACTTTTTGAAAACGCACGTTGTAAATAGCTGATTTATGGCTCGCAAAAAAGTGACTTTTCATGAAGTTGAAATGCTAACAATTTTATATAAAAGTTGCGATTATGGCTATTTAGTGCTGTTTTTTTATTAATCCGCGTTGCCAGTTTCAATGTGGGGCTATTCTTTTCTGTCACCAAATTTTATTTAGTTTGCCTTCAGGTTTCTGCTTAATTGATGCAAATGTACTTCCTGAGACCGAATGGTTGGGTACTTCACGCGGTAACTCAATAATATTTTATAACATTTTTCCTTAATTTCTTATACATATAAATTAAAACAAATCTTCTAAACTTAACAGTATATTTTAGATAGAAAAAATGAAAATATAATTGTTTGTTTGATAGAGTGAAGTTTAACAATTTCATATCAATCAATAGTTTTTAATATAGTACTGTTTTTATCATAATACACTTTTTCATTTGTGTGCTATGGTTATCCCATTTCTAGACCTACGTGGTAAAATTAAGGAAGAGAATGACAGAAAAAAAGGAGAGAGAGATATTAATAATAGTATAATACGATGGAAGAAAGTAAAAGTAAAAACAAAAATAAAGCTATTTTAATAATATGAATGTCAAGTTCGAGTCATACTGTGCACGTACAAGCCATAAATATGAACCTAGACTTGAGCTGTCAGTTTTTATTGACACCTCTTCCATTTTGAATTGATCTGTAATTATTCCAACCACCGAAAAGCAATCTTTCTAGCTAGGAAACAAAGAAATTTACGTATAATTAGGCATTTATAAGTTAAACAAGTGACAAGTATACTTAGGAATTTCTAAGTTAATTTTGTTATTATATTTAAGTTAAAGATGTGATTATAAGTTTCATTTGAAACAAAACTAATTGATCATCATTGTTATTTTCATCCATTATATTCAGCAAAATAAATATTTTGTCCGAAGTTTATAATTAAGCATGGTTATATATATATGATCTGTCTACTCATTAGTGGATATGATTCTGCATGCCGTGCAAGCTGGTAGGTTAGGTTTCCTCCTTTCAATTCTCAAACTTACGCAGCACTCGGAACTTATTATCAAACCACTCCCCTGCATGTGCCCATAACACACACACTCCACCATGATGTCATATAAATACCCCATTCAAGTTCGAAGCTCAACTTGATCTAACCCTAGCTCACACATAACACATTAACAATGTTAATTGTAAGGTTGGCACTTGTTGTGGCCTCCCTTGTAGTAGTCGTCCAATCCCATGTTCCAAACATTTGGGAAGCCAAGCCCTTCCACCACATGTTGTCTTTGGTTCAGCCAGACCTTGTTGTCCTCAACTACCACAAGGGTCCACTCCTTAAGGGAAACGTCACCGTTCATATCCACTGGTACGGTAACTTCACACCCACTCACCGTTCCATCATCGTTGATTTCATCCAATCCCTTGGTTCCATTCCCCACTCTCGTCACCACCCATCACCCTTTTCGTGGTGGCGAATCACCGCGAGGTACAGAGGAGGCCCCTGCACGCTCAGCGTAGCGTATCAAACCCTCGATAACACCTACTCCCTCGGTAAATCACTTAAAACAAGCCACCTCCTCGCACTCGCTTCCAAAAATTCAATAACAACAACTCGCGGTAACGCTAACACCATCCACGTGGTGCTAACCTCTGCTGACGTGGCGGTGGATGGTTTCTGCATGAGCCGATGTGGGACCCACGGATCGGGTCGGGTTACAAAGAGAAGGATCGTGTTCGCGTGGGTGGGTAACCCGGTTACGCAGTGTCCCGGGGAGTGCGCGTGGCCGTTCCACCAGCCGGTGTACGGCCCGCAGACGCCTCCGCTGTTGCCGCCGAACGGCGACGTTGGCGTGGACGGAATGCTGATAAGTTTGGCGACGGTGCTAGCCGGAGCGGTGACGAACCCGTTCGGAAACGGGTACTACCAAGGATCGGCGACGGCGCCGCTGGAGGCGGTGTCGGCGTGCGCCGGAATATTCGGAAAAGGGGCGTATCCGGGTTACACGGGTAACGTTTTGGTGGATAACGTAACGGGAGCTAGCTACAACGCGTTGGGTGTGCACGGTCGCAAGTTTCTCTTACCGGCGATGTGGGACCCTGTCACATCTACATGCAAAACGCTCGTTTGATATTTATCTCTCTATATGCGTCACTAGAAAGGAATGTTTCTTGGCTTCTTGAGGAGGATATTGATTTATTCTACATATTTCATATTTAATATTGTTATTATGTATACATGATAAATAAAAATTACAATTGGTTTAGGATTCATGAGTTGTGTTTTTCTCTCTTTGATAAGGCAATGTCTTGTTGCGTATCAAGATGCCTGAAGGGCTTTTTGTTTGGTGAGATGTCTGTAATACTAATTCAATTTTGCTAGCCTTTTTTTTCTTGCATGCATTCAAATCTTGCCATATTCTGAAAGAGGGGGAAAGTATTTTCGAGGAAGCGTTCTTCAAAGGGAAATGTTTATATTATAGTCTTAAGAGATGTATACATCCATGGGGGGAAAATAAAAGAGAGAAAAATATAGCAATGGATAAAAATGAAACTACAAAAAAGAGATAAGAATGAGGTATGCGGTAATCAGAAGGAAAGTTATTTACATCGGCTAAAACATAAGAAGCAATTCGGTGGGGATAGTCCATCCAAAACATTTCCTTAGAAGAGATTGCTAAACTAGCTGATTAGTCAGCTGCCATGTTGCCTAATCTTTTAGTAAAACTCAGCTCACAAAAAGAAAACCTTGCTTTGTTCTTTGTTCTACAGTTTGGGACTATTTAAATTTTAAATTCTTAGATGTACTGGTATTATCAATCATCTTTGATGCATTCATCAATTTCAAGCCTTCAAAATCGGGATTCATGCTTTGAAGCAATAACCTAAAAACTAACCAAAAAGAAATGTTAGGGCTATTGCTTTCTGCACTTAGATGTTGCTTCCTGCACTTTTTTTAGAATATTTTTTATCCTTCGAGAATGATTCCAGAAGTTAAAAAGGGAGTGCATTCCACAATGTAATGGACATTCTGAAAGGGAAAAAAAGAAGTGCAGTAAGCAATATGAGAAGTACAGAAAGCAATAACCTAAAGTCAGTGACCTTAATAAAAACGTCAAAGTTTTTTAAATAATGTTTTTAAAAGGACAATGGCAAAAGAGTGACTAAAATAATAGTTTTAAGAGTGAAAGCTTACTTCTTATTATTAACCCTTCTTTCCTTTTTGATATATCTAGCCACTAGTTAACTTATTAAGCAATATATCATATACTTTTAGTTTTTCTCTTAAGTAAATTAACTATCTAAATCTTTTTAACCTATTTATTAATCATTAAGATGATCTAATTCAACTAGTTAACCATAATGTATGAATTATTATAAAATTTTTTAACATTGTCTTTAATTTTTAAGGATAATTTTTTTTATCTACTAGCAATATTTTAAACAAATTATAGACATATTACTGATTGTACAAATTGCATAATCAATTATATATCAAATCACCCAAAAAGTATTGTAACCTGACGCCCTTCCTTTGATGCATAATCAATTATGGTAAATGTATATTCGAAGGGTAAATGTTGACAAGAAAAATATATTATAATGTACTCTCCATTCACCCGTAATTTTCAGTCATTTTTATTCTAAAAAGAGATGAAAGTTAGACACATGGATCCCAGATAAAAGTCAAAACTTTAAGTCATCTCACACATACAACTTCCATCCCTTTTCAGCTCATTTCACTTGCATCCATGTTTTATTCTTCTAAAACAAACACACCGTTATGGTTTTATACAAAGAATCACTTTTATTTCTAGATTGTTATTGTTTATTAATAAACACGTCTTTAAAAAAAAATATTTTTGTGTTAAATATAAAATAAAAAATAGGATTTACTCTAGAAATAAATATGGTGTGAAAAAATATTTGACCGCCAAATTATTTTAGAGCAGTCAAATATTTTTGTTTAATAGTAGTATTTGAAAACCCTGAAATGGTTTAACTCACGCATTTAAGATCGTACACCTGTAATCTAACTCAGTCAGAATTGAGAACCCACAAGGAGTCCCATCGAAAATGGTTGGTTTTAAATTCAACAATTTGTCCTCTAGTCAACTTGAATCTTCACTTTCACCCCTAGCCCGTGCTATTTTCACATGGCCACAGTATAGCCTTTTTTAGATAAGAGTTTCTTTCTTCACTCACACACATGACACAACACCACTTCCAGTCAAGATCTTGAGTCGTTACCGACTCGTGTCGGTCAATCCTTTTCCCCAACCCCAGTTGTAACTCCTCACTTGTGTTTCCTCTCTCTCTCTCTCTCCCTATATTTACTGTGTCAGTCATTGCACAGCACCCTCAACCAATAATTTTTTTATGAATAAAAAGTTTTATTTATCAAATAAAAATATTTTGGCATTTAATTATAGTATTAAAATCTATATTTATTTTAAATATAAGAAGTGAACTCAAATAGTGGGTGGTAGTAATGGTAACGTGGCGATGACGAATTAAATATGTGTCATGTTTTCTTGCCAAAATTGACCTTTTAATGACAATTTAATGTATTTCTTTTTCTTGGTGTTTAAAAATCTTCCTTCTCGGCGAAGACAAAATTGACAGTTTGAGTATTGCTGTAAGAAAGCATTGATATTTTATCATTGTGTTCTCTTTTTCGGGTCCATACGCAAATACTGATCCTTTTTTGCTTGAAAGGACTCCATCCATCCATCCATCGGTTTGCAACTTCATCCCATCCATCCAGAACAGAAGTACTTTGGCCCTTTTCAGTCTCTCTCTACTCTACACAACACTACACGCACTTTGTACCTTTCTTTTTCTTTGCTTGCTATTGCTATTCTTCACTGCGTCTTTACTCTTGTTCTTGTTGCTGCAGCTGGTGGTTGCATTGAATCGGAGGGGTAAGTGGGAAGACGTGTCTTGTTATTTAGCTTTCCCTTCCCTCTCTCTTTTCCCCGCCGCATGTGCCGGATTAGACGCGAACTGCTTCCATAATTCACCTTCTCCAATCAACCTTCACAAGATTTCCCACTGGTAACTCTAAATCTCATACCTTTTTGTTGCATACCACTCTTTTTTTCATTTTCTCTATCTCACCTACCCTTTTGTTTATTTACTCAAGAAACTCAGAAAATCCTCCCTACACTTTCCAAAAATAAGAAAAGAAATCAATCTGTGGATTCTTTATTTACTCAAGATTTGGCATCTTCAAAACTTAATTTGTTTTTTTTTTTATTTTCCTTTTTTTTTTGTTTTCCCTCTCTTTCCTCGGAGTTTTCTCAGCAAAAGCCTGGTGGGGTGTCTGAGTCTCTGTTCATGGCTTGGGCTATGTGTGATTCTTAGCATTCTCTCAAGCTTGCAGTGGCTTTGTTTTGGAAAAGCAAAAAATAAATGTACTTCAATTTCTGTTCTGTTAGGAAAAAAATTTCTCGCATTTTTATTTTTTTGTCGGGTGGGAATTTTCTGGCTTTTATATTTTCTCAGCTTCATGTTGTTGGGGAAGTCGGCGAGATGAACATGTAAAGTTGAGATTTTTTCAATTATCTTCAACTTGGCAAGTTCAATTTTGTGCTATCAAAGTTCCCCCTATCTTCGAGTTTTCGATCTCTCTAACCCTTTCCGAAAGATGCTTTCTTTTACTGATTTTTCAGAGAATATTTGAATTTGAACTATTCATTCACATGCTTGAGACAGATATTTTGGTGTATGTGTGTGTGAATCTCGGAGTCTGGAATATGCTTTTTCATTGTTTTTTTTTCTGTGGAGATTTCCACTTTTTTGTCAATGCTTGTAATTAATTTATTCATCTCTGTATTTGGTGCTTGAACCTCAACAAGAAACCATAAATGTTCAAAATTTTGTTATTCTATAGATTGGATGGAAGAAGCATGTGAATTTCGAAGTTGGGCTGAATTGATTCCTGATGCCCTGGGGGTAATCTTCACCAATCTTTCTCTTCAGGAGAGGGTAACAGTGATCCCCAGGGTGTGCAAATCATGGGCTAATGCAGTAACTGGACCTTACTGCTGGCAAGAGATAGACATCAAGGATTGGAGCAACCGATGCCAGCCCGACCAACTCGATCGGCTGCTCGAAATGCTTATCACAAGAAGTTCTGGATCCCTCCGCAAACTCAGTGTTTCTGGCCTCCAAACTGAGAGCATCTTCACTTTCATTGCTGAAAAGTAAGCAGAACTGCACAATTTTAATTTATTACATGCAGTTTAGACTTTAGGGTAAATCTTGTGGATAAGTTGTTTGCTGATTATTGTGCTAAGTACTGACAAGTCTAGCATTAGGCTATAAATTTGACTCATTTTAGTATAGTTTTAATGCCGCTAGTTCACATTAAATAGTCTTCATTTAGTTAAGTCGATGTCCTAGGACATTGTATATCTCTTGGGCTGGAAGAAAATTGAATAAATGAAGGTGGTGTTACTAAGTTGATATCCTTGGGCATTGTATATCTTTCTTATCCAAAATCCTTCTACTCTTTTGCAAGTGCCTGTTCCCTTCATACATTGCGACTGCCAAGGAGCAGTATGAATGATTCCACTGTGGAACAGATTGCTGGGAGGCTTTCCATGATTTCTTTCTTGGATGTGAGCTACTGTATTAAAATCGGTCCCTATGCACTTGAGATGATTGGCAAGAACTGCAAACTGCTAGAAGGGTTGTGTCGAAACATGCACCCATTGGATACTGCGAGCAAGCCGTTTCAAGATGATGAAGCATATGCAATTGCCTCCACAATGCCTAAGCTCAAGCATCTTGAAATGGCTTATCATCTTATCAGCACTTCGGGTGTCCTTCAAATACTTGCAAACTGCCCTAAGCTTGAATTTTTGGATCAAAGGGGTTGTTGGGGTGTGACACTTGACCACATTTTCTTAAAGCAGAAATTCCCTAAACTGAAGGTTTTGGGGCCTTTTGTTCTTGACACTTATGAGAGTGATGGCTGGGATGATTTTTCAGATGTGTCAGATTCTTCCGAGTACTTGGCCTGGGACTTTGTGGCCGGGGGCATGGAAGAATACTATGTTGATGATAGTGACAGTTATGATGGAATGTGGGACGATGAAGGGAGGCTAGATGAGCTTCAGTTTGGGTTTTATGAAGGGATAGAAGATGCAGGAATGTATTGGCCTCCATCTCCATAAGAAGCTATAGCTGCTGCATGCATTACTTATGATCAATTGTATGCTTTTCTACTCTTGTAACTAATGCTTCTTCTACTTTACTTTTATGTGGTGCTCTATGAATGATGTATTTTTCCTTCAAGTAATGTTTGGCTTGCTCTGCCTAGCATATGCATAACTGAGTGAGATTGTTATTGACCTTACCTTAGATTTCTTACTTAAGTAGGAAAAGGAAGGGAAGAGAAGGCGCCCTTGTTTCACATGTTAGAAGTCTACATGTTGTAATTGGAACATCTGGCTTATAACGATGTTGTACCTTCTTGAAAAATATCTGTTTGATGAGGTTGGCAAATTGGATTCAAATTTTTATTGTTGTAATAAATTAACTGCTGAAAATGTAAGCAAGGATTATTCCATATTGGATCCGAGAATCTGAGGCTCTCTATGAGAAATCTTACCCGCTGTAATTTTTTTAATCTTATATTTCAAGTAAAAATGTTTGACAACCTAATGTAGAGAACTTTTTGGATTTGAGAGCACTTGATAATTTCTGAGATCCCATACTAGTACGAGCTTAATTACCAAGAGGACCTGTGAAGAATTTTGTGGTCGGGGATTTTGATGTCTTCACTTTATGAAGCTCTAATAAAGCTTGGTAAAGCAGTACCCTTTTCCTTGGACTTTCTTGTTGCCTCTGTATGAATCAACATCTGCCTCACATACCAGTCAAATTCATGTATTTCACGTGTTCATTAAATCGGAATCATTAATTCAGGGTCACCCAACATAAACGCTGAAACTAGTTCTTAGTTTTAATATAGACGTGAAAAATCATGTTTGCGATCCGTTTCAAAACACACTAGATTAACATACGTTAAACTCAGGTTGATTATTAAATTCATGTTAAACGAATGCAAAATTGGTAGCTATTGTTAAATTTTTAGATGTGATGAGTGCTCAGTCCATGAGATGCAACCAAACACGTTTGGATAAAGAGAGAAAAAGAAAAAAAAATGTGTGCTTATTTAATTCAATACAAAATAAAAATCTAAGTATATTTAAATAATTTATTTATATATATAGTACAATGAGTCACTATTTTTCTTCTGTGGTTATTTTGTAGAAGATATTTTAGATAGTTTTAAAAAGTTTTTATTACTTGAAAAATATGGTTCACTGCTTGAGAAATAAACTCTTTTTATAAGTTCTAATGGTTTTTTGAAATGTTAATTGAAATAGTATTTTTTAAATAATTGACTTTAAACTTTTTATATTTATTAAATTTAAATAAGTTATGATTTCATTATTCATGTTATTTTATATTTTTTTAACTATTTTAATAGTTAAATTTATTACACATTTATAATTTCTTAAATTATTATTTTTAATTATCAACTAATTTTTAATTTCCAATTAATTTTTTAATTAATTTTGTTCAACATGTTCATAAACCTTACAAGGGCAAAAAAAATTAATTTATTGTTTTTTAAAAAAAAATTACGGATTTGCTGCAGTTTTGAATTTATTTACTCAAGTATAGCAACCAGTTGCGTCCCTCCTGGGTATGATTCATTCAGTCGCTAATTTCGTCGCTAATATTTTTTGTGACGAAATATTGGACGTGACCACAATATTCAGTAAAAAAGTATTAGCAACTGAAATAGAGACCGAAAATAGTGTACGACTTTAAAATCAATTTTTTTATTTACAATATAATTTTTTTCAATTTTTGAAATTAGTGTTGCGATCACAATATTGTGATTTTTTAATTTTTTAAAATCGAAATTAGTGTACGACTTTAAAATCAATTTTTTTTACAACTTTAAGTTTTTATTATTATTAATATATGACTTCAAAGTCGGTCTAAAAATCAGTGATGAAGATTGGTCTAAAAATACTTAAAATTAGATAAAAAATAACAATTAATAATATTAAATAACAATTTATAAAAGCAACTTTCGTTTTCGGATAATTATTATATTAATTCTTTTACTTTAATAAATTGATTAAGTTAATCGTTAAAGAAAAAACGTTGACTGTTAAGTAATGTGACGTGTCAATGTATAACTGTTGCCAATAAATATTATTAGTAACTGGATATTTAAATTAAATAAAATTTATTTTGTAATTATTAAAAAAAAGAATAGCATTAAATATGTATATAAACTTCGAATGGTCATAACTTTTGATAGAAACGTCCGATTGAGGCGCACGATATGTCAAAACGCTCGAAATTAAGAGAAGCAATTAAAAAAAATAGCATGCAATTAACTAATTAAATAATTAAAAAAGTAGAAAACAAGAAATTTTTTGGATGCTTGAAGATTAAATCCTAATTTTGAGATACTTAGAGGCATTTTTTGGAAAAAATATTTGACCAAATCCCCTTCGAGAAATTTCACAGGCCTTCCTCTGTCAATTTTGAGCGTTTTGACATAGAGCGCACCTCAATCGGACATTTCTATCAAAAGTTATGACCATTTGAAGTTTATATACATTGTGTCTCAAAATGACACGTGTCACAACCAGGTGAGTCACGCCTGGGGCGCGACTCAGCCACAGTTGCGCTTGGAGGGGGCGTGTCCGGTTGCATCTTCGTGGGACGCAATTGGTTGCTATACTTGCATAAATAAGTTTGAAATTGCAGTAAATTCATAATTTTTTTTAAAGTAATAAATTAATTTTTTTGCCACCTTACAAGTCACAACATTTTCTGTTTTATCTCCTCGCATTTTACTGCTCCACGTGGAATATATGTTTTTGGGACACATGTTTCCTTTCTTACCTACATCTCTCCGCAAAATATGCACACAGAATGAAAGAAAAAATGGTGTTCATACAACACACGATGGAATAAAATAATCTATTTTACATTCAATACATAATATAATAATAAATAGAGAAAATGAGAATTGTATACTTAGATTACATTCTTGGAACAATCAAACAAAAATTTCAAACATAATGAAGACTCTAGTTATGTTTACATTAAAATCAAATTATACTATTAACTCTTTGATTTAAAAAACAAATTTCTTTCTACTTTTTAGAAATTAGATTTAGACTTTTCTAATTTGTATTTAGTACATTTTTTTAAATATATATTTGAACATTTTTAAAAAAGGAGAGATTTGATTTAAAATAATTTAATATATCTTTATCCTAAGAAACCTCCATATTAAAGATAAGATAATTTCCAAATAATCATGTGACTAATTATGATAATTAATCACATTATTTGATCATGATATGTAGCACTAAAATTTTATTCTTATTTTATGGACAACTTCCATATTTATAAAAAAAATACTCTTTATTTTATTCATATTCTTAGTGCTAGCAAAGAATATAATAATATTTCACTAAAATATTTATTTGATTAAATTAATTTATCTAATTTAATTATTAAATAAATTATTTTCTTATTGCAAAGATCGAAACACTTGTTTGTTTGTGATCATTTAGGTTCAATAGTAAATCGATTATAAATTAAAATGATTAATTTTCTAATCAATGAAGATATCAAACAACACTTCTTAATATCTAAATAATATGAAAACTATGTTCGATAAGATATTTTAACTAATTTTTAGCTTTTTTACTAACTGAAAAAATTAATTTCACTATTCAGTAAATAATTTCTTAGTAGCTTCTAGCGTTTTTTAAAATGCTATTTGAAGTAGTATTTTTTAAAACGCTAGCTTTTAGCTTCTAACTTTCAATATTTTCTTCCATTTTTATCTTCAATATATTTATCCAATTTTTTAGTTACATTTTTTAAATAAATCATGATTTTATTATTATTTTTGTTATTTTACATTTTTCAGCTACTTCAATAATTAGTTTTATCGAAGACTTATAATTTAATAAACTAATTTTTCTGCTTCCAACTGTCATCTAGTTTTGCCAAACATAGGCAAAGTAACGTCCTTCACCTTCAAGAACCAATAGAAGAATAATGTAATATTTTCTTCTATAAAATTTAGATATCAAGGTTGATTCTAGAGTATAATATTGCTGTCAAACTCTAATAAGTTGACATATTATATTTAATCAATGAATGACTTAAGAAATTCTTATATTTTTTTCCATTCAATTGTCTTGTCTAATGTCTTAATTATATTATAGAGCTCAAACTCATTACCAAGAGTTAATAGATTCCTTCTTGATTAATCATTAATTATACAAATATTTAATCATATACAATATTCATTTAATTAGTGTCTTAAAGCATTAGGTGTTCAAAATTAAAATATAATGAATAACTTATTAATTATTATGATAATCTCATAACAAATGAAACAATTAATTTTTTTAAAAATTATCTATTGACATATCAATGTAATATTAATTACTAAAAATTATCAATTGAATCAGTTTAATAATGATATCTACATATATATTATCAATACATGTAATTTAATAAATAAGATCTATTACTCTTTATTTAATAAAGATCATCACATATATATTAATATATCCTATAATTAAAATCATAAAAGAATTAGTTATCATTATCATAGTCTCTATCATAATTACAAGTATTTAATTTTAATTAAGGATTTATTAAATTAATAATTTAATAAAACAATAAATATAATAATAAAATAAACAATGATTCTTTACTAAAATTAATAACATAATTAATTGAATCTTGATGGTATATATTTATAAAACAAAAAATGAGCCCAAGTAAACTGTGTTTTTATTTCGTTGTCAACTTTCTCTATTAGTTACCAACATAAGATAATTAAGAGGTGTGTATAGCATTTATCAGATATAATTAATGAAAAATTAAATATATTAAAATAATAATCGATTTTTTGTCAAACTAGTTCGATGTTATCATAACTTTTTTTGTTAATTATATTATATTCTAATATATATATATCTATTCTTGCAGAGGATTACTCATAATATAACTCCATGCTATTAAATACACGTTCATTCTCTCGGGTTATGAAAAAATAAAATAAACAAAAATCGAGATTCGCGATCACCAAAATGTAAGCGAAACATGCAGGAAGGTACTTCCATCGCAGATCAAAGAGTGTTGCCGTGACTGTTTGTTTGGTTACCTTTTTCTTTAACCTTCAAAATTCAAATGATAGAGTGTAGCATTGCAGTGAAAAAAGATGATTTTTTTTTACTTGGTTTGGTAAAGTGATTACAGCATGTGTATCAGTCGCCGTACTTTATTCTCTGGGCCCACACAATAGAAACTCATTACACTATATGGAATACACATACTCATATGGTTTACAATTTAGATTTTTTTGTTTTTTACTTTTCACCTGAGAATAATAACAAATAATCATAGGAAAACACACCATCATCATAGTTTCTCATAAATCCACCAGAACAAGGGAGGACCCAGCAAAATCAAAAGCTAACTAGAGACCTTGTGTGATTACTGACTCAAATTATCAAAAATCAATTACCAAAAGTGTTATGAATCAAATGATTGCTAAGAGTTAAAAAAAAAAAAACGTTTCTTATGTTCACAACTTCTCACGGAAATCGAGTGTAACAAAAGGGACAGTGAATATCTGTATGATTCATGCACTTTTCATGTTGTGTGATGATTCCAGGAATGTCTCTGATGGATCTTTGTGCATACTGCTTCATATTATTAATTAATTTGTTACAATTTTTTTTATTTGTTTACCATCCACATAATAATTAAACTAAAGTAGCATTCTCCCTAGTTAGATTTAACTTCTATGCTAAACCGTAGCTAGTAGTCACATGATTACATGTGATAATGTTTTTGGATCTTGCAGACTATTGTGATTTCAATCCATCCTTTGAAACTTGTGTCCGACCATTATTTGGGAGACTTCAGATAATGCCATTAAAGTTGGTGCAGCACGTGCTTAGGAACATCAAAATTAATTAAACTAATTAGAGTTAACTAACATAGGTTGTGGTTTGGGTGCAAAATTGAGGTGAAAATGGTGGTGATTATAACTTGTCCTTGTTAATGTCTAACAGCTTTAATAAATTCCATTTCTGAGTTTTTCCCTGATTGTGAATCACAAGGAGGACATTTGGTTTGTCCTCATTATCGAAATGTGAAGGCAGGGTTCGGGACCACCAAATGCAGAGTCCTCAGTTTCACATATCTGGTGCCTGTTCTTTGATCACAGATTAGATCCGTAGGAATATACAACTTTTTCCATAGCGTCAATGTGTGAGGTGCTACATAATGCTTCATAATGAAATAACCAGTGGTCCCACTTCCATATACGCTCAATTGTATTTCAGTGAGCATTTGTGAAATTAATTTTCAATGACATTAATTTTATAATACTGATTTTAATATAGTAAATGATTAATTTTCGTAGTAACGAGTTTGCTGTAAAACTTAATGTAAAATTTTCTAGTTAATTCAAAAGCTATTTTTTTATTACTTTACTGTGTGCTTTACTGTTTTGTTATGTGCTGTAAAAGATTGGATGAGTACGTCACTTTGAAGCAAGATGAAGTGGCTTCTTTGTCTTTTAAAACATTTGACACGATAATGTATCTTAGCTTAGTTAAATCATGATTTACAGTTACAATCAATTTTATTTAACAATAACCAAATCTTGTATCTTTACAGAGATTACATTTGATAGGAGGTAAAATCAATTCTGGGACGTGTGACTATGAGGCCAATCATACATAGGCATCAATATTGTTCCTTTCCCACAGCCATTGAATACCAATTTGCAATGATAATATATATATATATATATATATATATATATATATATATATATATACCACTTAACATCAATATATGTTCATTTTTACAAATTGAAACTCATACAAATTTAATTAACCTATTTCAAGATGCATAAGATAAGATTCAAAGACTTCAGTGTAAACACAATTTGTTGTCCGGTTTCAAGAATAAAAAAAATGATTACTGAAAATGGGAAAGTTTAGACATGCACTATCATGTCTAACTTATGATGATCTTATTACTAGAAAGCTTCATTAAAACAAAGAATCTATTAAAGTTGAGTAGTATGGTTTGTGTAGTAAAACAAAGAAGTGAGAACGTTATATTCGGGTGATAAATTTATTAGGAAAAAAATCCACCGATAAATTCACTTACCTGACTTTCGAAAAATGTAGGAAGCAAGAATCAGCTTGTATTTTAATTTACAAAATAAAAAAGTCTTAATTAATTTCATCCTTCAATAATAGTCAAATTTACTACTTCTTAATGAAAATAATCTCACGAATTAATAAATTGTAGTCCTTTCTACAAGCTGCTCCTTTAATCTAATTCTCTCTAGTTAAAGTAAGCTAGGATGACAGAAGAAAGCCCAAGATGAAGTTTAGAGAAGAGTACTGCATTTTGTTTTTTGTAACAGGGAGGGGCCAAGCCCCTGGTTTTTTATTTTATTTTTTGTTACATATATAGAGAACTGGGTTAGTTGTATTCAAACAATCAAATTACGTTCAATTAAATTAAGAAAACAATACGTGACCAATAAAAAATAAGAAAATAATAAAACATACAAAATTCAACAGTAAAATGTTACTTGTGTATTTGTTAATGTACTCTTATTTGTTTTTTAAGAGGATACTAACAAGTTACACCTTAAATATATTTTTAGAAAATTAAAGTTCATAACTTATTAAAATACTCCCTCTAGAGAGTGTATATTAACAAGTCTCCTAACGATTTGCTAATAAGCACCCACATGATTTTTAGAATGAGATTTAAGGAGTTATAGCAGCTTGAATGTATTTTTTATTCCTTGAATTTAAATATAAATAAAAATAATTAATTTCATATTGTTCTGTTCGTGATGAACAAAAATGTCCAGCAAGGATTGTTAGATATTTAATGTATGATCAGACTTTCTCTGGAGATATTTACGAAAGTAAAATATCTCAAGGAAGAAGATCACAATGCTAGAGCGAAACACCACAATTGACGCGGGGTGTGTGCATTGTGTGAAAAGAGAAAAGAAAGTCAGAGTTGTGCGTACCTCATTCTCTAAAAGCACCTATATTTATACCCACTGACCTGGGAGTTAGTTGGGGGAGATTTCCCCATGACCTTGGTCGAGATCCTCGGTTGGTTACTTGGGGCGGTTGAGGCCACGTTCTCCTTACTAGTGTTGGCTGACAGAGTGAATTGACTTAATCTCAGTGGACTTCTTTTCTAATTGGGCCTACCTCAAATATCCGTAACAGATGCCCCCCAGCCCGGTTGTCAAGTATTTTGGACGGCCGGGATGTATCATTTGGTAGGCTTTTTCTATGCTGTTGTTAGTGGTTCCACGCCGAGATGTCCAACCCGATCTGGAATGTCCTTCTAGGTCTGGGTTCTCCCTTTCGTTGATCCTTTGGTACGGTTGTTGTCGGGTTGTCTCCTAGTGCCTTTTCAACAATAGCCGACCGACTTCTAACATCTTTGAAAAGCGAAACGTTTTCGTCATTGTTCAGGTATTGGGGGCAACACGTGTCCCGATCATTTAATGCTTTGTCACTTCTTTGCACTCTTTAATCATGATCGTTCTGCATTTCCCTCGTAAGTTGGAAGCTTTTACCCCCGCACGTCTTTTCACATCCACCAGTTACCTACTCCAAGCGTTTCGTATTTTGGCAGTTATCTTCCTTTTTGGTTTTATATGTCTTTTCTTCTTCATTCTTCGTGCCTCATTTAGTGTCTTCGCATTTCCTATTTTCTCTCGATCTTGCGTTTTTGCTTTCGCTCTCCACCTCTGGTACTCAAATTTCTTCAGGATCTCTCCCATTCCAGGTATCTTACATCTTTCTTTTCGTGCTTTTGTTTTTTATTACAGCTGCTTTGGTTGCGATTTACTTTGGCTCCCATATATTTCTTCTGTTTTATTTGTTCTCTGTTTCCTTTCATCCTTCATCTGTTTTCACTTTCCCCTCTTATTTGCTTTTGAGTTTCTTCTTTCTTCATCTGTTTCTTGCGCATCGAATTTCATTTTAGTCTCCTAAGATGAAATTTACTCCTGAAGAGGAAGCGCGTATACGCAAAACTGTCCCCCCTAGGTTCGCATTCTGGTTCTTTGGCCTCCCTCTTCCAGAAGAGGAGAAGGAAAAATCGATATTGTGTGCCTCTTCTGGGGATTCTAAAACCTCCAAGTTCCCAACCCAAAATTTCTTCAACTCAAAAAGTTCTTACAGTAAGTTCTGATCGTAGGCCTAGGGGTCCCTCCGAAAGTCCTTCACATTCCCCTTCAAACACAACTATCATACAATCCTCCCCTCCTATAGAACGAAGTCCATTAGAACCATTTCAAACCCGGTTCGAACCATGTCCGCGATGTCTGGACGAGTTCTTCTATCTTGCGAGTTCTGGGTTAGATAAACAAGCCGATGAGACCCTCGACTCGTGCCGGCATAACCCGGTTCTAGTCTCTAAGCCTATTCCAGACAGGCCCGGGGTTTCTACCTCAACCCTTAACTCGGACTTTGGGACTGTGATGTCAACTTTTCACAATGATATCCTGGCGTTGGCTTACACTTCATCAAATTTTGATTCTCGCCTTTCGACCACTTCTCCAGGTATTCTTTACCGATTGTTGCTTTTTATTTTGTCGTAGGTAATTATGGATACCCTATCAGCGGAAATAGTAGAAGAATCTCAGTCGGCCGGATCTCAATCTAATTGCCCATCCTCTTCTCTAATTTCGAAATTTCCCTGGGTCACATATGAGGTACTTAATACCTCCTCTGTTTTGAGTCCGGGGGCCGTTGCCGCACTCCTCGTCGGGAGGCAAGAAGGGTTTTCTATTTGCCCTCCTGGCCCTAATGAACCAATATGTTCATGTCCTGGGAAGCGTGAGCGTAATTTTTTCTTTTTCTACAAAGACGTAGTCACCCGTCTAGGTGTCTGACTTCCTTTGTCAGATTTCAAGATGCAGCTCTTGAACCACCTGCGCTTGGCTCCTTCACAACTCCACCCCAATGGTTGGGCTTTCATAAAATCATTCGAAGATTTGTGTGAAAACCTAGAAATTCTTTGTACCGTTCCCCTTTTCTTCTATTATTTTAATGTTCATACCGGCCGAACTGACCGAGAACCCCAAGTAGAAAGGGATGGACTTCCATTAGGAGCCGTTCCGATCGCAGACTTTTTCCGATATACACAGACTCGTTCAAAAATTTTAAGAATAACTATTTCAAGGTTGTTGTTGATGCCGGCAAACAACCTTTCTCTCTTCGGGGTCCGGAGTCGTCCAACGTAGAGTGAAGATTCCCACTCTATTGGACCCATTCCCACCATGAATCTCCTCCAGCCTCTTATCACTTTGACAAAAAGAGTTTATCAGATACAGAGGCCGCTTCAGTAATCCAGATCAATGCGTATAGAGAGGCTCATGGTCCATTCGGCGCCATGCTCCTTACTCGCCAATGTCAGTCAGAGATCCTATTTGTAATAAATTTTATCTTTTGTTATAACTATTATGATTCTTTGTATTTTTATTTGTAGCTGCCGACATGGAGGATCAAGCTGCCGATTTGGTGCCTCGCTCGGGAAGGACATCCGGATCCTTGACCCCGACCTCTGGTCAGGGTCGCCCTGCTAACCCTGGCCGCCCTCCTCGCTTCTTCGCAAAGGTTCCGGATGAGGGTGCGTCGAAGAGGAGGAAGGTTTCGGAACCTGCCCGGGAGGTGCCGATTGATCTGACTTCGGCTACTCCCGGGGTGACTGCCCCAACTCCATCTCCAACCCCTACTACTCCAATGGCGACCCCCACCACGACTATTACTGCCATCTCGGCCGCTGAAGCTTCTTCGACCCCGGCTTTTGATACTCCTAAGCTAATGCCCGTATATCTTTGGGAAAAGGAGATCAGAGACCTCTTTCCCATCGTCAAGGCTCTTAAACGCATGTTGGACTCCAGCTCTCTTTTTGACCACGACCTTCTCGAACTCGACCAATTGTAGCTTTATGCTTTCAAATGTGCCGCCCTCGTTCAGAGTCTGGTTACTTTGAAATCGAGGCATATTAGGATGAAGGAGTACCTCGCCACATCCCGGGTGGAATCTCAACAAGCCTAGGAGGAGCTTCTTGCCTCGCAAGAAAGTTTCGCCGCTGTTGTTGAAGAGCTTCGAGTTTCTCAGCTAAGTCTTCAGGCCGCGTTGGATGATTCGAGCAGGGTGCGGAATGACCTGCAACGCTCTTTGGAGAAGGCCGCCTCCATGACGCATAACTTAAATGAGGTCAAAACCTTTATGAGAGGGCCCATTCTGAGATTAGGTAGGCCGAGTCCAAACTGCTGTCTGCTGATAAGGAGATGGCCGAGCTGAATGAGGTGATGGTGTCGGCGGCGGAGGAGTCCTTCAACAATGCGTTGGAACAGGTCCGGTGTTTGAACCCCGGGATCAACTTGAGCATGGATGGGGAGCATTACAAGTCATATATCCATGATGGGAAGGTGATCCCCTATTTTCCTCAATTGGATTCTGTGACTTAAGCTGATGAAGATTGGATTGCTGGTGAAGAGGAGATTTCGGCTCTTTGAGGCGGGGATCAGGTGGACCCCAGGGTGGCTTAGGATTTTGAAGGGTCGGGATGCCGGTTATTTGTGTAATTCCTATTCGAAGTTTATTGTTTCTTTTGCCGGTGTCGCAACCTATCCGGCCACGACAGGACGACGATGAGAAAAAGAAAGAAAGATTTCCAAAAAAGGGAAAACTTGAGAGGAGTCGCCACCAACGTTTATTTAAGGAAAACGTCGGGAAAACCAAAAAGATAAGGCATGGTCTACGATTTTAGAGAAAAAGAGTTCGGGAGTCATTTACGCATGGGGAAGGTGTTAGCACCCCACACGTTCGTCACGAAGACGACAACCTTTAATCGAGTGTGCTAAAAAGTGACTTTTTAATTATTTGTTTTCCCTTAAAACATGACTTATGTTTCTTTTATTTTTGTTTATTTAGAAAAGAAAAGAACATTTTTATTTTTTAGAAAAGAGAATATTTATATTTTTTTATTTTTTTAGAAAAGAGAATATTTTTTTATTTTTTTTAATTTTTTTAGGTCGACAAGGGGTTTGCCCTCGCTCCTACGTATCCCCAAGTGCAATGAGGAATCAGACTTACGTAGTTCTTTTTTGAAAGATTTATTTTAATTGCGTGGAAAATAGTCGTTAAGGCGTTGGACCTTGAAACAACATTAAATTTGAAGAAAAAGCGAAGAGAATTGCTTAAGGCATTGGACCTTGAAGCAATCTCAAGTAATATGTAATTTTTGAGAAAAAGGAGAATTGAGTGATTCTTTTATTTGAGTATTTAGCTTCTTTTTTTTTTTAGAAAAGATATTGAATTTGCGGTAAACTCTATGAAATCAAGCAAGTCGGGGACTCAACATGATATTCACAAATCTATCCATGTGTTATTGAAACACTACCAAGCGAGTCGGAGACCCAGCATGGAGTGCACGAAACATACGGGTGTACTAAAAAAAAACTAGTGCGGAATAGTAAACATAAGTGAATAATAGCAATATGTAATCAAACGAATCAAATAAAAATGGAAAGGGATAGAGTAGAAGTGGGGAGTACACTTAGTAATTAGAGTGCATACAATAACCAAAGGGGGTGCAATAAGCAGTGCATATCGACTAGGCCCAGCAGATGTGGGTGCATTTATGAATATGGATGCAAATAGCATCCTGTGCATTGTTCCAAAGTGGGCTAGGCCCAATATCTCAGAGGTGCAGTTATGAAAAGAGAGGTGTAAACAGCATTACGAAATTTGTTTCTACTGGACCAGGCCCAATTGGTAAAGGTGCTGAGCTTATTAAAATGGGGGTGCAAAAAGTAATTTTCATTTTTTTTAGGGTTGGAACCGGGTCAGGGCAACCCGGCCCAACCTGCAATTTTCACTGCTGGGCACAGTAGCCACTGCAGTTTTGCGAAAATAGGGTTATGGTCTCATGGAGGCTTTGTGACCTAGGTGACCACCATACGGCCGGCAGCGCGGTGGCCACCATGGCGAGGTTGGAACGCGGTGGCGGTGCAGTAGCGCGGTGGCGGCGCTGTGGAGGAGCGGTGGTGGCTTTAAAAATGAAAATCATGGGGAAGGAGATGACCAAAAAAAGCAAAGGAAAGGGAAAACAAAAAACACAACGCTTAATAGCAACAAAATCAAACTAAGGAAAAAGGAATTACATAAATGCATGAATAGATTAAGAAAACAAAAGACCAAAATGGAGAAGGAGAGAAGAAAAGAAAAGAAAAGAAAAGAAAAAGAAAAAAATGGAGAAGGGAAAGAGGAGATGAAACGTCAGAATGAGGGAGAAAGAAGATGGTTACCTCAGGGACCCCTATGACGACGCCAAATGTCACTACCGGAGTGGTTCATTTTTTTGCGTCGGGATCTGTGCCCCCTTTTTCAGCCAATTCTCCTTTCCTACGTTGCCTTTTTTGCTTTATATGTGCTTTCCTTAACCTAATGGGCTTTATGGCCCATTTCCTTTCTTTTTGCTCTTTGTTGCGGTTTTTCTTCTTTTTGTTATCTTTTTTTTTTCAATCTACTACTTATTATTTTGTTTCTTTTCTTTTTGTTTTTTTTACTACTTTTTCTCATTTTTTTATATTATTATTTTTTTAAAATGTTATATACTTTTATTATTTTTTTTCCTTTTTTTTTTACTATTTTTCATTTAAAATAATAATAATAATAATAATAATAATAATAATAATAATAATAATAATCTTCTCTTCTTTTTTTTTTGAGAGGGGTACCCGGACAAAATTAGGGTATGACAGCCGGGTTACTCCCGACTTTATCCATGTTATTGTACAATATTTTCGTACAATATTTGCTTTTCATAATTGCACTCATACTTATTTTATCACGTTTTGGCCAAACCCAGTATATTTGCATGCTTGCTTTTTATTCGTTTGGCTTCAAAGGCCAAGTATAATATTGTCCGCGTTAGAAGTCGATATTTTATTCTAGATCAAGTTTCTCCCGATTTATATCCGATCAACACTTAACATGTAACATAATCACTAAGTGATCACGTCAACCTGATCAGGGTTTGATTACACGTTTAGCATTGTCTAGGATAATAGATATCATGCGCTGTGCACATCACTTGTAATTGTCTTGAAGCAAGAATATTTATTAATAAACTTTGGGAGTAATTACAAAGATTCATGATCTCGATGAAAGAGATTTGTACGAGTTACGGGTGTTGGCCTGATCGACCCCGACTCATACTCTCAATTAAGGAGAGACACATGAATTGTAAATATTATAAATTCAACAGAAAAACTAAGTACTCATGTCGACATGAGGCCTTTTGTTCCTTATTAGGAGTAATAACTGGTAACTGAACTCTTAGTCGCGAACTCTTGGCTGTAATATTTCTTCAACTTGTCGGCATTCCAAGTGCGTTGTATTGCTTTGTTATCAAGATTCTCCAAAATATATGCCCCCTGTCCGAGGTTCTGTGTGATTCGGTACGGCCCTTCCCAGTTGGCTGCTAGCTTTCCATCCCGGGCGTTTCTGTTCCCGATGTCGGCTTTGCGCAGAACTAAGTCACCTTTCTCAAAATACCTTTGTCTCACCTTTTTGTTAAACTTTTTTGCCATCACCTGTTTCATAGTTAGATCCTGGTGGTGTGCCGCAACCCGGACCTCCTCTATTAGCTCTAGCTCGGTGGCCAATGTCTCATTATTGGTGTCTTCTCCTTCACGGAGTGCATGCTTTCTTCTCCAGGACGATTGACCGATCTCTACAGGTATCAACGCTTCGTAGCCATATGTCATTCTGAACGGGGTCTCTTAAGTAGATGTCTGGGTTGTGGTTGTGTGTCCCCATAAGACATAATATAACTGTTCCACCCAACTGGAGCAGGCCTCATGCATTCGTTTCTTTAGCCCGTCCATGATGACTTTATTTGCAGCTTCAGCTTGTCTGTTGGATTGCGGATGCTCCATAGAAGAGAAGTGATGTTTTATATGGAAACCGGCCATCATTTCCTGAAACCTTTTATCAGTGAACTGAGTTCCGTTGTCCGTGACAACTTCAGCTAGGATCCCAAACCTTGATATTATACTTCTTTCGATGAATTTTTGAACTCGGGCCGAGGTGATGGTGGCTAAAGGCTAGGCTTCGATCCACTTCGTAAAGTAATCAACGGCTACTATAAGCCACTTCATCTGACCCTCAGTAGCCCTGAAGGGCCCTAGAAGATCCATTCCCCACTTGAAGAAAGGCCAAGGTTTGGAGATTGATGCAAGCTCAGCGGGAGGGGATCATATGATCTTGGCATGCTTCTGACAATTCTCGCATCTTGTTACGTGACCCGTGGCGTCTGCCTTCATTGTCGGCTAGTAGTACCCAACCCAGATGGCTTTCATTGCCAAGGCTTTTGGCCCCATGTGCTGGTTGTTAATGCCTTCGTGTATTTCAGACATCACGTATTCGGACTGGTCCGGGCCTAAGCATAGTAGCATTGAGGTGTGCAGGCCTCGCCGATATAGTTCATCATCTACTATGGTGTACATGGCTACATCCCGAATTAATTTCTTGGCCTCGATTCCATTGTCTGGTACTGTCCCTTGCTCCAAGTAACTGATTATCGGTTTCCTCCAATCCTCGACCACTGAAATCACCATCTCGCACGTGGGTTGGGAAATCTCTTATTGGATAACCGTTCGATGGTTGCCTGAGCCTTTGGTGTTGGCCAGCTTTGATAGTATGTCGGCTCAGGAATTTTCTTCTCTAGGGATATGGGCAATGACGACTTCGTCGAACTCGGCAATTATTTCCGTGACTTTACTCAAATATTTGACCAATAAAGGTCCTTTCGCTTGATATCTCCCTTCAATCTGTGTTGTGACGAGTTGGGAATCGGTGAATACGTATACCTTCTTCGCTCCTTGTTCCTTCGCTTGTATCAACCCGACTATCAGTGCTTTGTATTCAGCCCGATTGTTTGAAGTCGGGAAGTTAAGCTGCAGGGACTGCTCAATGGATACTCCTTCTGGACTCTCAGTTATGATGCCGGCTCCACTTCCTTTCGCGTTGGATGAGCCATCAACATATAATTTCCAAATTCTCCCGTTGCCATCGTTCGCCGGGGTTAGTTCTACCACGAAGTCGGTCAGAGCTTGGGATTTGATGGCTTGCTGGGCTTTGTATTTTATGTCAAACTTGGATAACTGGATAGCCTAGCTCATCATTCTGCCAGCCAAATCCAGCTTGTGTAGGGTTTGCTGGATTGGTTGATTGGTTTAGACCACTATGGTGTGGCCTTGGAAATAAGGGCAGATTCTTTTGGCGATTATGAGAAGTGCGAATGCGACTTTTTCCAGCTTTTGATATCACAATTCCGAGTTTCTAAGAGGTCGGCTTACCAAGTATACCGGCAACTGGGATTTATTAACTTCTCTGACTAACGCGGCGCTCACCACCTCTTTGCCTACTGATAAATAGAGGATCAGTGTTTCACTGGGCTCCGATTTTGACAGCACTGGAGGGGAAGCTAAACATTTTTTAATTTCCTAGAAGGCCGCCTCACATTCCGGGTTCCATCCAACACTGGCTTCCTTTTTCAAAAGTTTAAAGAAAGGAAGTGCTTTTTCCGCTGATTTCGAAAGAAAACGTGTTAGCGCAGCTATCCTCCCTATTAGTTGCTGAACTTCTCTCTGAGTGAGATTTTCCTCTAAGTGAGATTTTCCTCCATTTATGAATTTTAAAACTTTTAATTTCATATAGATTTCATACTTTTCATCAGGTTGCTCTTAAACAAACTATCTTGTAAGTATTCTATCATCTTATTGGCACCTACATAAGGACATTATACTTAGCCTAGCTCACAATAATAAGAAATTCCAAACTAAAGCTATATTACCCATAATATGTTACAAATTTGAACTTCAATTGCAACCATACGTACCTACCTCATAGTCATATCTAGAAAAGAAAATTCTTTCATAAGTTGGCCAATGTTCCTTAATGATTTCAGTATATCTAGAAAATAAAATATATCACTTCATGCATCAGTATTACAAAACCAATCGACTACAAAAAGCACTGAAAAACACTTTATTTGAAGGAAGCAATTAAAGAATATTAGTGACAGCTCAAATGCAAAGTGCATAAAACCTAGTGTATTACAGGTTATCATATATCATGCTGATTTGATGTTAAAAAATAAAAAAGGGTTATGTTTGTGTACCCGTTGATCCTTGCCTCCTTGGAGTAGAAGATAGGGTCCTTATTTTTCCTATGAATGCCAAAAGATTTATATTATATTGGGATTTCAATGAAAGAGAGGGTGAGTCTTCAAGCTTCTTCCATAGGGCTGCAATAGTAAGTTCATCTTCAATCCAACAAATATCAGCGTGGAATTTTATATTATATTGGGAAGCACAAATTAGAATCAGAAATTAGAGAAATAATATATTAGTAGAGAACATGCTACTGTTAGTAGAGCATAAATAAATAGAAAAAATATAAAAGAATTAAGAAAACATGAATACCTTCCATGTGAGTTTAGAGTTAGACGTACTTATCAAAGCTTCTCTCCAAGTAACATGTAGACTTCCTTCATATGCTTTTGTCTTGAAAGAAACTTAAGCACACCTTTCATGTGCAACATCAAACCTCATATTTCAACTGAAAATGGTATAAACTTTTGAAGCACATCAATTGGCTTTTCATTCTTACGTCTCTTTTGCCTCTTTAAAACTGTCAAAAGTACGATTGTTATAATAAACACATGTTATGTATGGACCCACGTTAGTAAAATATCTACTATTGAAATCAAGTAGGCACAATTCATATTGTTATAATAAACACCTCCCTACCTAAGAGTTTAGTTCAAACAATTTAAGGGATCGGTGGACTGAGTTATAATAAAAATAAAATTTAAATCATTAATATCATGTCTTTTATGCACCATCAAAAATGCAATCTTAGAGTGTCTTATTTAAACTAAATCAGTGCCTCGTAATCTTATAGAAATGCAAGTACTTCCTCTATGTTATGACATGCTTCACTCGAAGCTTTCACACTAATTTTTTGCTAGTTTTCCATACTGAAGTCCTATCTACTTTCTATACCATCCACCTATTATTAAGAGGTAGGCATTAAAGGTGTGCCTCTAGTTGCACTCACCACAGGGATTGTGTTCATGTCATTCTTTGTTGGATAATTCTTTGGAGTCATAAAAGGTGTGTCTCTGATTGTATTCACTGCCACAACAAGAGATTATTTATGGTATTTCCTATCTAAATTGATTGGATGACTTCATCTCTCCTTTCTCTAGCATAAAAAGTTGAAATTCTTTCAAACTCGGGTTTATTTTAACTTCCCACCACATTGGATTTGATCCAATCTAGACATGGAAATAAATTTCTACTTTTATCAGTATGCAGAGAATTATTTAACTTCCCATTGTATTTAGGAACTCTAAGAGCTTTTTTAGTAAACAAAGCTCTTAAGTTGTAAAGATAAAAAAAAAAAAAAAAGGCTTCATGCAAGAAGACAAACATACAACAAAAATATTAGTGTTTCTTTCATCTATGCAGAGCACTTAATTGAACTGAAAACATTATTGGTCAGTAAAATGAAGTAATTAGAAGATGCCATAGGTAGTACACCAATGAAATATTATATAGTTAAACTGTAAATTTTCACCTAGTTCAAGCTGCATTGAAACAAAATCTGACCTTTCAACTCAAATTGTCTTCCAAATGAAAGATAAACAATTCACAGGAAGATTAATGTCCTTTTTCAACTCTGCCACCGCATCACACACACTCAGCAAAATAATTCAAATACAAAAGCCATGAGGAGTGATGTATAAGGGAGAAGAAAAATAGAACTCACTGGTTCGTTGGAAATAGAGGCAAAGGTAAATAAGTTACAGCCTCTGTCACTTCAATTTTTGTCGTCCATGTGCAGTAACCTCTCGTGAATTATTTTCCTAGTGGAAGAAAATGTGTTTAAATATACTATTTTGCATCAAACAGATTAACATAGTAACCTTCAATTGCAAATATCTAAACATCATGCAACATTTTATACTTCCCAATAATTCTAAATTCTAATAGTTAAAATATCATGCCCCTGGTGTTCAATATACAGGAAATTTATAATAAAAGATTTAGCAAATTAGTATGAGACAGTAAACCAAGAATACCAACAAAGAGAAAAAGGATGAATAAAGTAATCAGAAAAAAAAATCCAAAAACAAACCTCTATAAAGAACGGAGAAGGAGAGAGATGGAGAGTAAGAGAAAATGGAAAGGAGAAGAGGAAGCGAGATGTGAGGGAGAGGGAGGTTTCTCGAGAGAGGAAAAATTATGAGCTTTTCAGTTTTGAATTTAATCTGAGATGAGATGGGGCTCAGTGTAAAAAACTAATACTTTTGGAAATTTAAGTATTTGTAAAACCGGGGTCATTATCTATACCTATTAATATATCTATAACTATATATAAAAAAATATAATATTTTAGTATACACATTTTTATGTTGATTTTATTTTTATAACTATATTTATAAATTGGTATTTTATTTCTATAATTATTGCTATAAATCGTCCACTGATTATTATTATTATTTTTTATTTAAAAAAATATGTAAAAAAGAAGTTAGGCACGTGCCTGTTTTTCCCTAGTGTAAATAACGTAAGATTTATATAATCATTAAAAACTGTTAAAAATTAGACAGTAGCGTGGGAATAACGAAAACCGTGCACGCGTTTCTTCCTCTTTTCTTCCCGTGTCTTTCTTTCGCACATTTTGGTTTCAAAATAGGAGGTTCAGCGCAGGAATGAACAAATAATTTAACAAGAGAGGTGGACATTCATTGATTCATGCTTGTGAAATTGAAATTGTCATCGAATGGAGTCTCAGAGTCAGAAAGATCGCAGGTCAGATGCTCTTGGAGACCTTCGAGCCCTTCCCGACGAAATCCTCTGCTCTATTTTGGAGCGTCTCAATCCCCGAGACGCTGCTCGCGTCGCTTGCGTTAGCAGGTAACCATAAAATCCCACAATTTTTTTTATATTTTGATTCAATCAAAAGTCTCTATAATACAGTTCCTTCATCATATGAATCTGGATGGAAATGGATTGTGCTGCACGTTTCATTCAATTGCACTTTTCATGTTTTGCTTTTCGTGTGACTGTAATTCTTCATTGAGCAACATTCTTTTAGTTACTATAAATATATATAGCTCATGAGTTCTTTGAGTATATAATGTTTATCTAAGTATGGTATATTGAATTCTGGCAGTGTGATGTACATACTGTGCAATGAAGACCCACTGTGGATGAGTCTATGCCTAAAAGGAGCATCTGGTTTGCTTCAATACAAAGGCTCTTGGAAGAAAACTGCCCTGCATAAGTATGTCTCCCCATATGCAATTGCTGGTTCTGAAATCAAATTATTATCCTTTTTCGTACTTGATTTTAGTTTCTATTGGATGTTAACTTATTTGGAATTGGGCATATTTGAATTCAGTGAGAACCTCCCAGACAAATACAAAGAGTGCCATCAAGGACCTTTATATTTCTACGGTATAAGTTCTATCATTACAAGTCTCTTATCTATCCTCTATTTTCCAGGCAAATTTAGGCTCTCTGCTCTTAAAAAATCATGAGGAACACTTTCCTATAAATCACTGATATTTTACCTTTCTGCAGGTTTCAACTCTTTATTTTTGTACAGGAGATTATACCGCTGTCATACCACATTGGATGCATTTTATGCAGATAATGGAAATGTGGAAAGAATAAAAGACATCTCACTGAAAGACTTCTATAATGAGTATGATGCTAAGAAACCGGTACTGAGATAAAAGAATTTTAATACTCTATATTAATTTTTTTCCCTTGTGAATTGAGTTAGTTCTGCTTTAGTTTTTTACTTTTTGTGTTTGGACTCTTACCAATAGAAAGACAAAAATATTTGAGCTCTATCGTTCCGTTGTTTCCCTTTTAATCTCTGAAGTATTTAGGTAGTGGTCTTGTTTTTCTCCAGTTTATTCTTCTTTTTTTCCTTGTAAGGATGGAAAGTGGGAGATGAGAATACATTATCTTTTTAACAAAGGATCCTTTGCAGATGATAGTATTCTGGTCGTAGGTCATGCTATGAGTTCTAGATATCTTGAAATTCTTCAATTTTGAATTACCAATTATTAGTAGTTTTCCTTTTATTGCAATGGAATTTTGATGAATTACAAATCCCAGGTTATGCTCACTGGATTGGCTGATACATGGCCTGCCAGGTGTAAATGGACAACTGATCAGCTGTTGCTAAACTATGGAGATGTAGCATTTAAAATTTCTCAAAGGAGTTCCCGGAAGATCTCCATGAAGTTCAAAGATTATGTCTCTTACATGAAAGCTCAGCATGATGAAGATCCCTTATATATTTTTGATGAAAAGGTGCTTGTTTTGAGATATTCATGTTTCAATGATACGCTGCTCCACCTCCTTGCACAATTTCCATTCCTATTTCTTGTTCTGCAGAATGTGAGAGTTTGGGAGTTCTTTTAACTTTTATTTTTTTGCACTCATACAGTTTGGTGAAACTGCACCTAGCTTATTGAAGGATTATTGTGTCCCTCATCTTTTTCAAGAAGACTTCTTTGATATCTTAGATACAGATAAACGACCATCCTATAGGTGGCTCATAATTGGACCAGAGAGATCTGGTGCCTCTTGGCATGTTGATCCAGCTCTTACTAGTGCATGGAATACTCTTCTTTGTGGCCGTAAAAGGTAAAGATCTAAGCTGCTTGACATGTAAATTTGCCTCCATTTTGGCTGTGTAGCTTGAAGCATTGTCTGTTACTGTTTATATGGTTTTTGAGAAAGCTATGTGCATAGTCTTTTTTGAGTTTAATCCTTGAAAACAATAGCTGGTTCCTTCAGCTTATCACAATTCTTTCTTTTTGGTTTTTGGAGTTACAGTGGGGGCTTGGAATGAGGAAAGGTGGATTAAATATGAGTGCTGAGACTGGGCATTGGGATTAAACTAGGCATACATTTTTTTCCTGAGGAAACTAGGTTCCATTGGGCAGCAAGGCTATTGGCTTCAGCTTATTATTGCTATTAATATTACTTTTTATTAGCTAGTAATGCACAACAACCAAATGGTTGGTCTATAAAAAGATTTGGTTTACAAGTTTCACATTTGGTTTTGAATCATAGTAGTCAATAGTGTGGTATAGTGGAGTGGAGCGGCCCTTGGCTACTATGGGATGCAAATAGCAGAGTGGTTTGCAATATTGGCCAGTTCAGCTGCAATAGCAGCTTTTCACATGCTATAGTGGCAATAGCATGATACACACTTCAAAAACCCATTTTAATCCTGAAAGTAACAATGTTGTCTAGTGGTTTTTTGGGTAAAATTGTGATCTCCCCCCCTTTTTCTAATGCATTTTTTAAATTCAGAAAATATATAGGATGTGAAACCCTTCTTCCTTAACCGTTCCACAAAAAAGTTACTCCCGTTTTGACCTTTGTTTCTTCACATCAGGACTTTCTTTTTCCTTGTGTTCCAAGTTCACATTCTACTAATTTTATCTAATTTGTTAATTTCTTTTTCTATTAATTTCATTATTATTTTTTCATTTTTTTGACATTATTATGTTCTTATGACTCCTAGGTTGTGTGTAAACTGTGACTTGTTATTTATGATGAACTTCTTTAATTTTTTTTATAGTCTTTATATCATTATATACTACGTACCCCATTGTCCAGAAACTCCTCACTATGCGAAGTTAAGGGGGAGGGATATTGTACGCAGTCTTCTCCTTGCATATGCAAAGAGACTATTTCCAAATTCGAACTCATAATCAATAAGTCACCAAGGCACAACTTTACCGCTGTATCAGGGCTTGCTCTCTTTATATCATTATATGTGTAATATAAATTATTTAGTTTGTATTATGATATTTAAATAATGTCCACTTCACTTCCTGCTATAGCGTTTTCAAAGTTAGCACTACGTGCAGCTATCTGAGATTGATAATCATGTTTTGAAATTTTAATGCGATCTTAACTATAGTTCAATGCTTTTTGAACTAATGGTACATGGCATAATTTTCTCGAATTTATAAAATAGTACTACTCCTGTTTTAAATATAAGCAAAAAAGGAAGTTGATTAACAACATTGAATTTCACCAATCTCAATTAAAAAATAAGATATTTTCCTAAACTACTTTACATTGGAATTTGATATCAAGAATAAGGAGTTATTGGAATTAAAACCCCTATTAAATGAAGGATATTTTTGAGATGGACTCATTAAATGAGGTAAAATTAGTTAAAATTTTCTTATACTTAAAACAAACACTCAGCATTTTTTTTGCTTCTATTCGAAACTGGAGGGAGTAGCACTGAGATAGTATGTGAGAAATAAGATTGGTCACTTTTAACTTAGCGTGTAGTTTGCTTATACTAGGTTCTTAAAAATTTACATACACAAAGGTTGAACAAGAATCCTAAAAACAGGAAACTGATGTCCTCTAAAGACATTTCAGTTTTTCAATCTTCTGGGTCCTAGATGCAGTAGTAGGTGTAATATATAAATCAAAACTAAGCTCTGCTGTTTTTACTTTTCTCTAATTCTCTGTCTCTCTGTCTCTCCCTTCTCTCTGTGTGTGTGGGTTGGGGGAAGGGGGTTGTTGGTAGATATATCTTTCTTAACATGGGATTCAATGGGTTACTAATACCATTTTTGGTACAATTTAAATCTAGAAAAATAATTGCATATTTTTCAAAACTCTTTCAGCAAGCTGGCAAAAATGAGCAATTATTTTTCTAAATAAACTGAACCAAATATGCAGAAAGTAAAAGTCATGGTAAAGCATAAGGAAAATGTTAATGTGATATGGGCTCGAGGGGCCATTACCAGGTTCAATTATTTAACTTAAATTGGAGTTCTTGTTCTTTACTGATTCCATAACAAGTAACACAAATTTTATGTAATTTGGTACGTGGATTTTTCGTGTTAATGCTTGATTATGTTTCAGATAACTAATGCTTAAGTGGTAATGTTTCACTCGCATTTGATAGGTGGGCACTATATCCTCCAGGAAAAGTGCCTTTAGGTGTGACAGTGCATGTTAATGAAGAAGATGGTGATGTCAATATCGAGACTCCATCATCACTGCAGGTACTACAATGTTTTGAAATTATAGTGATTTATATATCCTGTTTTTGGTGGTGTATAATTATGATCACTATCATACTAACTTTATTGTGCCAATCTGTTAATGTGGTTATTATTATTAATCTGATAGGAGTAGGAGGTCTGGTCCAGTTCTATCATAATCACATATTTGTTTGTTTGCAGTGGTGGCTAGACTTCTATCCTCTTCTTGCTGATGAAGACAAGCCAATTGAGTGTACACAACTACCTGGAGAAACAATTTATGTTCCAAGTGGATGGTGGCATTGTGTGCTAAATTTGGAAACAACTATTGCTGTCACACAGAATTATGTGAATTCCAACAACTTCGAATATGTATGTTTGGATATGGCACCTGGTTATCGTCATAAAGGAGTTTGCCGTGTTGGGTTGCTCGCTCTTGATGAAGATAGTTTTGAAAATGTCAAACAGAATATGTCATGTAATGGAAAGGACTCAAGTTACTCTGATTTGTCAAGGAAAGAGAAAAGAGCCAAAAATCAGAAAGATGTAGATGATCTATATTTCAAAAGAGCCATCGATGGTGTATCTAGAAGCTACAATTTATGGAAAGATGGATTTTCCTATGATATAAACTTCTTATCCATATATTTGGATAAAGACAGAGACCACTACAGTTCCCTGTGGAGCTCAGGCAACAGCATGGGTCAGCGAGAACTAAGAGAATGGTTATCTAAGCTCTGGATTCAAAAACCAAAAATGAGAAAGCTAATATGGAAGGTTATTTTCTTCCTACATTTATGCATTCTTTGAGCTCTCAAAGTTACATTATCAGATTTTATATAACCTTTATCTGTTGAAATATGTCTAGGGAGCATGTATTGCACTAAATGCTGACAAGTGGTTAGAATGCGTATCAAAAATTTGTGCCTTTCATAATTTGCCCCCTCCTGCTGATGATGACAGGCTTCCAGTTGGTACGGGTAGCAATCCTGTGAGTTTTTATATAGTTAATAATTTCAGCTTGTATTTTCCTGAAGATTGAAGTGCCTTAATCTTTCTTAGGATTCAGTGAAAATATTTGCTCCGTAGCGTCACAGATAATATTCATGAAGCGAAAATAACCCACCATTGCCTTGGAATAATTTTATATTTTAGTGGGATCATTCAAAAGGTTTTTTTGATTTAGTCAAAGTGATTGTGATTTAGTGAGAGTAAGCATGCTATTATCATCTGTTTGTTATCCCCTTGTCCAAAGCTTTGAAGATAATACTCAATTAAAACCCACTGAAACAAAATTACATTTCAATGTGCTCCCTCTGCAATTGACTTTTCTATCATGGCTTGCAGACCAGAAAATCATTGATCAACTACTGAATTGATCTTGTCTTCTACTCTGGGCCTTTTGGGTCCTTTTTATTTCTTCTGCCTTAAGGTACTTAGTTGGGTCTTATTTTTTTTCTGCCATCTGAGGTAAAATAAAAAGAAACTACTCGATCTTAACTTAGCACCTCATGAGGTGGTCCACTATGCACCAAGGAAGGTATCTTACTGAAGGTACCTTCAAGAGGCAAGGTCTAGCACCTAGCCTCAGCAATATGTGAAGAATATGTCACTTTGATTGCACCAAGAAAACCAAAAATAAGAAGATCAAATGGTATTTTATTGTTGATCTTTTCACCATCTTTTTAGTTTTCCATCTTGTAATCATGAATATTGTCCTGTGGTTGTTGAACTGTTATAAATATACAATTGCTGGGCTGCTTATTTAGGCCCTATTCGGTATGGTTGCTAGTTGAGTTTTGGAAATTTTAAAAATTAAAACTACTTTTCAGTTTTATAATTTGTAGTTTAAAATTTTTGTGGTGTTTAGTTTTCAAATTTTCATAAAAATCTTGCATCCAAAACACACAAATCATTCTCTACTTTTAGTTCAAGCTCATTTTGTAATGAGGATGATAGGGGGGTTAGGAGTAGGATGGTGAGGTCGTGGTGGACTTTCATTTGTTGATGAAAATGAAGGTGGCAGTGGTGACAATGAACATGCTGGTGGTGGTAGGTGTAGCAATGGTTAGAGATGTTCATCAACTGATCTAACCCAATACAAGTTGCAATAACTGAACAAAATAAATAAATAATTGAACAAACTGAAAATTGAAAAAAAAAATAAATAAAGAAACCAATTTTTTTAATGGATTGGATCAGATTCCAATTCAATGTTGAAAACCAGTTTAATTCAAACCATACCAAATTTTGTTGTGTTTTTAAAGATTATTCAATAGTCAACTACATGATAATGTATTCAAGAAATTTGCTATCTATTTTGCATTTGTTCTTTAAGAGATTGTAAAATTATTTTTAATTTATAATTTGAATTTATACTTTGAACTATGTTGATGTGATGTTGGATTAGTTTGTTTATTTCATAATTTATTTTAATATTTGTTGACTCTTTCTTCAAAAACCGAAAAGCAATCCAATATATACTGAATAAATTGGATTGAATTTGATTTTCACGTCAACAAATATTCAGTATTGGTTAACGATAACAATGATAATGTTTAGGGGTGTTTACGGGTACGGGTCATCCGTGAACCCGAACTGATCCGAATTGATCCAAACTGTTTGGGTTGGATCATTTATGTATTTGGGTCAAAACCGAACCGATCCGATCAAAACCGATCATGTACGGGTTGGGTCACGGGTTTAGATTTATAGATCTGTTGATCCGTGAACCCGTAATAATAATATAAATTTTATTTTATATATATATATATGTATATATATATATATTAAAAATTAAAAATTAAAAAATTCTTTTTCCCTATAATGATGACATAGTGATACAAAGGATGACAACAAATATGTCGTTAAAGTTTAACAAATATTGGAAAAGTGGTGGAATTAACTACCTTTTGCTTGTTGCTATGTTCCTTGATCCTCGTTATAAATGTAAGTACATTCAATTTTGTTTTAATCATATGTATAGTGTTGAGAAGAGCATGGACATGATGAAAAAAAATTGAAAAACTTTATTCAAAAACTGATTCAGCAATATGTACTATAACATCTCATTTCTCATTCTAGTAGCAATTCGGCTAATTCTAGTACATTGGCTTCAAACATGGTCTCACAATATAATGATGACAAAGGTGATAAGGATGATGATTGAGATGACGAATTTAGAATGAAAATCAAGAAAAAACAGGGTGAGGTGCAAAAAAATGAGTTAGATAAGTACTTGGAGGATGATGTTGAAGATTACCACCCTGAGTTTGACATATTGAATTGGTGGAAATTGAAGGCATCCAAATATTATATTATTTCCTATATGATTAGAGATATATTGGTTTTTTCTGTATCTACTGTATCATCTTAGTCTGCATCTAGTATAGGGGGTAGAATTCTAGATTCATTTCGTAATTCCTTGAATCCTACTATTGTTGAAGCTCTCATTTGTGCCCAAAATTGGCTTAGATCTACTAAGCAAAATGTTAATGACTTGCAAGTTGAAATAAATGAAGCAGAAAAGATTGAATCTTTAAATAATGCTAATATTGAGTCTGCAAGTGCTGAAACTTCTTAATCTATTATTTTCAAGTATATTGTTATTTGTTTCACCTTTTTTTTCATATTTTATTTACCGTGTTTATAATATTAATGAATCATATTTTGTTCATTTATTTGTTTCAGTAAATCTGATTACAACAAATTTGGTTATAACAAAACTTAGTTTGTAAGAAATAGTTGTGATTCAGACTATTATAGTAAATTTTGTTCAAGAATCTTTTGTTTTAATTTATATTATAAGTCTATTTTAGAATATTATGTTGATGGTATTAAATGAATCAATTTTACTACTTTCATACATTTGATAATATTGTGTTAATTGTATTGGATATTTGAAAGAATCATGATATAAAATAGTAGTTTAAAAAAATTTAAATGGGTAACCCGTTGAACCGAACCGATCATGAACAGGTTGGGTTGGGTTGGGTTTTAAAAAAAAAAATTTCTGAAAACCGAACCGATCAAATTTGATTGGGTTGGGTCATAAATTTGGCCAAAATCGATTCGAACTGACCTGCGAACACCCCTAATAATGTTGGCGGAAGCTTCCATTAATGACAACAGTCATGGTGGCCACGGTGGTGGTGGTAGTAGTGGCAATGACTGTGATGTAGGCATTGGTTGTGGCAGTGTGGTCATTGGCTGGTGTTGTGGCGGGTGGTGGTGATGACATTGGTGATGATTGGTAGCAGTGGGACAATGGTTACGGTTGTAGGGATGTATAGGGGGTCTTTTGGGAGAAATGGAAGAGTTAAATATATTTTTATAACTAAAAATAAAAACCAAAACTACTTTTTATTATTATGAAAATTTATATAAAGTGTTTTGAAATTGAGTTACAAACCAATTCAACCTCATTTTAGCACCAAACACGTTTTGTTTTAAAATTTACCCCTGAAAACTAAAAACATGAATAGGCTATATGTTTCTCCAGTTGAATTTTCTGATGAGAATGGCTTGTGGTATCTAATTGAGTGCTTTTGGTGTATAAAATATCTTTCTAACTGTGGGAATATTTTCCATTTTCTAACTAGGTTTATTTAGCTGGAAACTCTGTTGTTAAGATTTTTGTTGAAGGAGGACTGGAAGCTTCACTTTACGGTTTAGGGACAGAGGTACTTTATTGGCATTCTGTTTCCATTGCTTCTGTTGAACATATCTAATTTTAATATGTATCTTTTACAGCTAGAGTTTCTCAGTCTGTTGCATGAAGCCAATTCCCCTCTCAGTAAACACATTCCTGATGTTTTGGCCAGTGGAATTATTTATCTTGAAAATGGATCTTATACTAATTTAAGTTGGGATGGAAAAGGAGTCCCTGATGTCATTGTGGAAAACAATATGATCAGGAAGAAATGCAGCATTGACGGTTTCTCATTTGGAGTATGGGGCAAGAAACAGTTAGAGTATAGGAATGCTGGGATGCCAGTGGATGGATCAGTTAGCTTAGCTGGTAACTCAAGCCTATGGCCATATATGATAACAAAACGATGTGAGGGGAATATGTTTGCAGAATTGTAAGTCATATCATCGGGGTTTAATATTAACTCATAGCAATGCAAATGTCTTATTTCTAAAAGTAACATAATTCATTGAATCTTATGGATTTTGTTTCCATTCTCTTGCAGAAGAGACAGACTAACATGGGAAGATACAACAATCTTGGCCTCCTTCTTGGGGGAACAGCTACGTCACCTTCATCTTTTATCATATCCACCTCCAAATGTTTCATCTTTCTCTGATATTGAACATGAATTAAGCTTGGGTGAGGCTAATGGTTGCATTGCAACTGTTCACGGTAAATCAAACGCTGCCGCAGAATGGAGGCTCTTCACCAGAACCTTAACAAAGATGAGGAAGGATGTGTCAAGCCGTTTGACCAAGTGGTACAATTTGTTCTTTTTGGCCCTCTGATTTCCTGTTAAACAGTGTAGTTTGAATTTGTAGATATGTAAGAAACACAGAGGGAAAAACATTTTTTTTATGCCTATGAATGAAAATTTAATGAGCTTCAAGCACTTTGAAGTTCAAAAGGAGTCCATATAGAAAAAAAAATGCCAATTTCAGTAGCTGTTTTTATCAATTATTTATAAGCTTTGTTTTGACTGGCTTAGATTGTACTTTATTCATGTGTTATTATGTTTTCTTTGTTTCTTCTGCCTATGTGCTCCTGTAACATACTGGTCTCTATGATTAATCTTTCTTTTAGTCATTCTTATTTGTAAGGCTGCCTCTTATGCTTGTTACTAATATTTTGTAGGGGAAATCCAATTCCTAGCAAACTGATAGAGAAGATTGATGAATATATCCCTCCAGATTTTGCTGAGCTGCTAAATATATCTGAGGTTTCTTCTAAAACTCAATCACATTCGGACATCAACTTTTTTTTATAATGGATATGCTAGAGTTGATTTGCTTAGATAATCTAATGCAACTTTTTGTTTACTTCAGAATTTTGGAAATGGTGCTTGTAAACCTTGCTCCTGGATACACACTGACATCATGGATGATAACATTTACATGAAACCATCATTAGTTTTCTCTACCACCAATGGGAATACTGAATATACCACCATGGTGGACAATGGTTTGTTGAGTAATGATGAAGTAAAATCATGGTGTCCTAGTCATATTCTTGATTTTAGTGATGTTTCGATAGGTCAGTACTTCTCCTTTCCTACTTACAAGAATGTTTTTTCCAACTTATATTAGAATGTTGTGATCGTATGGCATCAGAATTTTTCATGTGCTTTCAGTATCTACTAGAACTTTTTCTTAATCTGTACAACTGAACTGATGTTGTGTTTTCTCTAAATACATGAAAAAAGACATGTTATTAACCCCCAGTACTGTTTATTTTTTCTGTATTATGACTTAATTTTTTCCTGCACTATTTGTATGGTTTTTAGGCTAATGCATGCTGTTCTGCAATAATGTAATCATCATAATTTTAGTTTTGTCGCCAAGAAATCTAGTTCTAAAGTGATTGTTGACCATGAGATGCATATTCCTGGT
Organism: Glycine latifolia; assembly: GCA_013407115.1. NCBI lineage: Eukaryota > Viridiplantae > Streptophyta > Magnoliopsida > Fabales > Fabaceae > Glycine > Glycine latifolia. The sequence continues at coordinate 10,301,792 of CM023944.1, read as the reverse complement.
AATTAACTAATAGCTTGTTAAGTAACATTGTTACTTATTAACCAATATTTGAACATTAACCAAATGAGTGATGAATGGTTCCTAAACTGGAAATATTTTTACCAAGAATTCCTTTTTAAAAAAATTCCCAAAATATATTTCTTTCTATTGTTTTTTCATACTTATGTTTCATTCTTCTTTAACCTTGCAGTTGTCGAACTTGCTTGCCTATTTGTGACAGCTCTTTTGTCTCCTATACATTAGTTCTTATTTTACCTCCATCTGATTTGTCTGTCTAATTTGTTTATAATTAATTGTACTTCGTAATTCCCAATATAAGAATCAAAATAGGGGCAAATACCCATATAATTCCATATATCTCTTTAAAAGATTCCAATCTGAAAAAAAAATGGATATCAATTATTTATGATTAACTCGTCATTATCTAGATCACCTATTTAACTGCACACGGATATATGTGGTTATTTCAGTTTTTTTTTTTTTCCATTTATTTTGCAGGTGATCCTCTAGTTGACTTGATACCAATTTATTTAGATGTGTTTAGAGGTGATTCTCATCTCCTTAAGAAGTTTTTAGAAAGTTACAAACTTCCTTTTGCTAGTAACATATCAGGGTATGAGTCCTCAGATGGTGATCAAAAGTTTGGCCGACTTTCATATGTTGCCATGTAAGTGACTGTATGCAATATCTGTTACATAATTAATTTCTTATCAACTAGTATTTCAATTTGCATTTTCTTGGTTTTATTCCATTTTATCCTATTTTATTCATTTAATCCCATAATTTTTCTATTACCCATTTTATTCTACCTATCGCATAAGCATTATGTTTTCAGTGAGATAAACATTGCAGTTAGACGAGACTAACTTTTTGTGTCTTGCACAAATAAAGATGTTTTGCTTTGTTCCTGGCTTTAATAAATTTAGCAATTGTTGAAGTAGCTATTGTAGGTGCTATTGTAGCTATTAAGAAGTGTACAATCCTTACAGATGTTTAGCTCGTTGGGATTTATTCATTTTCTTTTGAAATTGCAGGTGCTATTGTATCTTGCATGATGACAATGTCTTAGGAGCTCTTTTTAGCATATGGGAAGAACTGAGATCATCAGAGTCATGGGAAGAAGTTGAACTGACAGTGTGGGGGGAGTTGAACACTTACAGAGGTTTTCCGTGACCATTGGTTGCATTTATATATTTTTGGAGCCTGAATGCACGTCGGAGCCCCAGCGATAATAAATATTCAACTTGTTCTGTAGCTGTGAAGGAGGAGGGTGAGAAGTTTAGCACTTAAATTAGTTGCCGTCAGCTTTTTTATTGATTACATTCTGTTTAAATTTTGATATTCATAGTAAAGTTTCCCTCTATAGTTGATGTAGTTGTGAAGTCATTCCGTTAATTTTTTTTCCCCATTTCATAAATGAACACTGTAAAATCACAATTTTTTCTCCTATAAATTCAAAACTACATCGTATGAATATATTCTAATCGATATTCCTTAATTTCTCCTAGAGCCTATTATCAAAATGAATTAGAACTTCAAAGTTATTTTTTGTCAATGATCCAATTAGGTAATACCTGACTTAAATAATTTAACTTTAATTTTAGTATGTTAACATTTATTTCCAATCACTTGCTTAAAAAGTAGTTATTTTAAAATAAGTATTTCCACTTGATGTCGTACTTTTTTAAATGCTTCTTCTGATAATTATTTATTGTTGAATAATTTTTGTACGAATCATGCTTAAAAGATACGCCTTTAACATACGTTTTGAAGAGGTCAACATAAGATTTATATTAAAAATATATAATTAGCATTGTTGTTACACATACACAAATTTTTAAGACTACGATAAAAAAAATATTATTTGGTTTGTTACAATTGAATATAACAACAATCATCCAACTAAATTAAAAATAATTACACTCAATTATTTTGTGTTTAAAGGAATTATATGTAAAATTTCTATTACTAAAAACACTATATAAATTTTCTTTAATTTATATGATATATATTTCTGTTAATATAAATTTCTTTGGATTTATTCGTGTTATTATATAAATTGAAAGAGATTAGTATAATGCCAATGATAAAGTATTGAATGTAATATAATAATTTCAAGTAAAACTTGTTATTATATATGGAAATTGTGAAGCTAACTTTATTAAGCAAAAAATGACCGAGCGCGTAGCAGGTTGGGCAGACTAGAGGCTAGTGCCTAGTATGACCTACCACTTTGTTGATTCTTAATTAACTAGGACCGACGAAATAAAAAGGAGGAGAAGAAAAGTTACAGTGGAAAGCACTTTTAAGGGCCTAGTCGAATCCAATCTTGAAATGGGCCCATTACCATCCAACCCAGCCCATTCCTTTTTCCTTTCCCAATTGGCCATAATTGAGATTTTGAATGGACGACCTTTTGGGTTCAATTCAATTCAAAGTTGAAACTTTTCAAAACCAACGAAAACGAATATTATACTTACCTGGATATAAAAAGAATACAGATTCACAAATGACAGAGTGAGAGAGAGAGGGACGCACCAACCTTTTCCGCCACACAACACAGAGAACAGAGAAAGTGTCTGACAGCTGTCACTTTTTCTCATTTTAAATTACAGCAACAAGAATTTCCAATTTCCAGATATTAATTAATAAAATAAAATAAAATAAAATCACCCATCCATGATCCAACGGTTCATGTTCAATCTCCAAAACGACCCCACCCACGCTTCTCAAAACGCAATTATCGGACGCAATAGCTTCAAAACCACCCTTCCCTTTCGTCGTTCTCCGTCTCCCTCATTTGTTCACTTTCTCTCTCTAAATCCCTGAACCAGATCTCGCACTCAAGCTCTTTCTCTCTCTAGGATTCGACAATGGCGGCCGCTCCCTCGCCTCGCGAAGAGAACGTGTACATGGCGAAGCTCGCCGAGCAGGCCGAGCGCTACGAAGAGATGGTGGAGTTCATGGAGAAGGTCTCCGCCGCCGCTGACAACGAGGAACTCACCGTCGAGGAGAGGAACCTCCTCTCCGTCGCGTACAAGAACGTGATCGGAGCTCGCCGTGCCTCGTGGCGCATCATCTCCTCGATCGAGCAGAAGGAGGAGAGCCGCGGCAACGAGGACCACGTCTCCGTCATCCGCGACTACCGATCCAAGATCGAGTCCGAGCTCTCCAACATCTGTGACGGTATTCTCAAGCTCCTCGACTCTCGCCTCATTCCCTCCGCTTCCTCCGGCGATTCCAAGGTCTTCTACCTTAAGATGAAGGGAGATTACCACAGGTACCTCGCCGAGTTCAAGACCGGCGCCGAGCGTAAGGACGCTGCCGAGAGCACTCTCTCTGCATACAAAGCCGCTCAGGTTAACCGTTTTTTTCTCTTCTTTCTTTTCTGATTTTGCGATTCAGATCTGTTCGGTTTTTGCTCCAGATTTGCGATTGTGCTTTACTGTTTTCCGATTTTTGTTATTCCTACTGTGAAATCTATGTAATTATTTACTCGATGCGGTTCTGTGGAACGGTTATGCGTTATTGTTTTTCTTGTTTAAAATGTTTTGGCTTAATATGGATTTTAACTGCTGATATTTTCCAATTGCAAATGAAATAATAAAATATCTGCTCGCTTTTATTCTGTACGATTTGGTATGAACGGTTTTCGTTGTGATGCTTTTGTTACTCTATTGTTTTAACGAATGATCGTGTTCCTTTGTTTTTCAGGAAATTGCAAATGCCGAACTGCCTCCAACTCATCCAATTAGGCTTGGCCTTGCTCTTAACTTCTCTGTATTTTACTACGAAATCCTTAACTCTCCTGATCGTGCCTGCAACCTTGCAAAACAGGTTAAATTCAGATATAATGAATATCTTGGCCTTTGTTTTGCTCTGTTTATTTGTGTTTTACTACATTTTGAGCAAAATTTTGGACGTTTCCCGTGAATAGAAGAAGGAATTGGGCCCTATACAGTGAAATTTGCAGCTATTATTGTCCATTAATTCGAATAACTTTATGGCTACTCAATATTGCATTTCGTTAATGTCGAAGCAACAATGATGTTACTTGTTCGATTCTGGCGGCTAAATGTGGATTTAGAATATGGAGTTCGCTTTGTACAGTTGTTGCTTTCTTTACCTGTAGCTAAAATGAGTTGTCAAATATTTTTTGGATTTCACAATAGGTGTTTGGAAGTCTAATAATTGTAAGCTAGCAAACAACAATCAATCATTTTTTGACTACTTAATCTAGGTACTGGTATAGATGAGAATCTGACCTTTAGTAATACCCATGGAATATATTCTTTAGTTTTGATGTGAAAATGTTCTGGTACAAGTTGGAAGAGCATTACTTTACTATGAGTTCTGTTTCTAATGGCATATTTCGTACTCATGAAGAATCTTTTTCCTTATGATATTCGCTAGGCTTTTGATGAAGCTATTGCTGAATTGGATACACTGGGAGAGGAGTCATACAAGGATAGCACTTTGATCATGCAACTCCTTCGTGATAACCTCACCCTTTGGACCTCTGACATGCAGGTATTGATTTTAGTTCGCCATAGCTCATCCATCACTTCTTTTTTCATTTCCCTTTTTTTTGCTGTCAACTTATTTATATTGGTTTATTGTGGTTTCAGGATGATGGAGCAGATGAAATTAAAGAAGCAGCACCGAAACAGGATGACCAGTAAAAATATTTTACTGATAATTAGAATTGAACTTCTCCTCCATATCTTTTTGAAGGGAGAATGTGTTTGTTGCTAATATCTCTTTGGTACTGGGATTTTAGGCATTCATGTTTGTTATGAATTGTGGATGTACTGGGCCGTTTTTAGTTTGTCCTTCCATTTTCAAGTGTTTTCCAAATTGCCTATTTTATTAAGGACACTGAAGTTTTTATTATATGGAATTGGAATTTTAAGATTCTTCTCTTCTATCTAGTAAACTTGATGTCACCCGCTTTTATTGTGAGGATTAGATATATTTGTATTCTTTTTGAAGCCTCGATATTTAAATTTAGTTTTATTGGAATTGGAATTGGGTTTCTTCTCGTTGAACTATTTTGAGCATTGTACACTTCATTCTGATAGAAGGTTATGCTGTTCGAGATCGCTACCCTGGGTTAAATTGTGTTTGGATGAAGAATTTCCAAATGACGAAATTTTAAATGTAAAGTAATTTATTTAATTGAAAGCAATTAAATTCCAATCAATTATAAAATGACTTGTTTGGATTATAAAATTTTGCAATTTGGATTATAAAATTTTGCAAATATTTTCAGTGAACTGGCATCCGGTTGTTAATATTTAATCATGGTCGTTAAATGCAACAATTAATTAATAATAATTAATTAAGAAACAATTACAAATACGATGTCATAATACGTCTACAAATATTACTTGCACATTATGTATGGTAATCGTTTAGGGACTTACAATAATATGCGTCGAGTACATTCTCTCCACAAAGTCGGGTTCAAAAACGCATATAAATATACATAACAAAATAATACTAAGGTTCGTCCAGAACCCCTTCCCGACTCGAGCTCTTGTCCGGGATCCCTCGGACAGTTTCACTACTCGGGCCTCCTGCCTTGAGTTTCGCTGTCCTCCCTCGACTCATCACCTGCAAAACATATATCTCCAATCGGGGTGAGATATAAATCTCAGTAAATTCTGGGTCCTTGAAGGCTTTTCCTCCCCGGGTTTGCCTTTAACAACGCATAACATCAAACCTAGCATCACATAATCCGGTCATACAAGCTAGCCATCTCGTCTGTCATAATTAGGTCACATGTATATAACAACACAAATATAACGAAACAAGATCATCCACTTAATGGTACATTCACCCAGGACTTCCGCAACACTGCCTGAGGAAGATCATCCACTTAAAGGCACATTCTCTCAAGAGTCTGCTCGGACGTATATGGCTCTTCCAATAGAGGATCATCCTTATAAGGGCACACTCTCTCAGGGTTTTTACATATACCAATTAACCACTTAGAGTTGTTCCACATGACTTTGGCTCTAAGGAAAGTCCATATTTAGTCTCATTCTATTGGCCAGAGAAGCTCATCAAACACACAACATATCATTATATACATGTTTTCAACCAAAAGCGGTAACACACAAGTTCAATACCACATGCATCATTACATATCAAAACTATCACTCCTCGGAGTGTGGTGGAACAAGGTCAAGGGAAAAACTCTCAAGAACGGAGAGCTTACTTGCTCTAAGAGTTATGTTGGTCTTCCCGGCCTCACGGTTACAACCACCTATTTCCTCTCTATCACGCTCTGCAAAACATGCAAGGACAGAATGGTTATCAACCGTTGCATGCAAGCCGGCCATGACGGTCATCAACCAAGGCATGAAAAGAAATGCTATTCTTTTCCAGAAAGGACTCAAGCTTAGTCCCAGCTCTGGGTCATAAATCCTTTCATCATAAAATCTCAACCAATCGGTAAAACGTAAGTGTCTTACCTTCTCAGACTTCCAGGAAAGCTACAGGACAACCCTTCCAAGCCCGAAGTCCTTAAAAGCCTTCTTTCCCTTGGTATCGAAACTTTGCGACAGTTCTCGGAGAAGTCGACTTTTTTGTTCGATGGTCTTTTGAAGGAACTAAGGTCCGAACCTAGCTATGGGGTGGTTCCTTTCAACTTCTCAGTTGCATGCACAGGGTTTTTGGTTAAGGGTGGATGGCTATGAATTTCTCTCACTTGGAAAATGGAGACTACGGAGGGAAGAAAATGATAGTGTTTTCGTCAAAATGAGAGAAGTGGTCTATTTAAATGACCCTAGCGCATGACACACACGCCAAATAGTGCCAGATGTCAAAATCTAGCTAAGCTATTGCATCCACTCGCTGCCAGGTTCAGGTCACCCATCAAGAGCCTACCTTGTGTAACTCAGCGTATATAACTCGAATAGCCTTGTGCAGATATAAGGTACAAGACAACCAAGTCTCACCTGTTGTATAAGCACGTGCTGTGTCCGCCCTTAGAAATATAACTTCCAAGGTTCCGCCCTCATCCGACCTCGTCGGGTTTCTACCTTGGCACTTCACAAGTCCAAGGTTCCGCCCTCTACCGACCTTATCCGACCTCATCCGACTTCGTCAGGTTCCTACCTTGGCACTTCACAAGTCCAAGGTTCCACCCTCTACTGACCTTATCCGACCTCATCCGATCTCATCGGGTTCCTACCTTGACACTTCACAAGTCCAAGGTTCCGCCCTATACCGACCTTATTCGACCTCATCGAAGTGACATCCCGATCACACGAATCTGGATGCCTCATTAGCGCTGACTCAGGAAACGCGAATCCGGATTTGTTATAAATCCAATTACCTCTTAATCATAATATTATTATTTTAAAGTGTCAACGTGGACGACACCCAAAACCTTACACGGAACAAATGTTCTTGTGATTTTTTTATCTCCTCGTGTACTTTGTTTTGTATCGCGACCACACATTTCATCCCTCAATCCCAGCGTTGCAGCACAAATCTACAGAAATTGAATCTTGAAAACTGAAATGGATATCAAGTTATCTTATGTTATGGAAAAGCAGATTCATTCACAGCCACTTCTAAGTCATCAACGGAGGTATTGAAATGGTCATGGACCTTGCGAAAATGGGTGTCATTGAAGATGGTGATGACACAGCAAAGGATCTTCACGGTGTTGCATATGTTTTCTACCTATTTTCTATGTATAACAGATAGAACGTTATTATGGTCTTGAAAGCATGATTTGCAATTTTTTAACGAGTCTAACAAGTAATATTAAAAATTATAAAATCATGAATGAGGTTTAATAAATAAAAGTAAAACTTAAAATTATCACATATATTATAATTTGGCCAATAACGTATTTAAGAGTGAATAGTTTCAATGGAGAGGAACTCTCTCGAGTGATATTTTTACTGGAGGAGGTCCCCGACCCTTAAATATTTGTTGTTAATAAAATATATTTTATTTAAAGTTTTATAAAATCAATGGCTAGATTATTTCACTTGACAATTTTGTCTTCTTCTTTTTTACATATGAGGATCCTTTCCTGGCAGGGTATGTTGAAAATATTTCTTTTTTTAATTGGCTTGGAATGGATTGTTAGTTGGTGCCTCAAAATTAAAGTAATAGATGCTGCCCTCTTTTCACGTGAACAGCTTTCAGTAGTCCTGAACAGTACAAACAAGCAAAAGTGTTAATAGTGATTAGCGAAAAGAACTGCATGCAATAATGGAAGGGCAACTAAAATGAATGAATAGAGCAGTCTTATTGGCCAAAATTGGAAGAAGAGAATATGCTAACTGATTATGTGAAATAGGTACGATGAATGATTCATTAGGGATAACAAGTTGACCTGTTCACCAGTACTGCCGACTTAAATTGCCATTTGACCTTATATTGAACTGTTGAAGTAGATCTGAGTCCAGCTCTAATTGGGCTGAACCATATTTTCCCCAAATAATTCAATCTTGTGCTAAACATTTCCATCCACTTGGTAAAACCAATTACTAGCCTATTATTTTTCTATTCGCCTAATTAACACTCAGTATCTCATATTTTCCTTTTTATTATCAACACCTCGTTGGTCTGGATTGAACTGACCTGACCTCAAATCCCGTAAATAAGGTTTTTATGTTCAAATCTAATAAATAAACAAATGTAATTAAGAAAGTAAATCCTATTAAAAGTAATTAGTTAAATTCTTTTATAAAAATTAATCATCAACAATATAAAAAACTTTAATATTTAAGTTAGTAAGATTTAGAATCAAGAGGTTAGAGATAGAGTAAATGCATCTAGAGGTTAATCTATCATATTTATATCATCATTGACTTATCATTTGACAATAAATACAATTATAAATATTATTAATTTATTTTCAAAATGTTTGAAAGTATTTTTGCAAGCTATTAATTTGACAGGGTATCTAAGTGTGAGTATAGTATACTACACCTGGAGTCCTAACAATTTTATGTAGTTTTTAATAGTGAAATAAGCTAGATATCATGTTAATGTGACATAAAAATTTACCGTGTCGTCGTAATACCTTATTTTTGCATAGATTAAAAATATTTAATTATAAATTATTTTCTATATATAGTTCAGTTTTAGCCAACTCTCTTTTAAATTTGTGTTACTGCTTTGTGTAATAATAGATAATCTCACATCTATATTATATATAAATCTTCTTTCTTCTTCTGCAATTTCTACCAACAATTTTTTCATCTATCCTATTGCCTTGCATCTTCACCTAATTTATATTTTCCGTTTCAAATTAATAACACATTAATATTAATAAAAATAATTTGATTATTTAATCCTAATTATATTTGTCGTTCCATCTTCACGTTTCAAATTTGTCATTAAGGATCGACAAGAAAAAAACTTGAAGAGGTTTGTCACATACAACCCTACATTAAAGATGATAAAGTAGTCGCAAAGGATTTAAAGAGGTTTGTGCAATTCAACCTTGGAGAGCATTTAGAGAAGAAAAGCTAGGATTTTGCTATTGAAGTAGCGGCACAAATTGCAATATTGATCTCTTCCAAAAAAATTTTAAAAATTATAAGATGGATATCATCCAATGTGTGGAATTCACAAATTGGTTTAGGAGTTTTGCTATCAAATTCAACCCAAACCAAATTAAATAGGTTATTACTAAATTTCGTATTGATTTTTTATTTCATTATGAATTTTTGTTGATTTTATATTTATATGTGATTTTTTTTTTTGTAATTTATATTCTTCTGCCCATTTTTTCATTCTAAAAGTCTGTTATTTTTTCGTAGTAATTTATATTCTTCTACACATTTTAAGTAATTTCTTAAATTTTGTGCAATTAGAAACAAATAAGGTTTCCTACCAATTTCTTGGATGGTTATGGAGACACTACTACAATAGGTAGTTTTAAAGTCGCCAATTCAAAGTCGGTTGTGAAGAAACCGATTTTAAAGCCCTCTCAATGGCAATTTTGTAATTAAATAAATAGAGGTTGATATTCAAAGTCGATTTTTGCGCCACCGTCCTTGTAACTGCTATTAACGAAGTCGATTTTCACACTGACCGACTTTGAATGGTTTACAAAATTTTTTTTAAAAAAATAAAACATTTGTTTTTTTAATTTCAAAGTCGGTTTTTTAT
>CM023944.1:10094746-10261643 GCA_013407115.1 Glycine latifolia | reverse complement strand
TTGAATGTATTAAACAACCGACTTTATAAATGCCTATTGTAGTAGTGAGATGACCCACAAGCTAGAGTTGTTAATATAAATGACCTATATGAAAATACAATGAAGATGAAAATTGGTGTTCATCACAATCAATTTATTATCACTAAAGTTGTCAACATCTTTGCAACTTTTTATTACTTGATAAGCAATCATATTGTGATGTTTTATTAGCTAGGAGAAAATAATTTTCATATTAGGATATTTAATATGGAATTACGTGAAATTATTTATCCATTAGGAGAAAATAATTTTACAGAGGACTTCTACATAACACTTAAGCACTTAAGCTGGATTTGATTTTTGGAGGGGTATCGATTTCTTTCTTTTATACTCTTTTTTTTTTGTTCCTTCAATTACATTTATGCAATTTCTTTCATTAATATTTTTTTTTAAGAAAATGTTATATATGGGTAGATTTTTCTAGTTTTTTTTGTCAAAAAATTGATGCTGGCAACACACAATTGAATGATGTCAAAATAAATTTGATACAAGTTGAAGTCATAAAATATTTGATATCAACATTTACTTTTATGGAGCTTTAGAAAAAATTTATAGATTTTACAAGCTTAATGGAAAACATGAAGTTCATGTCCATCATGTTGGATAAAACAATTTTGAAACGAGGCTTTATGATCAACAAGGTATTGAAATTCAATATCCAGTGTCCATGATAGATCCTACTTTCAATCCAAAATTCAAATTTCATATCAAGTGCCCATGATTGATTCTGACTCAATCTGAAAGTGTCGATGATATATATTTGACAATTCAAAGTTATTTTTACATTTCAATTTATTTTACAGTCCATCTTTAGGCAGATTTTTAGAGTTATATGAAATTTTGATTATTATTAATTTAACAATTTTATTACCAGCAATTTATATTTATAATTTTTAAAAATATTAAATTTAAATTTACTAAATTGTCATTGCGCTAAGGAATATAACGATATTCTCCGACTACTAAGTCGTTGGCTTTGAACTAAATCTAAGCAATGACTCTCAAATATAATGCATATTCTAACTCCAAACCCTTGCAAAGACCCTATTCCTTTGTATATTATTAAAAATAATTTTCATGCTTTTAATGTTTTGTGAATAATTTTTTTAAAAAAATCATAAAATAAAACTCTATTACCATGCAAATGCAACAAAGATTGATTGCAATTTATATAATCCATTAGTAAATATATAAAAGGAACAAGACAACAAATAGTTCATGCAACAATAAATTCTTCTTATATTTGAAATTTTTGTGAAATTTTGACATTAAATGCAAATATGTGGTTTCTCACAGGGAGTTCCAATTCAAATGTTGCAAAAGTGAAGTTATTCTCATAAGGGGTTTTGGGAATTGGAAATGTAACAATTGGAGAAAGCAATGATGTTGACATGCATGTTGATATACCTGTTGATAAAAACAAGCGAATAATTTGTTTCAGCTGTGATCAATTCTGCTTATCTATGTTTCTTACACAACATCAACGATCCATCATTTTTTCGAGATAGGGTTGTCTTATATCCCAAAAATGATATTGTTGACAACATAAATGAGTACATGTTGTCATTACTGCTGGGAGAAGAAAACATATATTTAAGTTTGGATACTCCTTTTTCAAATCATTATGGAACAGATAGACCTGATGATGCTCACACCCCTGAATTTTTGAATAAAATTGCTACTTCAAGTCTACCTCATCATCCGTTCAAACTTAAAGTAGGAGTACCAATTATGTTCCTAAGAAACATTGATCAATTTGTTGGACTGTGGCAATGGTACTAGACTCATCATTACAAAAATGAGCAAATATGTGCTTAAAGGAAAAGTCATTACCGGAAGTAAATTATGTATGAAGATTTATATTCCTAGACTGTCAATAACTCCAAATCTTAGAATCCCCTTCAAATTTCAAAGAAGGTATTTTTATTTAGCTTTTTCACTTGCAATGACTAATAACAAAAGTCAAGGCTAATATTTGAAGCATGTTGAAGTATATCTTTCACAATCAGTTTTTTCTCATGGTCAGTTATATGTTGATGTATTAAGAGTTACATATAGGAAAGGGAATGAAGATTTTGATAACTGACAATGAAGACAAAGAGTCGACAAAAATATTTAATGTGATTTACAAATAAGTTTCCATAAATGTTTAACACAAAAGGTGGATTATCATCTTTTTTTTTAGATTTCAATTTAAACTCAATGAAACAAGTTTGAGTTTACTATTTTTATATTATTTTCATGGATTTCAAGGTATGTCATAAAATTTCATATTATTGTTTCTATAAATTATGACTTATATCAATAGAATAATATTTCTTATATTTCATATGTTTCATAATTTAATGTTGTTAATAGTTCTCTTATACCTTATATGCGCAATTAATTTTTAATCACTTTTATTCAATAGCATTTAACATTTTTTAATACATGTAATTTAATTAACTAACTAGTTAATACATATAACGTTTTAGTTGAAACAAGAGCCACATACTACGAATAGTAATGTTTAGGCATGGAAAAGTTCTACAATGAAAAAAAAAAATGAAAGTATCTCCCACCTATACATTTAACCAAGAAAAATGTTAGGATAGTTTCTCAATTGGAGAAGTGTTTGAGAGGTTAGTCTCCCATCAATACTCGTAGAAATGCTATAAACAAGTGCCAAACTATAACTAAAATTTACATTGCACGTATAACCCCTGTGCAATTCGAAAATGATTCTGATTGAAGAGTTGACCAATTTTTCTGACTAGCAATTCAGCGGTAGCGTATTGCTTAGGCTTCCGCCCAAATCAAAGGAAAGTCAACGAGCGTGAAAGAAGAACTTCGCTCTCCACTGTTCAATTTCCAGCACAACAGTTAAAAGAAAAAAGGAAAAAATTATATAATATCACTTATTTACTAGATCTAAATTCAATCATAATCAAGCTTCTTTTACTCTGCTAATCTGTTATCGATTAATGATCTTTTAATGCTCTACTAGACTTAAGCAGTGAATCACCTCTGGAAGAAGATACACATCTACTTTTGAACATAACACAGACCAACTAGTCTGATGGTTAGTTTGATTTTCACCTGGTTAAAGGTCTTGCCAACTAGTCTGGTGGTATCTCTTGTTACCCTATGGAACTTAGACCTTTGACTATGCTTGTCGTAGTTCCAAAGAAGTGGGCTTATACCTTGAGTTTTTTTAGGAGCGCTTACCAATGGTGAACCTTGTGTTTCTAGTATTCCTGCAAAGAAAAAATTTAGGAATAGAAAAGTTTATCAAAGGTAGACCTTGCATACCTTGAATTTCTACGAAGGAAAAACTTGGCAATGGGGAGGCTCACCAAGGATGAAACTTGGGTTTAACGAGCCTTGGATAAGGGACGCGTTTGTCCTGAGTTTTGGCGAGGCTCGCCAATGATGGACCTTGGGTTTGACGAGCCTTTGGAGAAGCGAGACTTAACAAGGATGAACCTTGGGTTTGACGAGCCTTTAGAGAAGTGAGACTCACCAAGCACGGAACTTGGGTTTGACAAGCCTTTGGAGATCGAGAATTACCAAGGATAGACCTTGGGTTTGACAAGCCTTTTGAGAAATGAGACTCACCAAGGGCAGATCTTGGGTTTGACGAGCATTTGGAGATCGACTAGGAACACATTCGTCCTGGTTTTGTCGAGGCTCACCAAGGACATACATTGTGTTTGACAAGCCTTTGGAGATTGAGACTCACCAAGGATGGATCGTGGGTTTGATGAGCCTTTGAAGATCAACCAACAACACATTGTCCTTGGTTTTGTCAAGGCTCACCAAGGGTGGACCTTGGGTTTGACGAGCCTTTGCAGAAGCGAGACTCACCAAGGGCGGACCTTGAGTTTGACGAACCTTTGGAGATCAACTAGGAACACATTCGTCCTGGGTTTTGTCGAGGCTCACCAAGGGCGAACCTTGGGTTTGTCAAGCCTCTGTAAAGTTGACATAAGCAAATTACAAACTGAAGGAAGATATACTTTATTCAATGTAGTCAATTGAGTACAGATCTACTTCGTTTCCCAAATGTGCCTCGTTAAAACCTCTCAAGCCAAAACACTGGTTTTTCTCTTTTGGGACAAAAGACTCGAGTAGGAAAAAGAGTAGATCATTTGGTCTTGCGGCAAGTCAACTAAAATACAACTTTAGATGGGTAGCGTTCCATGTTCTTGGAATTGTTTTACCATCTAGTTCCTGCAACCCGTATGCTCCGTTGTCTGTGCTTGTCACGATCCTGAATGGGCCTTCCCAGTTGGGTACAAGCTTTCCTACTTGAGGATCTTTTCTGGCTTCACCTTGGACTCTCCACACAAGGTCGCTATGTTGGAAGGCTCAAGGTTGAACCTTGGTGTTGTATCTTCTTGACGCTTGGAGCTTGGTGGCCTCTTCTTTGATTTTGGTCATCTCTTAGACTTCGTCTTTTGTCTCTAGTTCAACCCGCATGTTTTCTTCATTGTGTTGTTCCTGGAACAACAACCTCATTGTCGATGATTCCCCGACTTCAACGAGGATCATGGCGTTTGTGCCATATGTGAGTCAGAAAGAAGTCTCGTTGATAGTTGTCTAGGGTGAACAATGATTGGCCCAGAGTATATGGGGGAGTTCTTCCTTTCATAGACCCTTGGACTTATCAAGTATTGTGTACAGGGCCTTGAGGATAACTCTATTTGCTACATCCGCCTGACCGTTAGTTTGGGGATGTTCGATACAAGTCGCGAGGTGTTTGACGCTTAGCCTCATCAGGAAGTCTTCATAAGTTTGAGCTTTGAATTGAATACTGTTGTCAGTGACAATGGCGTAAGGGAGGTCATATCTGCATATGAGGTACTTCTAGATGAACTTCTCTACCTCGTTGGCTGAGATTTCTCGTAATGGTCTTACCTTGATCCATTTGGTGAAATAGTCGATGGTGAGTAGTAGGAATTTGACTGCTTCTGGGGCTTTCGAAAATGGTTCTGGTATGTCCATTTCCCACATTGCAAAAGGCTAAGGGGAGCTCAAGTTGTGGACTTTGTCAGGAGGGGTGCGTGGGACATTTGCAAACTCTTGGTATCGTCTACACCTCCTAGTGAAGTCAAGGGCGTCAGTCAGTAGTATCCGGCACGCACCACTTTGGTTGCAAGGGAACGTTCCCCAGTGTGGAGGCCACAGATCCCTTCATGAAGCTCTCGCATGACCTAGCCTATTTATTGGTTGTTTAGGCATTTGAGAAAGGATGTTTTCAACCCTCTTTTTAATAGCTCGCCGTCAAGGATAACATAGTAATTGTCCTCCTTTTCAAGTGTCAGACATCACTCTTATCTAGTGGCAATACCCCCTGAATTAGGAAATTCTTGTTAGGGGTAATCTAGTCAAGTTCCTCATCTTCTCCTACCATGACTTCTTTAGTATCTATGGTGGGAGTTTGGAGTGTCTCTTGGATGATGGTCTTAAGATGCTCGATCTTTTTGGTGTTGGCCAGCATGGAGAGCAGGTATGCTCTGGTGTTGCTTTCCCTGGACATGTGGTACATTTCAAAACACTCAAAGTCGTCAATGAAATTTTTTGCAATGTGATAGTACCGGAGGAGTATTGTCTCCTTAGTTTGATATATGTTGGCCACTTGCCCTTGGAAAAGCTGCGAGTTGGTGTAGCATCTTAGCTTTTTGGCTCTGACTTCTTTTGCTAGCTTCAGGCCAACTATAAGTGCCTCGTATTTGGCTTGATTATTTGAGGATTTGAAGTTGAACTAGAGAGCTTGTTCTAAAGTGACATTGCCAGGCCCTTTGAGGATAATGTCTGCCTTGCTTCCTTTTACGTTGGAAGCTCCATCCATGTAGAGGTTCCACCAGTCTAGGGTGGTTTGGTCGTTGCCAGCGAACTCTGCTAAAAAAAATTTCATGAACTATATCTTTATGGAGCCACGGGGTTCGTATTAGAGATTGAACTCTGACAGTTCTACTGACCATGTTACCATTCTCCCTATTAGTTCAAGCTTTTGCAACACCTAATTGATGGGATAGTTTGACTTGACTACCACTTGGTGACTTTGGAAGTAAGGTCGAAGGCGTCGTGCCAAGATAATCAGTGCGCACTACCTTCTCTATCATCTGGTACAGCTTCTCAGCATTGTGGAGGAAGTGGATGGGGAAGTAAATGAGAAACTGATGTTTCCTTTCCTCTTGTACAACGGATGAGTTGATGGCTCGTCATTTACGGAGAGCTATAAGAATAGGGGTGCTCTTGGTATAGGTTGACTTAGGACTGGCGGTGTAGCAATAGTTTTCTTGAAGGCCAAGAAAGCTTGCTCGCAGGCTTAATCCCATAGGAAGGCTCAGTTTTCCTAAGTAGCTTGTAGAATGACTTTGCTTTTTCGGCGAGCTTTGGGAGGAACCTGGACAGAGACACCAGTCTTCCGTTTAGATTTTGGACTTCCTCGGTGTGTGATCATGAAACAAGGGAACTTGACTCTAAAAATGCATTTTTTCGTGTTGAGGCGCATGTCGTATAGTCGCATGCGTATTTGCAAATTTCTCCGAACACTTTTTTTAGGCCTACCACGTGCTGGGTGATGCTTTGAGACTTGACAACCATGTTGTCTATGTATACCTTAACATTTTGTCCAATATGTTGTTTAAAGATCCAATCTATCAGTCTTTGGTAAGCGGTGCCTGCGTTTTTTAGGCCAAATGGCATGTCATGGTAGTAGAAGTTAGCATCCTCAATATTGAATGTTGTTTTCTCTTCGTCCCGGGCGTACATTCTAATCTGATTGTATCATGAGTATGCATTCAGGAAACTCAACACTTGGAATCCGAACGCACCATCGACTAGTCTGTCGATGTTGGGCAAAAGGTATGCATCCTTGGTACACGCCCAGTTGAAATCGGTGTAATTAATGCACATTTTCCTTTTTTGTTGGATTTTTTACGATGATAACATTGGCGAGCTAAGTAGAGTACCTAACTTCTCTAATAAAATTGGCTTTTAGTAGCTTGTCTACCTCATCTCTTACTGTCTTGTGTTGCTTTTCTCCCATCTTCATCTTCTTTTGTGACACCGATTTGTCTTGGGATAGATGTCCAGCTTATGGCATATGATGTTGGGGTGGATTCCCGGCATGTTAGATGGCTTCCAAGTGAAAAAGTTTGCGTTCCTGTGTAGGACATCAGCTATGAGTCTGTGCTCATGGCTGGTGAGGTCCCTGCTGAGCTGTGTACACTGCATGATTTTGAGTCCGAGTTGCAGCTTGACAAGTTCTTCGATAGGCTTTGGGCCTTTGTCAATGGTGTCCTCGCGGGGATCCATATCGAATATGCCATCTTGACTTGCTTTGTAGATGATCAGGGTTCGGATTGGAGACCCTTCGTCCATGCTTATGACTTGCCTGCTACCACCCGTTATGGGGCGAGGCCTGCTAGGCTCCCTGGTGGGAGGATATGGTGCCACTTTCAAACTTTGAGCATAGCACCATCGGGCTTGCTTTTTTTTTTTTGCCTTGACAGTCACGATCTCTCCCGTCGAGGTTGGGAATTTCATTTTGAGATGTGACGTGGAGATGATGGCTCCGAGTTCGTTCAGTATTTTCTTGCCAATTAAAGCAAAATATGAGGTATCTGCATCAACAATTAAATACATGACTGTGAAGCTCCTTGAGAGCTGGCCTTGATCAAAGGTGGTCATGAGGTCTACATATCCTCTAGTCTCTACTCTCTTTCCTGCAAAGTCGAGGAAAGGTCCAGAGTAAGGATGGACTGTGTCCGACGACACTTCGAGCCTCTAAAATGTCTTCTAGTATAAGATATTTGTGGCGCTACCTTGGTCAATAAGGACCTTGGACACCATGAAATTGGCGATCATGATGGAGACAACCATGGGATCGTCCTGGTTGATAGGGTTGATGCCCTTGAAATCTCTATCGGTAAAAATGATGGGAGGGAGACTTCGCGGTGATGGTACATCAACATAGTTGATGTCGATGTCCCGAATGGCATGGAGATGCCGCTTTCAGGACTGACTGGACAACCCTTCATAGGAAAATCCGTCCACGATGGTGATGATTACACCTCAGATTTGTTGGGCGGGCTCATTTTCCTGTTCTCGCGGAGGTTGACGCTCACGTCTTTGCTGGTAGTATCATTGTCTACCTTTGTCTTCTGCTCTGTCCCTTCTTCTATCGGCAATGTGATCTTTGTGTTGGTCCTCTCGGTGTCCTCCAAGTCTCGCTCCTACTGGGTGATTGTCAAGGCTCTTTACGAATTGGGTAAGGTACCTAGCCTGTATGAGTTTTTCAATTTAATCTTTCAGAGCCCAACAATCTTCTGTATTGTGACCATAACTGCAATGGTACTTGCAGTATTTTGTTCTATCTAACACCGACCTAGGAGGGAGTAGCATAAGTAGCTTTATGGGTACCTCCATGTTGAAGGCCTCCTCCAAGATAGTAGTTCAACTGGTTGTCAAGGGTTTGTAACGCTCATACCTGGGTCCCTTTGGGAGAGGTTGACGCTTGTCTGGCTTGTGTTGTTTGTCCGACTTATATGAGTCAGTCTTGTTACCTCATTCTCTCTTATTGCACTTTTGTCTGACTTATTGGACCTTGTTTCTAAACCTTCACATCTCTTCTATTTGGATGTAGCCTTTGGCTCATTCGCGGAACTCGTCCATGCTGTTGGGATATTTTTTGCATAGACTGTTTGCATACTTATCGAGCCATAAGGAGAGCAACACGAAATTCAATGCTACTTCTAGGTTGAGGTTTTGGATTTAGACAACGATTTGTCCAAACTTGTCCATGAACTTCCGAAGGGATTCATTATCTTCTTGTTACAAACTGGCCAACTCAGCAGAAGTCGTGCGATGTGACCAGCTGATTGCATATTGTGAACTGAAACACTCGACAAAAGTGTTGAAGCTGTCGATGGACCTTAGAGGGAGTCCTCCATAGCATGTCAGTGGTGCCCCTTTGAGGAACGTTGGAAAGACGAGACACAAGATTGTGTTATCATTGGTGTAGAGATTCGCCTGGGTGATAAAAGCGTCTAGATGTTTATCTGGATCGGTGGTTCTGTTGTACTGCTCTAGGTTGAGCGATTTCCAACCTAAGGGTAGGTCATCTTCCATGATGCGGTCGAAAAAAGGGTGTCGTCGAGTCGTCCTCCCTTCTGGGTGATGTATGTGCGATAGACTGGGGTCATCCGGAGTGTTGATGGTGTGTCGGAGGTGTGATTCCCCTCGAGTACATTCATTCGTTATATGGCCAGAGTGTTTGTCGCCTTGGAGGCGTCTCACACAAGCCTTTAGCTGGTCATGGTCAACCTTCGACTTTTGGAGTTCTTTCTCATGGCGTCGCTCCATCTCCGTAATACGTTTTTGGAGGAAAGTCTTTGTGTCCATCATGGTTATAGGGGGAGGATTGGAGCTTTCAAGAAGGGTCTCGCATCTGAGGTCAGATCGTGTGCTAACCATTCATGAAAAAAAGAGGCCACGGGGTAAGTTTTATCGTGGCCCCACGGTGGACGCCAAATATACTTACCAACATATGGAGCTGACCCACGTAAGGGTGGACGTGGCCAACAGGGGATCCATTATCTCGCACGTCGGACTAAAAGTACCCTTTGTTAGGAGGACAAGTAGGGGGACCTGCAAATCAAATTACTCTGACACTAAAGTAAGTACGTGAGTTATGTGAGAATGAGTTATAAAAAGGGTGAGATGGAACTTGGTACTTATCGAGTGGAGTAGGAGCTGTGGGTTCTTATTTGTCAAGACTGTTACAGCGGTGTAATAGCCCTTGTAGATAATTACTAGCTTGTAGATAATAGTTAATAGATAATTGTAGCTTATAGATAACGTGTATCTTATAGATAATTAAGTATCTGCCACTTGATAAGGAGATTAAAATATTATCATTAATATTCAAATAATGATATATTAGAGATAACATGTTCGGCCCAATAGTTTGGTTGATATGGGTGAGATATTTGTTCTCCTTTATCAGGACTGACATGAAGGACTGATGTGCGTATTGAAACGTCATGTTACTTGTCACGTGTATTTTATGAACATTGGACAATACAGATCTAAACTAACAATCTCTCTCTTCTTACTCCTCTCATCAACCACCAAATCAATTTTATAACTTCCAATGTAGTAAAAGTTACATATGGTTTCTTACCAATGATGCAATCTTATTGATATTTCCTTTTGTTTTAATGCAGTTTGAATTTTTGACATTAACTAATAAATAAATAAAACATATTTAAAAGCATAAAATTTTACTACTAATATATACTAGAAAATAAAATATAATATAAACTATATCAAAGAAAGAATATATACCAAAACAATCAATATTCAAAAACTGTGTAAAGCTGAAACAAAAGTGGTGTGTGTTTAACTTTTTTTTATCAAAAATGGTGCAGTTGAGTCTAAGTGAAAAACAAAAAAAAAAAAAAGGTAGTTTAACGCAAGATATCTGAACCGCTATTTCCTACTGCTCACTTAATAGTGCATCAATACTCAATTCTCATCAATCATTCATTTTTCATATAATCAATTTATGATGTAACATTCATTTCATAGCCGCTTTCCCAAATAATAATCATTATAATTATAATAACAACTTATAAAAAAGACACACCTTTTGCAAAGAATAAGATTCAAATTAATCCCCACTCTCCAAGTAACATGTAAATGGAAAGTTTGGGGAATTGTCTTCAAATAAGGAACATGTTTCAAGATTAGGTCATCTCCGGATTCTGAAAATTAAATCAACTTAAAAAGAAAATGCCCATGGCCATGACAATAAACACGTGAAAGATCAGTCGGGTACCTAAGCTGGCACTTAACTCGTTACTTAAGCCTAACAGAATCAACTAACAAATATTTACAGAGATTAACATGAAAGACAAAATGCTAATTCAAGATATTTAAAATAAATCCTCCTTTTAGGAATTAAAAAGAAAGCTTCTTAAACGACCAAATTGATTATTTACTCAATTTATTAATTAATATATAATATTATTAGTATATTTAAATATAATAATAAATAATAATTTATTATATGATAAAAATGTTATATTAATTATTAAATTAATATGTTAATATATAAATACTATGTACTTTTATTTAATATTTAATTTATTATTAAATAATAAGTTTTCATTAAATAATATTATTATTAACATAAAATAAATAAATTCATTATATTTAATTATAATATTATATACTAATTAATTTATATTTATAGGTCATAGGCCCATGAAGTCCAAAGAGCGTGCACTTTGAATCAGATCAAACTCCTTTGTAGGTCTAGATTGTAAGATCGTCCAACTGACCAACTCCCAAAGACAATAATAACCTAAAAGAAAAAAAATGCAAGCATTTAAGGTTCTAGAGATGTTTCAAAAAATTAAAAGGTGCAACTTAAGCCCCCAAGGCGCCACCCATCCAAAACAATCATGTCACTAACATTAGAAATATCTCCAATATTAACCATTTTTTACGCCTCCAATGTTAATCATTTTTTGCTTTCTATATCTCCTGTTTAGGATGATGTCTCCAGGAGAAAAATGCGTCAAAAACAACCATGCAAAGTAAATTGTTCTCATATTACACCTTTTGGGTAGTTTGTTTCTTTTTTTCACCCATTTTGGTCAAAAAGTCGCCAACCTACTTGCTCTATACCAATTTCGCGTAAAAGAAAAACATATTATTACAATTTCTTTGGCAATTGCTATATCCATTCTTCTTTAAAACTAATACACTCCCTTTTTAATTTTTTCTCCAAAATACCCTATTTCTCATAAAGTGTTTTCCGGAAACATGATTCTTAATCTTAAGGATAGAAAATCTCCATATATTCACCGGAAATTACTCCTTGCTCTTAACTCATTTTAATTTTTCACTCTCTCCACCTGTGCCTCCCATTCAAAAATTCATCTTTCATTTTTTACTTACATAGAGACAGAGTGAGAGCAATGCATAAACATCCACATTAGATACCCTCATACCCAAGGCAAAGCGTGGTGCAGCAAGTCCATAAGATCATCATCTGCAACATCATCAAACAAAATCTTGTTTAGATCGACGACAACGAAAGGGGAAACGATTAGGAAAATGATATTGCCATCACCTACGACAAAAGAGGAAGAGCCAATGATAATTGCAATTATTGGACAAGAGGGGGAGTGTGTGTGGGTATCTCCACATGTGACAGTAAAATAGGCATCATTACTAAGGGTATTTTTGGAAAAATAAAATAAAACGGAAGTGAAAATAGTAACTACCCTTTTTATGTAAGATACCAAGCTGATATTTGGTTTTTTTTTTGTTTCATTTTCAAATTTTCAATATTTATAAAACATGTATCAGATTTTTTTTTTGAGATATCATTGTATTTTCACTTCTTCGAAAAAGGTTGAAAATATTGATTTTTTATTTTTAGTTTTCAGTCTATTTTAAAAAATATTTCAGAGAAAATATTTTATAAATTTTAAACAAACATATTTTTATTTTTTATTTTCTATTTTCTTTGAAAATAAAAACATAAAACACTCCAATCAAGTGCCCCCTAAGATTTACAATAGTCCATTCCCTACACAAGGATTCGTCCATTTCCAGCACAGAAGGCCCACATGTGTTTGGATATATATAAAGGTACAATCCCAATTGAGGAAAAGCAGTGTAAACAAATGTGACGTGTCCTTTGACAAATTGCAAAACAAATAACATTCAGGTACTTGCCGGACTGGGAAAAGAAAAAGAAAATTTACTTAATGAATCCAAACTGATTGCATAACATCTTTTCTCTGCTTCTCAATCTATGTAACAAAATTCGTAATTATCCCGACCACATATGCGAGAAACACATTCTAACAACAGCAGAATCAAAACTTGTCACAATAATTTGGCTGTTAAAAGCCGTAGTTCAACTTCAAACACAAATGAAAGGAACACTTTCAAAACTAAGGGAATCAATATTTATCATCAATCGCTTTATAAAACTAACTACCAAATATTTAGTGATGAATTAGCTACAATCATATATTCTTACTGAATATCAGAAAGCTGTGCTCTCTAGCTTCCTCCTGTCACGGCCGGGGAGAAAACAAAATTCTGGGACCAGGTTATATAAGTCAGGTCAGGTGAAACAATAAACAGAGCAATTTACTCTCTTCGTTTAAACTAAGATCCTTTCTTCCTTAGATACTAGCTTTAATTAGTTTCCCAATTCTTAATTTATTTTTCCCTCCATTGTATGCAAAAGATTTGAGACCAGCAGCAAGGAAGGATATGAAACAAGATCCTTTCAAGTTGTCACAGTATTATAACAACATAATGTTTTACATATGGAGCTATCCAAATTCAAAACTACTTCATCTGGGATTCCACAAATCACACCAAAACGACATTCATGCTGATGATCAAATTCCGTGTATTGTTTTATAATCATCATAGATAAGAATGTTTCACCCTAAAATTTTAACCAAAAAGACTGCATTTAAAGAAGCATAACCAATGTCAGCCAAGAATGTGAGAAATAACAAAATCAAAGCCAATGTCATAGCATATGATGTCTGAAAATGCAAACCAAGACCACAAATTGAGAAGCATTAGCCAAAAATAAGAATACCCAGAGAAATACATTTTAAAAAAAAAAAAAGATGCCTATTTAGTGTGTGTCAATTGATATTTTCCGTTTCAATTTCAATCCAAAGACGCAGAAGCTTTATATACTTGCTTCGGTGTGGTTTGTGTCCATCTCCAGTGGATGTGCATCCAAACACACATGTAGAAGCATGTGTTTGGATAGGTGTGTGCATTAAACAAAAATCAATTTAATTTTCCATCATGATGATGATAGCTAAACTCCAAAGGATGGCTTTAATGTTTTTGCGTAAAATCTGCACATTGAATTGGCTAGCCGCCAAACCAAACACACATGTAATATAGTGATTCAAAAAGCATTCAAATGCCTAACCTGCGCTGTATGACATTAAGTTGCAGATGCGTGTCCATCTCCAGTGGACGTGCATTCAAACACACGTGTAGAGAGTAGTGGCATGTGTGCGTTAACCAAAAATCAATTTAATTTCCATGGTCATGACAGCTAAGCTCCAAAGGAGGGCTTTAATGATTTTTGCGTCAAATCCATGCATTGAATTGGCTAACGGCCAAATCAAATAACCGCGTAATACAGTTATTCAAAAAGCATTCAAATGCCTAAGCTGTGCCGTATGACATTAAGTTGCAGATGTGATCATTATAGTGCAGTGGGCATTAATATAGAGTTGCATGCTAAAAGAATCAAAATCAAAATCTGGTATATTTGGACGCAAAATTACTAGCCTTGTACGAGAATTTCAACCTTGTATGACAGAATGGGATGTTGCCACCAGCAAAAACATGAATCCAAAAGGCAAGCAGTGTTATAGTACAAAATTTGTACACCGAAACAAAACACATGCAATTATAATTCAACCAGTCAATTATTTCCCATTCAAGGCTTGGAAGGCATCAAACAGGGGATAGCCAGCCACAATCCCTCATAAGGGAAGGGACCATGATCTAACCAATTGAAGTGTCAAAAGTAATTGCCAATTATCATGAGCTTGTGTGACAAACAGCAAAGAAATAAATGACAATATCAACATGGTTAGGACATTTACACAGAATTAAAAGAAGAGAAGAACAACAACAGTGAAGACAATAAAGATTTTGATTATATTGAAAACAGCATAATAATGATAATGATAATGATAATGATAATCCCACTATAATTGTATAACATCTAATTTGTTTTTGCATATCCCCAAACAGCAGAGAGCATGAACCAATGCAAAATTGTACCCTTTTTGATGTCTTTGATATCCCATTTACAGAATTAAACTAAGCAGCAGCGGACTACTTCGAGTCCAACCACCGCAAATTGAATTCCCCCTAGCACCAGCAACATGTACAGGTAATACAACAACAACCCAAAAATAAAAACCCTAAAAAAGCTGAGCTAAATGGACATGTCTGTGACCAAACTCACCTCACCCTCTCAAATCCCCTTCCAGCGAGGGCTAGGAACCGGCACGGTCGGCGAAAGCGGAAGCTGCGGAAACCCTAACTGACCAGAAGTTGGGGAAAACAGAAGCCCCGGCGACAGCAGAGGGTAGGATGCCAGCTGCGAATTCTGACACCCAAACGGCACAGGTGAAGACGGCAGCTGAAACGACGACGGTGCTTGCGACGGAACCATCGCTTGCTGGTGCTGTTGTTCTTGCTGAGGCTGAGGTTGAACCTGAGGCGGGGGAGGCAAGGGAGAAAAGCCTGAAAAGTGCTTGGTGTTTGAATCGACGAGAGTCTGCAGATCGCGCATGTAGGCGGAGATGGGTGACTCAGCAGGCGCGTGGACAGTGGGGAACGGCGGCAGAGGAGATAACGGCGCGGGGGGTCGGGAAAAGACGGAGAAGTTGTTGAAGGTAACGGCGTTAGAGTTGAGGGCGTTAGGGAGTTGAGGGCGGGGGAGGGTGGCGGGGTTGAGTAGCGGGGGTGGGCGGTTAGTAATTTGCGGCAGCGGAGGAGGACGAATCCGCTGCAGGCGCGAACTCGGTGGCTTGGGTTGCTGAATGGGAGGCGGTGTTGAGATGCGGTCGTGCGCAGGTGAGCCCGTCAGTTTCTGAACCACATCACGGAAGTCGTTCTTGTTGATGTTGTACACCGGCGGCTGATGCTGCAGGTTCTGCTGCGCCTGCGCCTGCACCTGCACCTGCACCTGATTGTTTGGGTTTTGGGCTTGGGCTTGGGCTTGGGCTTGGGCTTGGGCTTGGGCCTGAGGAGGGTCGAAGGTGGGTTTCTTAATGAGGGGTTTGGAGATCTTTTGAGAAAGCTTGTTGAGGTGGCGAAGATATTGATCCCTGCTATTGTTGTTGGGGTTGGCAGCAGAGGATGTGCTTATACTAGTATTAGTAGAGTCTGCAGAGGGATGACAGCTTTTATCCATATTACCCAACAATTACAAAACACTCACTCTCTCACTCACTCACTCACTCACTCACTGCGTTTTGCGTGTTTTGAGCAGAGCTATGTTGGGTGGGTTTGTTTGTGTGGTTGTGGGCTTCCTCTTATCGCAGATGGCGAGTAGGGACAGAGGAGACCATATATAATAGAATATTACTTTTCCCTAGAGCTTAAAGCATGTGCTCACTAGTTACACTCCTCACACCCTTCGCCAATATAAATACTACATCTCAATCTCCTTTCACTCCCAGGGGTGACGAAGAAAAACAAAATTAATAACAAAATATATATATTATTTTATGTCTCTCTTTGTGCTTCCGTTTCTTTCTTTTGTGCCACCCTCTTTTCTCTTTCGCTGCTTTTTATATGATTTTTGGGGGGGCTTAAAAGAAGAGAACAGACAACGATCGCAAAAGAAGGGAACCCCATTTTATTAGCGCATATGTTCTTTTTTTCCTCTCCTTGCTTAATTATATACTAGTATACTATTAAATTTAATAAACAAATTATCATCTTATCTGCCAATCTATGAATTGCCACTCGTCACATCATATTAGCTCACGCTGTCACATGCTCAAATTGGATGTGAGGGTGAGACTAAAAAAACTCTTATGTTAAAAAATTACATTTTAAAAACTGAAACAAATGTTTTTTGGACCAACATATTAAATTAGTTTTTGAAACAAAATTATCGAATAGTTGTCCTTTTAGTTTTTGGAGATTAGATTGTTCTCTTGATAACTGCTGGAATAAGAGTTATTTAATAATCGGTAGTTAATGATTTTTATTCTTTAGTAGGAGTATATGATTTCAGTAGAATGCATTTTTAGATAAACTAATCTTATTGGATATTTATTCAAAATTGTTCATTAACTTGAACCGGTAAATGATGCATTTAAGGAAAAATGTTTTAAAATATTTATTTTATTACGGCACTAGTTCAAGATTAAAAAAAACATTTGATTGCAATAAATTCAAGTACATATTATAATTGTTTGTAACTGTTTGAAATTAAATGCAAGGTGTTTTTTTTAACTAACAAACAAAAAAACTTGTAAGGGGGCAATTCACGTGGTGAGTTTCAAATTCAGTCATCCTCAGCGTGGCTGGTCAAACAAACCTGTTACGGTTGCCTTGGCTGTTACCAAATTGGCCATGACACAGAATTTAAAATCATGTATGTCCAAGTTGAATGATGCCCAGGCCAAAAATAGAAAAACCCAAAAACCACAAAAAGGGTGGTACTCAGAACAAAAATAAGAGAAAATTAAATTCAAATTCCGTTTGGATTAAGGATTTCAATCACTAGGTCTGTACGCAAATTCTGTGGTCATAGTATTCAATCTTTCGAATGGTTGAATAACAAAGTGATATACATAAAAAAAAAATAACGCAACTATTGTAATAGAAATTATAGGAAAAACTTCTGACACACACTTTTTAGAATTCATTTGAAATTTATTGAAAATTTTAATATTTGATCGATTCTAAAAATCATATTTAATAATTCTCTCTCTTTATTTTATAATTTTTTTTAAAATTAACCAATCAAAAAATATATATTAAAAATAGTATGTCAAAAGTGTGTTTCCAACATTCTTCCTATCTTAAAATATACAATAAATGCAAACTAATGATTAAAACATTAATTTAGTTTCTCACATTAATATTATTGGTTGATCATTAAAAATATTAATTTATTACATAAAATTAATAATACAATTAATTTGGAATTTTTCATTAGGAAAAAATCAATTTAATTATTAATAAATCAACTTGATTGACCAATTTGATTTATAATATTGAGAATTGAATTTCCTAATTTGCTAATTTTGTAGCTAAATCAATCAACAACACTAATTTCAAAGAATAAATTGATAATTATTTTTTTATAATTTCAAATTTTAAATAAGTTCATTATGACAAATATAGATATTAAATTAATATTTTATCTTACAAAAATGAGTATTGTTAATTTTCTATTTATATGAAAGGATGATGTCATAATAGATTTAATACTTAAGACACTTTATTTATTAAGAAGATTAGACCTTTCAATCATGAGAAATCCATTGTTGGAAGTACTTCCATCTTTTTAAGCTTGGTGCTTGAAAAGTTGTGAATCATCGGCCACAAAAATCAATCAATAATAATGAACAAATAGTCCAATAATAATTTTGAAATGAAGTTTATCTAAAACTGTTTTTTAAATTTGATACAATTTATTAAAATTGACAAACATTATTTGAAAGAAATAGAAATATGAATAAAAAATAAAGTGGAATACTCAATACGAGAAAAGATACTTGATTTAATGAAAATGAGAAAATTTTCTAAAAGTATATTTATTTAGAAATGATCTTAAACTCACAAAAGAAACCAAAAAAGTAATACTTGAAAGATTAATTCTAAATTTTGTACATATTTTCAAATTAATCCTCTTATTTATAAGTTAAAGAACTTAATTATTAAATATTATATATTTTAAAAACAGTAAATATATATAAGAAGTAGTTATCCATCTCAAATATGAAAAACATAATTCACGTTAACTAATTAAATAAGTTAATTAATCAAATTTTATTTTATTAATATTAATTAAAAAGTAAATTTTTCTTTGATTTATTTTTTATTGAATTTTAATAACAAAAAAGTCATTAAAATTATAATCTCAATTAAATAAAATATATTTTAAAGATAATATTATATATAATATTAGTTGAATATTTTTATATTCAAAATTATGATTTTTTTTTTATATTTAAGATTGGAATTTGGAGGGTATACTCTTTACGAGGCCATGCATGTCCTTGACCACCATAGGATTATTTTTATTGATTTAATGCCCACCACAGGATCATTTGCGGTTGTGGGGGTATTAGGCATTTTAAGCAAGTAATTAATGGGTTCACTATTTCCAAAAGCTTCTTCAGTTTTCCTATTCTGGTCAAAAGTCCGTTACTCTGTACTGTGCTAGTCAGTGATTCTATGGAACGATTTTCCGAACTTCCAAAGGTCTTTTGACCATATCCTCATCATAGTTATCTCTAATTCTCTTTGGTGACTAGTTCATAGGAGAACTGGTGAAGTATTAAAAATACTAGTAACAAAAAATAATAAAAAAGCTGCAAAAAGTTGATAATGCGCGTTATACAATATCATTCCTTCAATGTAACTTTTAGTGTGTTTGATGGGGGCAGATGAAAAAATAATAGCAGTGAATTAAAAAATAATTAAATTAAAATAGAGAAAAAAATTTAAAAGTTATGTTATTTTTTGAAAAACATTTACTGAGTAATAATTATTTCTCGTCGACCAAATTCTCCGGTGGAATCTGTATATATTGTGCGGGTACTTTTTTTCTTTCTTTCTGAACAACGGATTTAAAAAAATTGTTTATTTTATTAACTTTATACATTTGAAAAATACAGGAAGGCCCATTGATATACTAATATTATTGTTGGGTAGGCTTAGTAATTTATTTAGTTCTTATAGTTACAGATACTTTATATTTCAGTCTTTATATTTAAAAATATGTTTTTAGTTCCTACATATATATCATTTTTTATTTATTTTTACCTATATACATGTTATTATAATATTTTTTGGTCTCTACAGTGACAACTAAAAGAAATTAAAAATTGTAATTAAAAGAAAATATTTTTAACACAGAGATTAAAAGGAAATTTTAGTAATTATAAGATTAAATGAGTAATTAAACTTGTTAAGGATAATATATATACTCACCTTGATTTTTTTAATCTATTTTTAATATTAGACACACAATAAAAAGTATAGTTTAAGTTTTAACTCTCGCAAAAAAACACATTATGTTTTATAGTATTAAACAAATAGATATATTTGAAGATTTGTTTTTAAAGAAAAATCTAATTGAAAATAATTGAAGGAAAATTGAAAGATTCATACTCATATATTTATTTAGGTAGCAAGAGAATGACGTTATGATAGTGGTGATATAATAGAAAAGAAAAAAATATATATAAAAAAAAAACATAAATGGGTGTTCCTATAATCTTAAATTCTTGATTATGATGAGTCTATTACAATGATAGGTTGCAACTTAACGCCACCCTTTGCAGCGACAACCGAATTATCATGGCATCCGACACCATTAACGCTTATGTTGTCGACATTGACATTAGCCAAAAGTGGTTTCCTTCTTCCAGTGGCTTTTTCTTCCCTAAATCGTATATACCCACTCGATACACCCATTGCTAGATCAACTTGCCACCCAACTTAATCGATAGTCAAAACGGTTGAAATTGATGTAGATTAGTTACTGCTTGTTTTGTCACAATTTTGTATTCTTGAGCTCAAAATCCGACGATAATGGCCTGATGATCGATCACCCCCATAGACCGTCCCTGACCGTCACCATCCCGTGTTTGCAACAAAACGCAAAAAATTGCCATATATAGCTTTAATTGGTGTATGTTGATGGGGGGTGGGGATATTCAATGAATTGATTATCACAGAGTTTGATTTTCTTCCTAGTTTGATTTTCAATGTTGTTTTAACTAATGTAACTATGTAAGTGTTACTGTGTTTTCTTGGAGATTTTAATGTTGGTTTCTTAGGGGGTCTTCCCCCTTCAAAAAAAAAAAATTGCTATGTATCTTTGTATTTATTAGATAATGCATAGTTATATTGGGCTACCATTTATATTTTCAATCCAAACTCCATTGGAAAAAGAGAAAAAAATTACAATATATGCGATAAGGTTTTTTTAGGCAAACCACATGAACTAATTTTTTAATATTTTACCAACATTCTAGTTAATAAATAAATAAAAATATTTAGACATAAAAATATTGAATTTTTAATTTTTATTTTAATCATTAAAAATAAAATAAAAATCTATTTGACGATCATCTTAAGAGTAAGAAAGAAATGTAGATGTAGAGAAATTGTGTTTATTTACCCTTTTTGTATAACGTAAATGAAAATATATCAAGATTTATAAAAAGAAATGAAAATATAACTTTTTTACCTTATCAATTTATTTGAAATTTAGAGACTGATTTCCCATTGTAAGATAAGTACTCTTTTTTGGATGATTTGAATATTACTGTTGCAAAGGAAAAATGTTAATTTGATAAATTTAGATAACTACTCCCTCTATATTTGTTTATATGTATCCACTTTTAGAAGAAAAAAATATTTATTATATTTTAATTTAAAATTTCAATACAACATTAATTTCTATCCTTTTAGTTATACCATAATTTCTACTTAAATTTTTAAATATTTATAAACTTAACATAAATAAAAGAGAAATAGCAGAAGTCATATTAAAAATTTAAAATTATATCCATAAAAAATATAAATTATATTTCTTGAATTGTATATTGTTTTCATAAATAAGAAGAAACGAGAGAATTACATCCTAGATTAAAAAGCTTTATTAAAATAAAAGCTTGCAATTAACGCATCGTATTATAAATATGCACAGCGGATAGTGACATGATTCATGAATAAAAGGGGTTAGAAACAAAGAATATACCAAATTTTAGTCAATAGAGCTTTATAGAGGTCGGTATTAAAACTAAAATAAATAAAAGACTTTATAGAAGTCGATCCGTGGCTAGATGATTTTCTATCCGTTAATAACGTCACCAATGATGTCCAAGCTAAGACTCAAAATGAGGGAAACTCAAACCAAACTCATTTTAATTTCACTTTGAATCGTTAATAATTATTAGTTGTTGGAAAGTTTGATTTGAGTTTGACATAATTTTTTTCAATTTTAACTTAATTATGTTTAATTTCGTAACCAATTCAGTTCAATTTATTTGCTTGAATCATTTGAATCAAAAGTAATTTTTCTTTAAATTCTATATGTTTTAAATTTTCAATTTATTAGTAAATTTTAGATAAAATAATTTTTAAAAACAATTAAAACTGAAGTTATTGGCTTTATAAGACCACAAGGTATCATAAAAAAAACATAATTATCATCAAAATCTGTATAAATAAAAATTAACACATCCTACATGTATAACATAATAGAAAATTCAATTAATTATATAAAGTTAATATATATATATATATATATATATATATATATCGATTCATGAATCAAATAAATTAAATCATATGTGGTTCAAGTTGGTCTCATTTATTTAATAGGCTCACATTTTTAGCTCATGTTTAGTTTATATAATTCATAAACCTAATTCAATGAACTGATTATAGAATTGAATTTCAAAACTATATTGGAGTTAATTTAATTTATTGTCACCCCTAGTTGAAGTTATTTGCATGAAGAAAAAGTTAACATGCAAAATTATTATTATTGTTATTATAAGGTTTAATCATTCTACAAATTTCCATTTTTTTCATCAATTAGGATTATTTTTTTCAATTGAACCCCAAACTTTTATAATTGAATCCTCTTTTTTAATTCTTTTTACGAAAAACTTGCAAACACATAATTAGAGGGACATACAATAAACTAATAATAATTTTGGAGTGTTTTATAAGTTTAACTTTTTTTTTGAAGTTAATAAGTATAATTAAGTTAATTGTAAGTAAAATATTTTTTTTTGGATCATCATGATATTGAAATAAAATATCCACAAACTTTGCAAATGATTAATGAAAGAACTTGGTTGACCATATTTAGTGGATCTCTTTTCTCAATCACATTTTTTTTAATTTAAAAGATTCAAACTAAATACCTTACTTAAGAAAATTGTGAGAGATATTATTGCATAGTTTTAACATTTTAGTTGGGTATATATAATTTTAAATTTGAAATGTTTTGAGTTAGTTTTTAAATTAAATAAATTTAGTTTCTCATAAAATTCTCAAAATTTCACTTGTATTCAAAAATTTTAACAAATTTAATTAATGAAATTATTATTTTTAATTTAAAACTCATCAATCATAACATTTTTATTTAAAATGAAAATAATCTTATTTTTTTCCCATTTCAAATATGAACGTCACATGTTATAAAATTCATTATATTCAATCAATTTTCACTAAATTCCTTATTTCTAAAATTTCAAAATCATTTTGTTTCTTAAATTCATTACAAGTTTTCTAATACTCTATGCTTCAAAAAAGTAGTAAAAGAAACCATGCTTCAAAAAGGAATATAGTTAACTAACGGGGGGTGGTATAGTGGAAGGGACTAATTCTTGTAATGCAATTCGAATTTTCGTTAGAATAAATATTCATATTTGATATTTTTGAAAGATGATACATGTGAGAAAAAGAAAAGATACGTGCTTGATACTTTTTAAACGATGCACAGTTCACTTGTTAATATTATCTATTTTTATAGTTAATATAATAATTTTTTATTGTATTTATTTCCCATTTTGTTAACTTAACTAAAACTAATGCTTTTTTTAAGTTAACAAAAAAAAAACCTAATGTTTTAACATCACCGTTAGCTTTGCCTTCCAATTTTTTTAAGTAATTGATGCATTCAATTTACTAAATGCAAACATATTTAAAAGGAAAAAAATATAACCATTTTATACTGGTTTGCTTTAACACAAAATCACTTTTGATGGACTTTTTGCGTCGATCCCCCAATGGTCTTTGTTTGGCAACGACACTATCATTACAGAGATCTATGGTCTTTAATATTTATGCTTTCTGTGGCTGTGACCCACATCTTGGATTGATTTCATTTCATTAGGCAAATGATTAATAAACGGTGATCGAAAATATCACTTGGTAACTTTTCCTGCCTTATGTCATGGTAGTGTTTCTTTCTTTAAATTAACTCGATCAACTTCTTGAGTCTTTTGACTAAGAACAAAGAAAGCAGCTTATATATATTGTTTGTTTTTCTGCGTATTGATAGGAATCTCAGGTATGCCACTGATTAGGCTCTCCTCTCTCTCTCTCTTCCTTTTTATATACATTGATATATCGACAATTTGTTTAAACATATTGACAACGACGTTTAGTTTAGTCGTCGCTTTCTAATAAGTATGTGTTTAGAAGAACTTGATTTCTTGTTCTTCACGGGCCATTTTGGGGTTCTAATTGGATAGGCATTCACGTATAACAGAATATACGATACCAAATATTCCATACAAGCTCATTTGCAATCAACAATGCAGTCCTTAATTAATAAGAGAAAGTACTTTGCTGTTTCTTTTTTGTTCATGTTCCAATTAACATTGAACTCTAGTTATCAGGAATATCGTGATGCTGGAATGGTGAAAATGGATGAAATTGTGTTAATTGTAATCAACATTGTTTTCAATTCTCGGCCGTTTGACTCAAATGAAGAGTTCACACACGTAGTTCTGTGTCAAAAAAGACGACAGAGAATGTAGGTATGTGTGACTGAAAAAAGTCTTATTGGTCCTATGATGAGCACCAAATTGCAAAATGTTTCAACCAATGATAGCGAGTGTAATTGGGACACTAGATAAAAAAATTCCAAATATAAATGTTTTATTAAATTGTTTCATTAATATATTTTTAATCTGAATTCCAATAGAATTTTTTTTATTTTGAATTTCTTAAGATGACACTATTTAACTAAACAGTTAAAAAGCTTGTTGATAATTAAAAGTTGTTAAATTAACTTTTTAAATCATAATTATTTGAATAAAATTATTTGTTGAAGTAACTTAAAAATATAAAATAACATAAATAAACATATTTATGTGATATTTTTATATAATTTCAATTTCATTTTATGAATAAAAATATATTTTAGGTGTTATACTTTAATTTTTTTAATTAGTTTTAAACCGTTCTTGTATTTTTCATTTATAGATAAATTATTTTTATTATATATTTTTTAATTATTACATTATTTCATATTATGTAGTCTACTGTTAATCTTATACTTTATATTGAAATATTTGTTATCAAGTTTAAAACAAATTATAAAAAGAGTAAAAAAAATTGTGTGAACAAGAATGGTGATACTTTAGACGTGTGAATTAGTGAAAATAAATAAATTTTATTTTATTTAAAAAAGGATGATAAAAAATTCAATAAATATTTTAAAAATAAAAATACTAAAAGTTTTTATCAACATTTTAAAAAATATTACTTAAAATAGTATTTAAAAAACACTAAATATTATTAGAAAACATTTATTTATCAAACAATCAAATAATTTTTTAATTAATAAAATAAGCTAAGCACCAGATGAAATAACTTCCAAAATAACCCAAATAATTAGACTCAAATCTAAAAAATTCGGCTAGAATTCGAGAAGATTCAGGAAATATAACTAAACTTTTTTGAAAGGAGAAATATAACTAAACTAGTACCTATATATAACGAGGAAATAAATAATTAAGGTTGCTTAAACTTGGAATATTTACCCAAAAAAAAACTCAGAATATTTATATCTACTAAATTTGTTCATGTTAGCAGCATATATATTGCATATGTATCCTTTATTTCTGTCATTAACCTATGTTTGGAATGGAGAAAATAGAATGGAAAGGAAAGAAAACTGAAATTTAAATTAGAAAATAAGTGAAAATAAAAAAATTGAATTTTTATTTTTATAAGTCAAACTTTTCTTTCTTTTTTTCTTTCTAATTTCTCTTAATCCCAAAAAATATCATTAACTGTGTTTTCTTTTCTTTTTATTTTCTTTTCTTCTTACAATACATACGATAAGTTCACGTAATGATTGTGTCACTTCCATAAAAAAAAATGATACATTACAGTTTAGTTGACAGTTACCAAATACAATATATAGTTTAGGATGAGGAAATAAACAATAATCTTAAAAAGAAAACTAGGGAGAGGAATGGAAAATAAAGTTATCGAGACTGCTGAACTGCTTATACCTGATCTGAATGCCTGATAGCACAATTCTTAAACCGAAAGAAAAACCGAAAAGTAAAATCCAATAACATGGCTCAAAGCAGGTTTTTTATTTGCAAACATAGCACGTGTTGAAGGTTAATTAATCTTCATAATGCAATAAAATGTCTTGACTAGATTCTTAGATATGAAATGCAAATGGTTTATTGCGGTCCTCAACAGTCAGCATAAAAGCTGCTATTGGTCTTTTTAGGAATAAACTATCAATTTTATCTCTAAAATATTATTCTCTTTTAAATAATCTCTAAAACAAATATATCATATAATAAATTCTGCAAGTATTAAAAATTATACTAATAGTTTTTTTAAATATTAAAAAATTCTTCAAATTAGTCATAGATTATTAATAAAAAATATTAATATAAGGGTATATCATAAGCCTAAGTTTTTTTGTTATACATTTTTCATTTTATATTAACAGCTTAGTTTTTGAGTAATTCAACTAAAAGTATTGATTAACGTGGAAACTCATGAAAATAAACTGAGACATAATAGAGGGGCATATCAAATTTATGCATCTTTAGTGTCTAAGATGCGGTGGTGTTCCCTCATTTAACATTTTTTAAGAATATATTTGGTAAGAGAGATAAAGAAAAGGAAGAGAAAAAATCGTGTAAATCTTGGCTTCTTATAGTCTATTTCAATTTAAATATTTTTCATCTATTTTCATTATGCTCACGAAGTCACACACACGCACATATAACTATCTTGATTTCTGTTGTTCCATTTCTTTCTTTTACTTTTTAATCTATTACATTAATCCAATAAAACTTAAACACATGCCTTTTCGTACTTGTTCGTCTCAAATCATTTCGTACAAATTAGGATTGCTATTTTTATAAATAATATCATTCCGTCAGCGGAGATGAGTATTTTCATACAACAAAACCAATGTTCAAAATTAACAGGAAAAGGTAGAGGTGGAGAGTGAGATATAAAGAGACACAGGTAGAGGTCGAGAGTAAGATATAAAGAGAGATAGAGGTCGATTGAAACTTATTTAAAGAAAAATGATTAAACATTTAATGAAGTGTGATTATAGATTGACGGATGATATATCATAGGACAGAGTGAATAAAATCTATAATATTTATAGAGGGTTAAACTCATTAATTATTCTATGTTTAAGTTGTTTCTTTTATTTTAGTTATTTTTTTTATTTTCTCTCTCTATCTTTCACTTTTATTTTATTTTAGCTTATTATTTCTCTCTTGTCTTATTTTTACTTTTTTTTTCCTCTCTCCCTTTCTCTTTTTTTTTTCTTTTTTTATGATTTATTATTGAGTTCATTTATCACCAACCTCAATTAATTTGAGTTAAAAGTGTTGTTGATATTAATGTTAAAAATCATGGTAAAATTTGATTATTAGAGAAAAATTTAAAGGAAAATACTGAAAGTTATGAAATCGTTTTCGTCAAAAAGCACACTAAATGCTTATTTTGTCAAATTCTATTTTTTTATTTTCTTTATTTTTCAATTAATGTTTGTTTTTGATAAATAAAAAAAGGTCAGCCATTGATTGTTAGTTTTCGTGCTATTCGTGCATAGAGTGTTCATACTAAATAGCAACGTTCAAATTTGAAAGGTGACGTGCTACTTTTTCTTCCATTTTTTATAAGGTTACAAAACAAAAATTAAAACATTTCTATCAACAAACCAAACAATCAAACTCACTCATTCAGTGATAGGCAAAGTTAAACTCAGTTAGCTAGCACCACTTCCATTGAAGTAGCAATTTAGTCGCTAAACTCGGTTATCTAAATAGGTGAGTTAGTATCTTGACGTGTTACGTTTTTCCAACGTGAGGTATGAGTATGATGGATGATCCGATTTCAGGTTTTGCCAGCTTTTTAAGTTGTGATATCATCATCTTATCTATTATCTACCATTGTCCTATCATTTCGAGAATAATTGTAGCATCCTTTCACGTTTTGACTTTACCATTAAACTAATTCAGCACTATAGAGTATAGATGGGCAAGGTGGGCCTACTCCAACATGCAGGGGAAGAAAGGAGAACCAATAAACTAATAAAGCGGAGTGTCTTGTACATTCACTTGACAGCAATTGACTAAAAGATAAGCTTTGATTATAGGTTCATAGTAACGAGGGTGTTGGTTTCTCACTTCCTGAATTATTTCCTGCACTTTTCTTATTGTTTTTTGAATGACCGAAAGTAATATGAGAAGTGTAGGAAATAATTCAGGTACAAAAAGCAATTGCCTGGTAGTTGGGCCTGTGGATTTGTTTGCACTTCTCTGATGAGCAATGCATGGATTAACATTTCACATGCCAATAAACTTGTTTTTGGTAAACTATTGAGGTAGATAATACTATGAATCTTATTGTAATTGTTTATTGACAATTTGAGTTATACGCATATTTTATGATTTTTTTTACCGACAGTTAACAATTTCCTATGCTATTCCCATGTTCAGTGAAATCAAATTTATGATTTTTTAATTTATAATGGTCTCACTTATGTTCTAACACTTCATGAAAACTATCCCAGTTCCTATGACTAGATCGACTCTCGTGGGTCAAATTTATGTACTTTATTAAACTTTTTTTGGCCGAAGATAGACAGAAACGCTAGATTGAGATTGCTTTTAATTTTCATCCTCTCTAAGACTGCGTCTTCACCATCACTGTGTTACATTAGGCTGTTTTTGAGTTCTATAATTCCATGTTAAAGTGAAGATGGTGAAATAAAATTGGTACAATATTTAAGAGGGGTGAAAGGGAAAATGTCCCTGATAAATTATGTGGCAAGATGAAAACAACAATATTAGTATTTTCGACATAATTAAATGATGTTGTCATGCAACTAAAGTATTATTTTACACAATGAGAACATAGTATTTAGTCTCATACGAGCTATCTCAATCTCTACTGTTGAACCGATTTTAATGGTTTATTAAATAATTCATTTTTTTACATAATTAATAATTTGTACAATAAATAATACATGACTGCTTTAGTGCTTTTAAGTATAAAGGTTTTCATACTAACACGCCACTTTTTTTTACTTTTACCCAACACATATCCTACTGTAAAATTAATGTGAAAAAAATCAGCTCATATCATCAACCACAATAAAAAGGGGCTCATGAACAATTGTCATGAACTTGTGTACAATAATGGATAGATATTGACAAATATTTATCTTGGCGATGTGTTTATTTTCACACAAGTAATGTTTTACTATATGTTACACAACCTCGTTTTATTCTACACGAGTTCCAACATCACTTTCACGTGACTCCGAACGGTATCAGCGCCATATAAAGTAAATGCAACTATAGAAATACAAGTTTCTTATGCAGAACTGTACAAAAGAGTGTGTTTAGCGAACAGCTCAAGGGAATCAGCCATTGAATAACAGATACGAGCCCAATAAAAAATGGCTACTAGAATGGTAGTTTTTTTTCCCCTTTTTTTCAGCAAAATAAAAATATATTTATATATGTGGGTACTAGGGGTACCAAAGTTACATACAAAAACTAGGATAAAACTTCTACCACATGGAACATAAAGATTATTTATAACTGCAACATAACATAAATAATCCCACTTGATAAAAACCTCCAACTACCTATAATCCTTCCTTATAATTGATGTGCCCCACACCCAACCAAATTGTTCTGAAAGTCTGCAACTAAAAAATGTATCATTCTAACATGCTAGAAAGGTAGTTTGCATATTTGAAAATAGGTTTTTATATGTATTTAAATTTTTTAAATATGGGAAGTTTTTATTTTTACTTTCAATCTTAAATTTTTTATCATTTGATTCATATCATGAAGTAATATTTAAATATATCACTTCAGTTACTACTCTAAAATCCCTATATATTAGTTGCATGCCTACTACGTTAAGAGATGAAACTAAAATTTATTATAATTGTACTGACTAACAAACCTATCAAACCTACTTTATAAAGAAATGATTATTTAAAAAAAAATAGATACATATAGTTAATTATTTTTCTAAAATGAAATAATCGACGCATGTATGAAACATCTTTAGTGGTAGATCCCAAATTGAGATCTTAGATCACTTTTTAGTAGACTCCATAATGCCAAGTAGGATTTAAGATCTCTCAATATCTCTTCCATTTTGTTCTTTAGTGGTATATCTCATTTTGAGATCCTAAGGAGAGAGAAAAAAAGAAAAAATTTATTTTTTTTTGAACAATGTGCAGATCTTAAGGGTTCTTTCTACAATAACTCATTCTCCATGTTGGAGATCTTTCTACCTCATTTAGTGGAAGATCTAGTGAAGACCAAATCTTGAGCTCAAGATCCTTACTCAAGATCTTACAGTAAAGTTGCTCTAATAGTGGGAAGTAAATTCCGGAAAATATTAGCTTTAAAATAAATTCTTTATTTTAAAATTTTAGCATGTTAAAATGATAATATTAAAATTAAATAAAAAAATGCTTCCTAACTCTTTTAAAAATAATCACACATTAAAATAAATTCTTCCACTCGATTCTTTTTCTTCAACTACCAAGACATATATACCAACTCTTAAAATAAAACGTTGGTGTGTTGCACACAACTCGTAGTCTTGGATCATCTTTTATTCTTTAGATACGCACACAAACAAGAGTTCCTCTGTGGCCATGGCGAGCAGAAGGGATACCCGAGGCAAGCCAATAAGATGCAGAGGTTCTTCTTCTGTATCGTTCGTTTACACATGTCTGCATTTTTGTTACATAGTACATGCATATTTGAGTAAATCTAATTATTGTTAGTTGGAACAGCTGCACTATGCAGAAAAGCAGGTGAACCTCTTATTATAGAGGAGGTTGAGTTAGACCCACCAAAGGCCTGGGAGGTCCGGATCAAGATTTGATGCACAACTCTCTGTCACTCTGATGTAACATTTGGAAAATGGATTCGGTAAAGCATGACAAATTCATAATTTTTATGTTGCTTTCAAGATTTGATTAGGCATTTAATTGTAGAACTCTTTCATATGGGAATCTTATATCGGTCAGGGGCCGAATGCTAAATTTCCAAGAATATTCAGTCACGAAGCTGTGGGGTAATGTTGAAACTAACTTGTATGTAATGTAATTTTGTTTTGTTACATGATATTGATTAGTATTCATCAGCAAATTTTTGTAGAAAAACATGATTAATCATCTTCAATGAGGTCTCTCTTTCCAAAAATATTTTTTTCATCCACAAAATTTAAATTGAAGTTTAGGATCACTAAGACCAATAATTTGTTGATGGTTGTTTGTGTTATTATCAGGATCGTGGATAAGTAAGAGTAGCCTGAGCAACCGCTCAGGACCTATTTCACAAAGAATCTGAAACATAATAAATAAAAATAAAAAAGCTTGGTGTCCTTTTCACAAAGTCAGAAATCACGTGAAGACATTGGAGAAGTTGTTAATTTGTTTCTAAATAAAGTGGACAACTTTCCAAAGATTTATTTTTCCCATATTTTTTTACGTGAACCCTTTTATTGACTTTTGCTCTGGACTCCAAAAATATCTGGAACGACCCTGGTTAATATATATATGAAAATTGACTCTTATCAAACTGTGAGGAATGCAGTGATTGCAGAAGCCCAAAAAGCAACATGTGCACCAAGTTCAAGAACCGGTTGATTGATTACATGCCAAGAGATGGAACCAGCAGGTTTAGGGAAATGATTAATGGAGAAGCGCTGTACCATTTTTTGTGCGTTAGCAGCTTCTGAGTACACTGTCGTGGATGTTACCCATGTCGTCAAAATTACCCATCATCTTCCCCTCGACAAGGCTTGCTTGCTTAGCTGCGGAGTATCAACGGGTTAGTTATATCCAATATCCAATGCCTAACTAGAAATTAACTCTTTTAAAATTTCCTTAATTTCAAGACCAACGTGATACTAAACCTCATGTACGTACCATGGCTACCTAGTGCTTCAACTATATATAATGATTCTCTGCTTCACATTTTAATATACAAAGTATCCTCATTCCTCAGTGTAATGCCCTGTATGCCATGAAGGTTATTTTTGTTGTTGAAAAGTAATGAAAGTATGAAACATGCATCAATAAAATTAAACTGCAAATTCACTTGCTCCGACTTATTAAATAATAATTGCACCCCATTTGATATTTCTAAACTTTTAGTACGAACTTGCAATAGAAAGATCTTTAACCAATAAAAGTATAGCATTGATTAATTAGGTAAGGGTTTGACTTAGTGTGTTGGAAATTAATTGAAATATAATTACATTTACAGGTATGTAAACAGTTAGAAGAAAATAACAATTACCTTTTTAAGTTCATAATATGGGCAAAACTCAAATTTTATTCGTTAAGTGCCAGTACTAGTGGTACTATTTTTCCATTAAAATAAAGTTTAATCTTATACTTTTTTATACGTTAATCTTATAATTTATATAATTGTTTTTAACTAACTTTAAACTTTTTTATTTATTAATTAAAAAGCTTGTTTGGCATTACAGGGGTGGGGGCTGCATAGAAGGTGGCTAACGTAGAAAAGGGTCCACAGTGGCTATTTTTGGGCTGGGTACCGTAGGCCTAGCTGTAAGTTTTGATTAACTCAATCTGATTAACTACTTGTACGATATTGCACTCTCAACATAATTGTTTAATCTACATCAACTGTTATGCTGCGAAGTGATTTCTTTCTAATCCACGCAAATATTGCATGTGATGTTTAGGGGTTAATTTAAGAAAACAAACTTTATCTATCCTATAGACGGTAGATAAAGTAATGTAATTTTCTTTTACTAGAGACTAAAACATGTATAATTGGAGATTAAATCACATTATTTTATTAAATGTAGAAACTAAAAAGAATATTTTTTTTATAAAAATTAAAACAAATTATAATATTTTAAAGATTAAAAATATATTTACCAAACAGTGAAAAGAATCATAG
Source organism: Glycine latifolia (assembly GCA_013407115.1). NCBI lineage: Eukaryota > Viridiplantae > Streptophyta > Magnoliopsida > Fabales > Fabaceae > Glycine > Glycine latifolia. The sequence continues at coordinate 10,228,836 of CM023944.1, read as the reverse complement.
AACAAATATTCTTTACGTTGTGTGATTTAACCTGCGAGTTATCATAGCAAAGCAACAGGGAGCGTCAAAGATCATAGGCATCGATCTAAATGACGAAAAATTTGAAATAGGTATTTTGGTTATCTCATTTTCCAATGATTCTTTTTTTTTTCTTATCGGTAGGAATCAACGAAGATAATTTAGGAGTTTTACAATGATTTACATATCCTGGTTAATCAATTTAACTAGACCTCTTGACATAATCATGTTAAAATAGTATACATATATATTTCTTTTTTCATCTTTTGGATATTTTGAGAAGAATCACTTCCTTGCTTATCTTAAGCAGGGAAACGATTTGGGGTTTCTGATTTAGTGAATCCTTCCACTTTCAAAGAGAAGTCAGTGAGCGAGGTCTTAATCTATTGTAATTCGTATTGATGCCTGCATTTAATTTACTACCATTTAGTACTTTATAGTTCGCACCAAAATCTACAAATGATAAATTATGTAAATATTATGAAGTATATATATTTGCCTAGTTTGGGATAGAGGCATGCCCATAAGCAGCGTTTAATTGATATTTGTCTAATTAATCAAATAGCTCTGTTCCTCTCTCAGGTGATTAAGGAAATGACAGATGGAGGTGCTGATTATTGCTTCGAGTGCATAGGCTTGGCTTCATTAATGGCGGACGTTTTTAATAGCCACTAATTTTACTCAAAATTAAATATTAATAGTGAATTGAGAATGGTGCCTGTTGTAAAAAATGTTAGCAGGCAAAACAAAGGATATTGATATAGAAAAATATTTGATGAACACTCATGATATTATCTTACATCTAGAGATAGAGTTGAAAAAAGGAAAAAATTATAGGTATAATAGGTTGTTTTTTATGTGATAGGTAAAGAGTGATGATAGAAATAAATAAAAAAATATTGGTTAATTAAGATGTTTAAAATAGATGGATGTATATGTATTATTACTCAATAATATATTACTTTGTAGCAAGTAGCAACCATTAGCTATAATATATGTTGCCATGCATTTGTGTCACAGAAGCTTGACTTGGACGGCTTCATAACGCATGAAGCGGGCTTTCAGGACATCAACAAAGCTTTTGACTATCTCCTGAAAGGAAAGAGCCTCCGCTGCATTATAAGGATGGATCATTAAGCTTATAAAAAAAGGGTGGATCATTAATTAACAAGCTTGCCAACATTTCCATGTAATAATCCTCAAAACTATCTCTTCCTTTATCTCCACATGATAATAAACAGACTTGTATATAAATTGGTTTGTAATTTTAAGTCAAAGTTCTGCTATCTCCATGTATATGATACTAAACAGTCTAGTTCTACAGATGAAAATTATCATATATGGATAGTGTTCCACTTGGTTTGACTTACTTATAAAAAAAAACCCTTGGCTCAACTTGAGTCGGGATCAAAAAAAAATTGTACGTCTTTGATAAAAAAAAAAATTCCACATTCATTGCTAGAAAGAAGGTTATTTGCAACTTTTTTTTTCCTAGTGACAATTTAGTTGTTTACAATTTACAAAGATAGATATCTCACAACAATATTTGATTGTCGTTTTTTTTTTTATTTCACGGTGAAGACTATACTTATTCCGGCAACAAAATTTGTTGCTAGTTAAAAGGTCTGTTTTTTTTTCTCTATGACAACGTTTTTATAGTCACCAGTAAAAATGCTACTTAATACCAAAAATATTTCACGAGAAAAAGATTATTTTCTATGTTAAGCCCGTTTGATGTCAGTGAGAAAAGATGTTTTTCTATGTCGACATGCCTAATGTTGTTGGGAAAGGTGCTTACGTGTTAATGTGTCTAATGTCTGTTGGAAAGAGAAATGCTAAACTTTTATGGGCTTGGGGTAAATGGTTAATATTAACCAATTGAAAATATATACTAATAAAAAAAATGAAAATACAATGTAAGAAGCTTGAACAAAGAACACAATTTATAGTAAAGGAAACAAATAGTATTTTTATAACTTTATAAACTATCTTATTCTTGTTCCATCGCCTTGCTCTTTAATTAGAAGGGGGAAATGAGAATTTTATAATAAAAAAATCTTGTCCTTGTTCCTCTTTCATTATTCAATTAGAGGAATAAAATGTGACAGTAAATAGTGAGATGGTGTGAAGTAATGTTTATTGTATTCATCTTCATTTTATCGTTCTAACTAATAAAATAAGACTAACTCTATGTTATTTCAATATATATTTTTTGTTTATAAACATATTAAAGATATAATTGTTTTTTATTTAACATAATTACACAGATTTAATATTGATTAAAATTGATTAGAAACTACAAAGTTATGAAAAATGATTATTAAATAAAATATGAAACCTACCATTTTTATAGTTTTTAAGAATTTTCGATCAATAGAAAAAAAAGTATGTCTAAAAGAATATATTTGACAACCAAGAATGACATTAAGTTATTTACAACCAAGTGTGTTTATAATAATATATTTTCAACCAAGAAACTTTCAAGAATATATAATTAAATTAAAATAGAGATAGTTATCTACAATATACTGTAATACACAATATATTTTTTGGTACTTTTACTTTTAGAATATTTTCAATTAAATTTTAATTCAGTAACTCATATATTAAAAATGACACCGAGGAGTAAAATTTTATTAATTTTAACTAAAGTAAAAAATAGTTTGATTAAATAGTTAAATGTATTTATAAAAGTGTGAAATACGGATAAATTAGTTACTCTCGAAGATAAAAATATATATCATATTATCTTTATTTGTCCCACTTTTTTTTACATCTAAAAATTAAATTTGTATTTTTTATCGGAAATGAATTTGTATTTTCCTTGACTTGTTCTGTTTACATGAATTAAGGATAAATGGAGCTCTGCCACAGACTCTAGAAAGCAGAGAAAACGATGATGGGCTTACATGGTTGTACTCTCAAACTCGCTTCAGTTCCCAATTTCTCTTCTCCAACTTTCCTTTTCAAAATTCCAACCCTCCGTTTTCAGAAATCTCCATTGTCACGCCCCATCAGAGCTCTATCTTCCTCCGCCCTCGTCCAAACATCTACTACTAAGGCCACTGAAGATCAAGGTCACCACACACTTTTCTCGTTTTTCTCTTTCACTTTCGTTCCCACTTCTCAGCAACCAATCTGAATTTAAAAAAAAAAAAATGCTCTGTCAGGTGTGAAGCCTCAATGGAAGGCCACGATAGACTTCAAGTGGATGAAGGATAACAAGGAAGCTGTTGTTGCCAACTTAAAGAACCGTAACTCTGATGCTGATTTGGACCTCGTGCTCCACCTTTATGACAAAATGTTCACTCTTCAGAAGGTTATGTTATGTTATGTTTCTCTTCGATCCTTTTCCTCTTTTTCTTATAACCAATTCTGAATAAATTCAAATCTAATCTTTACTTTATAAAATGTTTTGTTATTTATTGATGAATGCATGCTATTTCTCAGTTACATAGAACAACAATAATTGGTGGATTTGCAAAGCATTTACTGAATGCTTATTTCATGGTTCTTAATTGGATAAACTTCTCCATAAGCTTAAAGGATAAGAAAATAAGAACAAAAAGTATATTGGGCCTGTTTGGCTAAGCTTTTTTAGAAGCATTTCTAAGAGAAGAAAAAAAATGATACGAGCTTCTCCGTAAGCTAAAATTAGCTCTCCATTAACTAATTTATAGAAGTTCTCTCATATAACTTATCTAAAATAGAGCTTCTTTGTAAGCTAAAAGTCAACTTATGCATTTAACTAAGCTCTTTCATCTAACTTCTCCAAAAGCTGAGTACATAAGTTGATCTTAGCTTATGAGAAGCTCAACTCATTTTACTTTCTTATTTTTTCTCCTATAAGTTATTGTAGAAAAGTTTATACAAATAAGACATAAATGTTTAAGATTATGTTAAATATGAGCAACCAACCATCAATGAAATGCTTGAAAGATGGGTATTGGTGTAATGCCCAAAGATCTTTGTTCTCAATGGCTTAGCTAATTTGTTTCTTACAGATAGCAGGAAGTTGAGAGGGTTCGTGGTGAAAGAAATGCAGTGGCTAACAAGATGAAAGGGAAACTAGAACAGTCTGAGCGTCAAAGATTGATTGAGGAAGGTGCTTTTGGTGCAAAGTTTCAGCCAATTGGCATTTTAAGTAAATTCCTTAAAACTGTCACGTTTTGTCCGCAGGTAAGAATTTGAAGGAGGGACTTGCTGCTTTGGAAGAAGATTTGGTGAAGCTTAATGATGAGCTTCAACAGGAAGCGCAGTGTATACCAAACATGACTCATCCAGATGTTCCAATAGGAGGGGAGGCTTGTTCCACCATAAGGAAAATGGTATTTCAATTATTAGAATTCCCTTCCTTTTTTCTTCTCAAGGAAAAAGGTTGTTTGTTGATCTGGTTCATGCATTGATTTCTTTTTCTCAAATATTAATGTGTTGTGAATGTGTGACATTTTAGGTTGGTAGCTCTCCCAAATTTAGTTTTCCTGTCAAGGATCATCTCCACCTAGGAAAGGAGCTTGATCTTTTTGATTTTGATGCAGCTGCAGAGGTATACTTCGATTATTTTAAGGCATTATAGCACCATCTATTTGAAGCTTGGAAATTTCTAGTGTCATCTTGAGATGCAGGTTAATATGTGAAATGTTGCACTGTGAACATGACATGGTGTTGGATTCTATTAACTTAGTAGTACTCTTATTATTTTCTAGGAAATGCACACACGCCTTGGAGGTAGCATACTCTCTTGGGCGAATGTAGCCAGCAATGGTTTTGTTTATGATATGAGATTGAAGAAGTCTGGAACTTTTCTAAAATTAAATGCTTCATCTCTATCACTGTTCTTGTATACAATACAAAACTTTGACAGTAATTTATTCCTTAATTTTTTTTTTAAACTTTATGGTGAAGTTTGGATGTTCAAAAGAACTAGAATATTATTGGCACTTGACTTCAGTTTTGTCTCGGGTGCATCTAACATGCTGCTTCACAGGTCAGTGGGTCAAAGTTCTACTACCTGAAAAATGAAGCAGTTTTGTTAGAGATGGCTCTTGTAAATTGGACACTCTCAGAAGTGATGAAGAGAGGCTTTACTCCATTAACAACGCCTGAACTTGTGCGGTCCTCTGTTGTTGAAAAATGTGGATTCCAACCTCGTGCAAATAATACCCAGGTTTGTGAGTGTGTACCTCTTAGTTGTTGCTTTCTCACCATTTGCTAGTAAACTATTCTTGAGTTCATGATCATGGATATAATATACATAGCTGATGACAAACATGTTTTGGCAACCATTTTGACTGAGACAGTTTACCTGCAGTCTGAAGAACATGTGTCCTTTTAGTCCTTCTGTCTGCATCTTATTTTATATTTTGCTATACTTAAGAACTACAAATTCTTTGGTCTTACCTAGCTTTATTTTCCCTAAAATTCCTTCTATTTCATGTCTTTAATTTGATGATTGAAGTTCATAGCTTCTGTTGATGTTTGTTGCTAACATTGAACAGATTTATTCCATCGATGACAGTGACCAATGCCTCATTGGCACTGCAGAGATTCCTGTTGGTGGCCTTCATATGGATTCTATACTCTCTGATTCATTGTTACCTTTAAAATATGTGGCATTTTCTCATTGTTTCCGTACCGAGGCAGGTGCTGCTGGCACTGCAACAAGGTAATTAATTAGAGCGTTTTTGTTCATTCCATGTTCCTAGCTATAGATTTGACCATGGATTTAAAGCCTTTATAATATTCAACCTTTTAATATATGGGGGAATTTGATCTGTTAAAATATTTTCTTTTGTTGCATATATTGGATTAAATTTATTTAACCAATCGAACTTCCTATTCTTAATGTCTTATTCTACACACTAATATTAATGTTTTATTGTTTTTAAATATTTGGTTCCTCTAACTTTTCTGATCATAATTATTATTAAGCAGGGGTCTTTATCGAGTTCACCAATTCAGCAAGGTGGAAATGTTTATTTTCTGCCGCCCAGAAGAGAGTGAACATTACCACCAAGAGCTTATTAAGATTGAAGAAGACCTCTTCTCATTCCTGGGATTGCATTTTAAGTGAGTTACCATTATGTTCATAGTAGTTAGTACATTCTTTCTTCATTTTTTAACACGATTCCATTGCTGTTTTTATTATAACTAAGCTTTTACGCAGAACTTTGGATATGGCTTCTGAAGATTTAGGTGCACCTGCTTATCGTAAATTTGACGTGGAGGCATGGATGCCTGGTTTAGAACGGTTTGGTGAGGTACTGCAACAACTCTTTCCCTTTCAATCTTCCGAGATATCTCTATACTTTTTATGTCCCTAAGGCTGAGATTCTTGCTTGAGTGCAATGCCTGTGGGTATGACTAATCAAAAGTTGAAGATAATATCAAAATGATTTCCACACAGACCTTAATGCAGACTTTATTATTATTTTAATATAACCAGTAGATACTATACTTGTGCAAGAATTACTCTTAACTTGCACTAAGAGAAACTGCATTTTGTTTTGTTACTTGTTAACGATGATTGCTGAAGCTTACCACGCTTGAAAAAGCAACTTCATGTTATTCCCTTATACAAAAATCATCTGGCTTTCAATATAATTGCTGAGGCTTCTTATTGTGTCAGATCTCAAGCGCATCAAATTGCACAGACTATCAGAGCCGTCGTTTGGGAATAAGGTATCGTCCTGCATCAGAAGCACAAGCCACAAGTGCAAAAAAATCTAAAGGCAATCTTGCTCCACCACAGTTTGTTCACACATTAAATGCAACAGCTTGTGCAGTACCACGGATGATTATATGTTTGCTTGAGAATTACCAACAAGAAGATGGATCTGTCCTTATCCCTGAGCCCTTGAGGCCCTTCATGGGTGGCCTTAGTGTCATCGCCAGAAAATCATTATGATTGATCACAGTATTTGTTTCCATTTGAAGGATGCTGTTGCGGCATTAGACAATGGTGACAGATGAGTTGAAGCAATTTTCATTAGGGTGATATTTTTACAAATAATATTAATAGCCTCTTTTTTTTTTTTCCTTATAAACTATTTTTTGTACCATTTTTCTTTATAATGCAACGTGTATCTAAATTTATTTTTTTCAGTAAAAACAATAATCCTTGTACATTTTTTAATAAAAAGAACTAGTAGTAAACTAAAAGATTAATGGGAATGGCCTTATTTATTGTTTATATTATGCTATGGCTTGTGCACAATTGCACATAAACTAGTAAGGGTGGGTATAAGGACCGGTCTGGCCTGTTTAAGGTCTGGTTCGCAAAGTGAAATAAATGATTTTTTTAAGGTCCATACTCGATCAGCAAAAGTTTGCAGATAAATTGATTGATTTGTGAATCCAAATATTAATTTAAAAAATTATAAAAAATATTTTTTAAAAAAGTGAAAAATGTATAAAATTAAAAGAAAAATATTTGACTTTATTTTAAAGCTAAAATTTATCAACTAAAATATACCAACAATTTAAACATAACAAAATAAAATAACAACCTAAATTAAAGATCATAATCTTAGCATAACTAATTAATAATAATTGTAAATTAAATTTAAGCAGATTAAACGAATAATCTCTAAGTCTATAAATAAAATTTGTTACATCCGCAAACTTAATGGAGTGAACTAAAAAATTTAATATAATTATAGAATTTTTTTAAAAAAAAGGAACTCGTTATCCATCAGTCTATATAGGCTTAAGAGACCGGTTCACATACCTAGGTCCTTATGCCTACCCTATAAACTACCGAGTTGCAGTGATAAAGGTAAGAATTGAACTTCATACACCATAAGCATTTCCAATACACCATTAGTGTAATAGTGTATTTTCGCAATTACCCTCCACTATTAGGTTTATTATTTTAAAATTCATTTTGGCATTTTGTCGCGCCACTGCAACATCCGCTCCTGCATCTCTCCTACACCGTGTTTTGCTTGTTATGACCTTCATCGAATTCGTTCTCCGATGCACCATGGACATCCATGATAACATTGTCTTCTTCGTTTGGTGGCAGCTGTTGTGAGGTGAGTTGTTTTTTGTTCTAGTCTGTTAAATGGAACAGGAGTTAGCATACGGATTCGAGAATCTGTAAGACTCATACGGATTGTTCAATCCGTATGAGTCTTACAAATTGTGAATTTTTAAGTTTTAAAAATAATTAAGTATTATGCACAAGTCAAGGATTAGAAAGTGAAAATATAATTTATCATGTATTGATTTACATTTGTTAAGACCATATTTGAAGTTAGGAATGTTTATTGACATGAATTGTTGGACAATTTGGATTTTAAGCATTTTGGTTGGCTTTTATAAACAGTTTGTATTGTATGATGTGTTGTATTACATGAATCAAATACCCGTTATAGATTGGTTTGGCTAGAGGTGTATTTGTAAGGTGAGTATGTATGTGAATCAAAGTTGTTGAACCTATTATAAGTTGGTTTGGTTAGAATTGTATTTGTAAGGTGAGTATGCATGTGAATCAAAGTTGTTGAACCCGTTATAGGTTGGTTTGGTTAGAATTGTATTTGTAAGGTAAGTATGCATTTGAATCAAAGTTGTTGAACCCGTTATAGGTTGGTTTGGTTAGAATTGTATTTGTAATGTGAGTATGCATGTGAATCAAAGTTGTTGAATCTGTTCATAATAAGGAAGTTGTGTATGATTTGAAACGGTTTGGAGTGTTGTTGTTGGTGTGGTTTGGTTTGAAGTGATAGAGTAACATGCAAACAAATGTTGTACAGATTATGGCTAAGACGAGAGGAATGCATTGGGCTCTTGGAAGAGTTGTTGACCGAGCATTGGGTAGAAATGTTAAAGGTAATGATGATGAAGCCCCTGAGCAGCGTAGGCCTACGACATCTGTTCGTTGACAAAGGGCAGGTGTTGATTTTCTTGAGGATCCTCCTGTTCAGGAACCAGTTGTAGAGACTAATGTACCTGCGACAGAGGATATGGATACTGAGTATGAATCTTTTCCAGGAGGGCTGGAAAACTGTTCGGTGTTGACTGAGTACGCCGATCATGTGGCTCTTAGAGTTTGGACAGGAGATGTATTAATATAATCAATTACATAGTACATGGGGTATTATTATTGCTTATCCATCAATGTAAACTGATTGATGTCTTCAATGCAGGAACGTCCAGAGTTAAAGTTGGCTTCCCATGGACGTAAGGTTGTTAAATTCGGGAAGCCTACAGCTGAGATTGAAGGTTTAGTGGCTGCCACAGGCCTAACTCTGTTGTTTGCTTGCTAAGTGGAGACTGGGGATAGGGGGTTGTTGTCTGCATTTGTTGAGAGATGGCATCCTGAAACATCCATTTTTTATCTACTCATGGGGGAAGTGACACTAACATTGGACGATGTGTCATCACTGCTACATATCCCTGTCATGGGAGCATTCCACATGTACGATCAGATTGACGTCGGCGAGGCCATTACCTTGTTGGTGGAGCTGCTGGATATCACTGTAGAAGAAGCTGAAGTTGAAACGTCACAGTGCCACGAGGCATATGTTAGACTATCATGGCTCGGGGAGTTGTATTATGTGAAGTGTCAGTCCAGGCAGTGGATATTAGCAGCCAGGGCATACTTACTACATCTTGTTGGCTGCACTTTGTTTGCTAACAAGAGTGCCACACATATAGGTGTGGTATTCTTAGAAGCTTTTCGCGACTTGGACCAATCTACGGGATTTTCTTGGGGTGTGGCTACTTTTGTGAACATGTATGATAATTTTAACTACGCATGTAAGCACCACGGGAAATATCTTGCTGGATATATTACTTTGTTACATGTAATCATATATTTTCAATTGTGTAATGGATAAACCGTTGTGTATGTGTGTGTTTTGTTTTTATGTATTGCTGACTTTAATCGTTTTCAATTCGTAGTGTTAGATATATGAGCATTTTTCGAGTGTAGGAAATGTGGTTACAGACGATCACTATGACGATAGGCAACCTCGTGCCTGCAGCTGGAAGAGTGCAAAGGCATTACCAGTGACTACCTATCATAAACGTATAGATAAGTTGACACCGTTTGATATCTGTTGGACACCCTACACGAAGCACCATGCCCACAGGGAGTTTGAGTTGATTAGTTTATTTTCTGGTTTCATTAGATGGGGTCCTCACATTACTAGGCATTTACCCAATAGGGTACTTAGGCAGTTTGCTTATGTTCAACAAATTCCAAAACTGCTTGTGTCTGAAGTTCCCTCCACTGAAGATGTTATGGACAGATAGGTCCACTTCTCCGAATACCTTGTAGCAACCAGAGACTTGGTTGATTCTCCAAGTCAATGTGTTGCTGGATATATGGAGTGGTTCTACCGTATTTCCCACCCATTTATGACTCTATCTCAGTTTGAGGAGGCCCGTTCACATATTCCGTCGATGCCTCATACTGTACCAGTTCCAGCCCATTTGGATGATTATGCTACAGAACCGCAGACACAGTTAGTTAGCATCAAACACATCTATGGATGAGCAGAGGCCAGCACATGTAGTGGTAATAAGGAAAATTGTCTAATTTAAGCTTTATTAAACATTTTATTTTCATAATGCATTGGTTAAAAATAAATATTGTGTTTGTTTCAGGCTGTGTGCCAACGGGTGGTTGAGGGCTTGCAACTTATGCTTGGCATGAGGATGGTAATAGAGGGCACAGATGCATACGCTATGACGGAGCAACTCTTCACCGATTTAGTATACATTTGCATTCGATTAATGTAATGATTGGGCCACTCTTGAGCTTCGTTGGTACAATGAGTAGCCCACAAGCATGTCGTCGACAGGAAAGGACAATTGTAACACCCCGTATGCATCAGGTGTATTAACAATTACTTAATCAGATTTAACGCGGTAATTAATTTAATTAAAACCCACGGAAGCGATTACAAAACCTTATTTCTTTATTCATTATGTATGGTACGTACTTCAGTTAAATATACAAAACCAATACACTAAAGCCAGCCTCATCGATCCAAATAGCATAAAGAACGGCAGATGCAACAATAATATCTGAATAGATATATCAGGAGAATAAACCACAAGTATATACATATATACATCATCTCAACCACCCCTGTGGCGATACAAAAGAATAGGCATTCCTAGCCATGATCTCACATATCACATCCTCACACTAGGGCATACAAAACATGCAGTGTCTATACAAAGTAAACATAAACAGAGTCCATCATATGTGTACACACACATCTTCCCTCATAGGGGTACAAAATACATCAAAACAAAAGTAAGGAGCCACAAAGCTCTCATCAGAACTGCCAAGCAATTACAAAGAATCTGTCTCTACTGGGGCCTCCTGCCCTAAGACCTATCATCTCTGCCAGATGAATCACCTGCAAAATATAATCCCCACACGGGGTGAGATACAATCTCAGTAAGCTCAGGGCTCTTGGAGGCTTCTCCTCCTAAGGTCCTGATACATCTTGGTGGCACCTGGATGAATGCTAAACTGGCCTTTATGAGCCTCAGACAGAACTACATCCACCAACTCGCCCTTAGGCACAACGATCCGATCTTGGTACAACACCAAGTCATGAGTCTCCCAAGAAACATCCTGTTGACCAATCATGGCCCTCACAGCATCATCCTGCTTCTGGGCCTCTTGGATCCTTTGTATCAAACCATTATCAACCTTGGTCTCTCTCAGCTCGAGACCACGAGCACCCTCTGTCATAGTTAGGTGCATATCTCTGAACTGCTCAATCAGCTCACAATCTGATATCATCATGCAAGCAACACTCATATGCTTCTTGCTCAAAGCATCTGCAACAACATTCGCCTTACCGGGATGATATCTCAACTCAAAGTCATAATCTTTGAGGAACTCCATCCACCGTCTCTGTCTCATATTCAGCTCCTTCTGATCAAAGAGATATTTGAGACTCTTGTGGTCACTGAACACCACCAACTTAGCACCATACAGGTAGTGCCTCCAAATCTTTAAAGCAAAAACAATAGCTGCAAGCTCTAAATCATGCGTAGGATAAGACTCCTCGTGAGGCTTCAGTTGCCTGGAAGCATAGGCAACCACCTTCTTCTCTTGCATCAGTACACATCCAAGCCCCCGCTTGGAAGCATCACAGTACACCTCAAAGCTTCCCTCAGGATCAGGAAGGGTCAACACTGGAGCTGTAGTCAACCTCTCCTTCAACTCCTGGAAACACTGCTCGCACTCATAGGTCCAAACAAACAGAACCCCTTTCCGGGTGAGGCGAGTCAAAGGTAGCACCAGCTGTGAGAACCCCTGAATAAACCTCCAGTAGTAACCTGCTAAACCAAGGAAACTCCGGATCTCAGATATGTCCTTGGGTCTCTCCCAAGTCATCACAGCCTCTATCTTACTGGGATCAACTGATACCCCAACTGCAGAAATCAGATGGCCAAGAAATTTCACCTCTGATAGCCAAAACTCGCACTTAGGCAACTTGGCATACAACTGATCATTCATCAACGTCTGAAGAACAATCCTGAGGTGCTCAGCATGCTCTGTCTCCGTCCTGGAGTAGATAAGTATGTCATCAATAAACATCACCACGAACTGATCTAAGAAAGGTCGGAATACCCTGTTCATATAGTCCATGAACACTGCAGGGGCATTCGTCAAACCAAAGGGGATGACCTGATACTCATAGTGACCATACCGAGACTGAAAGGCTGTCTTCGGTATGTCTGCGGGCTTGATCCGAATCTGGTGATATCCGGACTCAGGTCAATCTTAGAGAACACCCTGGCTCCCTTCAACTGATCTAACAAATCATCAATCTGAGGCAAAGGATACTTATTCTTGATAGTAACCTTATTCAGCTGCCTGTAATCAACACACAACCTCATACTGCCATCCTTCTTCTTCACGAAGATCACCGGGGCTCCCCACGGAGAAACACTCAGTTTGATAAACTGCTTGGACAACAGGTCCTTCAACTACACCTTCAGCTCTCTCAACTCCAGAGGAGCCATGCGGTAAGGTGCTATAGATATTGGCCCTACACCGGGAACTAAATCAATGGAGAACTCAATCTCTTTCAGGTGGTAGCTGTGTAATCTCCTCTGGAAATACATCCACAAACTCGTTCACCACTGGAATTTGTGAGAGATCAACACTCGACTTATCTTCTGTCACATATGCGAAGATATAGCCCTGAGCTCCTTTCCTAATCGCCTTGCGAGCTTGTAAGACTAATAGGAAAGGGGTGGAACTCGAACCAGCTCCATCAGAAGGCACAACAACCTTCTTTCTGCAACAGTCCAACATCACGCTATACTTGGCCAACCAATCCGTATCCAAAATGATCTCAAGGGTAGGAATAGTTAGGCAGTACAAATCAATCGTGTACTCTGCCATGAAACTGAAACTGCACATCCTTGTAGTACATGTTCACCTGACACCTCTCACTAGATGCAGTAGTAACCTCCATCGGAGGAGAAAATCTAGACATGGGCAAGTTTAGCCCAAATGCAGTCATGTCCTGGATGAATGAATGCATAGCTCCAGAGTCAAACAAGACTCTCACATCATAAACATCGATCAGAATAGTACCTCTGATCAAGTCAGGAGCTCTGGCTGCCTCTCCGGCATCAACTGTATACACTCGACCTGCTGTGGGTGTTGTCGTCATAACTAGATCAGCCAGTGCCCGGCCCCCTACCTGCGGGCACTCACGAGAAATGTGGCCTGGTTTACCGCACCTGAAACACACCAACTGGCCTGAGGGGCACACTCTCCAGTGCTCTCTCCCGCAAGCTGGACATTTGGGAAGAGGTCATCTCCGAGCTGAGCCACTCTGGCTAGAGCCTCTCTTGAATCTGTCTGATGGGGTAGAGACTCTCAGATCTTTGCCCTTACACTTACCGGGTGGCTTGAACTGCCGGGCCTCCTCACCTCCTGTCTGACTGAGGGAGTAGGCTGACTGCCTCGGTGTCTGCGAAGCATATCCTCCACCTGGCGACATTGCCTCACCAGGCTATCCATGTCACGAGATCCACTACCCGTAACTCGTTCCTCTATGCTCTCCCTAAGCCCCCTCTGGAACTTAGCAGCAAGAACATCAGCATCAGGCAAGGATCTCCTGAAATGTGAATATTTGGCCAGTTCATTGAACCTGGCCAAGTACTCGTCCGCTGACATGTTCCCCTGAACAAGATTATCAAACTCTGCCTGCTTCTGCTCCCTGGCATCCCTGGGAAAGTATCTGTCCAGGAAACAGGCCTCAAAAGTCTGTCAGGTGATAATCTCACCCTGACCTCTCAACAACTGAGACGTGGTAGTCCACCACTCATTGGCATCTCCCTGAAGCAGATATGTGGCATAGAGAAGTCTTTGATGGTCTGGACACTCTGTCACTGTAAAGACCTTCTCTAAAGCCTGCAACCATCTAACTACAGCAACTGGATCATATCCTCCAAGGAAAGCTGGAGGGTCATGCTTACGAAAAGTGATAAGCATCTTCCCTCGGGCTGCAACATCATCATCAGCCTCAACATGGGACACCGGGTCCCCTCTCGGGTGACTACCTTCGGTCTGATGGTGACTACCCTCGCCCTGGTGCGTCAGAGGTGGAGAGGATGCTCTATCATCTCTCCTCAAGGTCCTCATTTCCTCAAGCATCTCCTGATTGGCCTTCATCAAGGCCTCATTCATCTCACGGTTTGCAGCCATCTCACGCTGCATAGTCTCCTGCATCTGCCTACTTGTAGCCAACTCATGCTGCATGGCTGCCAACGCAGCTGTTACTGGATCGGGCTGGGCATTCGTCGCCCCACTGTTGTTCCAGGATCTCGTCATGACACTGCACATGTACACCAAAACAGTGAGTTGATCAAGCCCATAATTAGTATCCACACATGCAATAGCCATGGCAAACTCAGACAACAGTCAAGAGCAACACACAATTACCATACATAATGCTTCCATTAAGAAACTGCTCTGATACCATAAAATGTAACACCCCGTATGCATCCGGTGTATTAATAATTACTTAATCAGATTTAACGCGGTAATTAATTTAATTAAAACCCACGGAAGCGATTACAAAACCTTATTTATTTATTCATTATGTATGGTACGTACTTTAGTTAAATATACAAAACCAATACACTAAAGCCAGCCTCATCGATCCAAATAGCATAAAGAACGGCAGATGCAACAATAATATCTGAATAGATATATCAGGAGAATAAACCACAAGTATATACATATATACATCATCTCAACCACCCCTGTGGCGATACAAAAGAATAGGCATTTCTAGCCATGATCTCACAGATCACATCCTCACACTAGGGCATACAAAACATGCAGTGTCTATACAAAGTAAACATAAACAGAGTCCATCATATGTGTACACACACATCTTCCCTCATAGGGGTACAAAATACATCAAAACAAAAGTAAGGAGCCACGAAGCTCTCATCAGAACTGCCAAGCAGCTATAAAGAATCTGTCTCTACTGGGGCCTCCCGCCCTGAGACCTATCATCTCTGCCAGATGAATCACCTATAAAATATAATCCCCACACAGGTGAGATACAATCTCAGTAAGCTCAGGGCTCTTGGAGGCTTCTCATCCCCCCTGACTCACTTCCATGATACACAACATCAAAGGCATCACAACCACTCGGCCACCTGACCCTCACAACAATACATAGCCATCATCTAGCTCTAATGTATATCCGCGGTACTACGCCCGCCAAAGATGCATCATCATCAGCATCTGGGACTCTCAGTCCCCAATGTGAGACCGGAACTCACACCCGTGCCATCCCATCGGGAGCTACCCATTTACACATGGATGCACGTATATGGCACCTCCGAAAATAGGCTTCAACCGCGACGGGACCACCTATCTCTTGGTCTTAAGGGATCATCATCACCCTTTACGTGAGCAAACCAAACTAGGAGTTGTGCTATACTCCTAGGGAGGTCCATATCTATCTAACTGGCCAGAAGATCTATTCAACAAATAACCATTCACACATAGCATAGAATCATGCATACATATTATCATGAGAAAACTGTAACAACCAATTCAATGCACATGCATCATGTATGCGACCATCACTCCCTCGGAGTATGGTGGAACACAGGCAGTGGGAGACATTCCCCCAAGAGCAAAGAACTTACTTGCAAAGCCGTGCTCTGCAGTTCAACCCCAAAGCCGTGGTCCACGCCACTGACACCCTCGGTGTCACGTCCTATACAAAGGCACACAGGCACCATCAATATACAACCCAACCATACAAGACATAAGCAATAACAACGGTTCTCAACCGTTAAAATAAAAGGAAACATCATTCCTCTCCATCTAAACCTCTTAGTCCTCTATCTTAAGGTTAACTGAACTAACCAATACAGTAGACCCCTCACAGACCCTCAGCGGTCTATCTCGGCCTAACCAAGGCACTAGAGTCTTCCCAAGACTCGGTATAAGTCAATACAAACAGCTCAATGCTCTATATAGGCCAACACTCAACGATTAACAACATGGCTAAAACGGTTACTTCAACACAAATTCACCGTTTGTATAGCCTCTCAAACACATAAAGAACAAGTATCAAGGCTCCTACATGTTCTACAATCATCAATTAACCAACATTCTTCCTACACATGTATTTCTTAGAGCCAAAACCAAAGTCCATGAAATCAATATTTCAAAGCTAATCCTTCATCACAACAACTTTCTAAGCATACTTTTCTAAAGGACCCAAGCCTAATTCCAGCTTTAACTCAAAAGGGTCACTATTCACCTCAAGAACAATTTCACAAATCAAACGGTAAAACTTAAGTTTCTTACCTCTAAACAGTCAAGGAATGCTAGAGGATCACTTCTCCAAGTGTGGGTGTCCGTGAATCGCCTCTTTTCCCCGCCAAACTCAAGTTTTGACAAGTTCCCTAAAGAAATCGATCTCTCCATTTGATGATTTTTAGGGAAAACTGATGAAGGATTCTAGCTCATAGGATGATTTCCTACAAGTTTCATGTTAGGAGTGAAGTATTTTGGTCAATGGTTGAGTGGTATGGAGCTTCCCAAGCTCAACAATGGCGGAACAGGGCCAGAGGAAGAAGAAAGGGGGTTTTTTGCCCTCAAAATCGCGTGAACGACCTTTTATAGTGGCCCTGCCAGAGGTCCCGCGCTGATGGTGCCACTTCAATGCTACTGGCACCACATTCCAGGGAAAATTGGCTTCCTGGAGCACTTCTGGAGCTACCAGCGCCACCCTGGCGCTATTGGCGCCAACTTCCAGTGCATCTGTCGCTGATGGCGCCACTCTGGCGTTACTGGCGCCAGATTCCAGTGAGAAATGACCTTCTGCTGCAATCTCACGCTATCAGCGCCAGACTCCAGCCGTCGCTAAATCCGTCGCTAATTCCGTTGCTAATGCTTTTGCGACAGAAATATAGTAAATTTAAATTTCTCTTTCTTTTTCTTTTATTTATTTAACCTTGATTATTATAACAATTGTCTCTAAAAGAACCTGTTTTAAACAAATGATCACAGAAATCATGAATTTGGCACAATTAACTGAATTCATAAAATTAAACAATTATTCGTTTACCTGAACAAAATGGTTACCATACACATGACCAATACACAAAATGCGATGAACTTGGGGATCTCTAGGAGGTTGGCTTCTCAGAGGGAAGAACGTCATACTTTGCTGGAGTGAAAGAGAGACTACAATGATGTTATATCTGGATGCAATTACAAGACTCGTATCGTTAATATCCATCCACTTATTCATCGTTACATGTAAGTAAACAGTTACTAAAATATTGGTTTCAAACCTATGTATCCCACCAAACAACGCTATATATTCGTCAGTCCATTGTGCAAGTTCTTTGAGCAAATAATTACATACCAAAGACTAAGACTCTTCACCATAACCTAATAAGGCAGCAATTACAAGATATCCACAATTTCCATCAGTTTTTACATCAATGATGTTTAAAATAAAACTTATGCATAAATGGATGAAATTGATCTAGCATAGGAACCATGTGGTTCCTCATTAGAACATCAGATGAGGAACTAGACTGTTTTGGAGCATAGCAACTATTTTGGATAGAATGAAAGTCATCCACATACTCAAAGTAAGACGGGTCCCTTCTCGTAGACCTTTGGTGCTTTGTGATGTTCTTCTTTTGAGCACATTTAGTTTTTACCTTATCAGGGGGGTGGCACATGGAATTTAAATCAAGGTACGCAATTTTTTTAAGCTTAGTCTTTAGTGTCATTTTTCCACACAAATCAAGCTTTTCAAAACGGTTAGATATGACTTCCATCTCATTAGTTATGCTAATTTCAGATTCCTGCATACCTTCATCTGAAAAGTTTTATCTCTACCAAAAAATATGCACGGTGTTAATTGGAATGCTCCCAACTACATACTTAGCTAGCTCACATGCATAAGGCAAACCATGTGTTGTTCTCAGTACACATCCACAACGAGAAGGTTTTTGCCCACATAATGCACTCGCTCATACTCAGCAGCAATTTGGTTTAACGCATACCTGGACACCATGCCAATGAGTCTCTTGTATAATGTAACTTTAAAAACATGCCTACCACATGTGTACTTCTTTCCAAAGATTCCTTGACTTCAGTATGTTGCAAGGTGATCATATTGTTCATGGCATCCCAAACAGTGCATAAATCACCAACACTATTCTGTAGTAGCCGCTTTAAGGTCCACTGGGCAGACTCAGCCCTGCAGTTTATGATATGATCAATTCATTTGAAAGACATTAAACGTAGGCAAATCATTATTTAAGCAATTTCAAACGTGAAAGTTACTTGTTTGTTGTAGTATTTCCAAAATGCATGACTTTATTTGTCCATACTGTCACAAATTTTTCTTTGTGGGGATTCAACCAAGTGTTCTTCACGTAATCAACAAACGTTAGCCACGGTGCACATGCAACATCAAACTTCATAACACAATCATCATATTGCTTCTCAGTAGCACTATCAACAACACTTCCTCATGCTTCCATGACATAATCCCATGTGTTCTTCTGTCGAATATAAGTTTTACATTTTGCCTTGACATTCTTGTCAATGTGAAACCGACATAATAAATTGGTTGACTCTGGCAGTTTTCACAACACTCATCAATGCTGAATCTCGATCGGTTACAATGACTTTTGGGAAAAATTCACTTTTAAGAAAAATCCTTCTAAACCGTTCAAGGGCCCACACAACATTGTTTATATGTTCGCCCTCTAAATAGGCAAATGCAGCTGAAAATGTCATCCCAGTAGGTGTCACACCAACATTGTCAAGTAAAGGAAGTCTATACCTATTTGTTTTGTATGTACTGTCTATCAAGAACACTATATGATATGCATTGCTCAATTGTACTGCATCCAGATGTGCCCAAAACAAGTTACGTACAACATTTTCATCTTTCAATCTATGTCAATGAATATACATGTCGTGTTCAAGAAGTTTCATTAGCTGTTGCATTTCAGTATTATTGCCTCTTGTACGCGTCCGGTATGCATATATTGCATTGTATACTTGCTTCAAACTCGTATAGTTATTGTCATTGTGCTCCTTCAAAGTTATAAGAATATTCTTTGGTTTCACCATCGACCTTGTCATATCAGTAACAATAATCTTCTCCTCCTCAGTTAGTTGACTAGCATATGCGTGTCCACAAAATGACTTAGACAAAGCATGATTATGATTGCCACATATTAGTTTCACCATTCACCCTTGACCTCCCGAGACTGGTTTGCTTCGCAGCTTAAAATGACATTCACATTTTCTAGTTCTAGTTGTTAAAGGTGTGAAACCTTTTTTCCATGGTCTATATTTTTCACTCCTTTCACAACCAATTAAGACAAATGATGTCCTTCCTATTTTTCCAATCGATATGTCACTCCTCATTATGACAGCTACAAAATCATTCTCATTTGCAACAGTACAAGCCCATTTCAATACTGCATCACGTGATTCAAACACCTACACAAATGGATAATTCATCTTTAATCTTCTTAATTCAATCATTTAAACACTTTAACTGCATTCAAAATCACATAAATATCTCAATTATTTTGAACGCTGCAGAACAATCAATTAAACAATTATTATTTTCAAACGCATCAGGGTCCGCTCCAATGTCTTCATTCATATTAATTTCTTCAGACATAATACTGTCATACATCCACTCATCGCTGTCTATCTTAACAAATAAAAATTTGATTTAATCATAAATAAAAACACACGCGCGCATAATAATAACATTTACTAACATCAAATTCATAACATAAAAAAAATTAAATTCAATAAAGTGTTCATTAAATAAATAATAACATATTTTAACAAATGATGAAAGTCTCAAGATCACCATTTAAATAAACAATCAAAAATTAACTTATTGTATTTACTCAATCAAATAATTTCTCAACTTAAAATCAATTTTAATGAAATACATATTTTTAACAAATTATTGAATTTTTAATTAAAAAAATTGTGATTTGAAACTTTACGGATTAGGCAATCTGTATGGTTCTTACGGATTATCCAATCCAGAGGAACCATACAGATTGCCTAATCCGTATGGATGTTATGGATTACTCAATCCGTACATCCATACGGATTACTGAATCCGTACGACATAAAAAACAATACCACTAACCTCTTTATCCACCACGACGCCACTCGACTCCGATGGCCACCACGACGTCACCACTCCGACAAACTCAAAACAATGTCACTCAACTACCACCAATGCACAGCTGTTCCTAACAACTCAACTAAACCAAAATGAAGAACCAACAAGCATAATTGTACACCAAGTGCTGCAACCAACTAAAATAAGGAAGAAAATCATCAAAGGTATTTTCGGATTTTCAGATAACCAAATGGTGTATAAGAAAACCAAATGGTGTATGAAGCACAATAACAGCCATGGCATGTCAATTGAATCTAAAAGTCCAAGCCCGTGAATATTCATATATTCTGGAGTCTTCACCCAACTCTCCTAGGAAAAAAAAAAATCCACTTCTCAATTTGTGAAAACAAGGATGGGAGTAAGTTTGGAGATATAAGTGTCTTCCATGATCAAAATTGATATAATTGAATTTAAATTTCGTTCTCGTACTCTTATTTCTTATAATTATTAAACAAATTTAGAATTTAAAAAAAATTATAACAGTTAAATAATAAATTAAAATTACACTTTTTATTGAAAATATCAAATCTTAAAATTTTTAACTTTTTAAAAAATTCTAATTTTCATATTTATTTTTTGGTGTTCAATGCCAGAATGAGATGAATTTTCATCACTAGATAGATTCTAGTAGGTTTAATTTTGATATATGATTTAGTTAAAAAGTATATAAGTAGATTGAATTAAAAAAAACGATGGCCTCAAATTCAAAGGAGATAAGGTAAAAGTTTTTTTATTCTCCTTTTTTCAAAACCCAATTCAATAAGCTTTTTTGAAGTACAGAGATGCGACGGACAAAACTACTCCCAAATCCAATCCAGCTCGTTGGCATACCTTGAACAGCTGATCTGCGCCTGTCCAAATATATATCGAGCTTCCAACCAACGAATGATGCATGTTTGGGATACTATTGGAAAACTTAAATTTTGGAATAGTTTTTAATTTTAATTTTGCAAATTTTGTTTGCAAAAGGAACCTTAATCCTGCGTTTAGATAAATTTGGCTTCATGTAAAATATAAGTGTGTGGACATACTTTTGAGGATAACTAAAACATCTCACGAAACTGACTCTCCAAACTGAATTTAAAACACCCAAATGGGAATCTAAACATAGCCGTAGAGGGTAATATTATACCAATCTTTGGCCCGGGTGGGAAGAGCACTAAACATGTGATGGGAATACAATAAAATTTGCTTCACATCAGGATTAACAAAATGTGGAACTATATATCATGTTGGATTAATTAAAAATTATAATTCCAATAATTAATTTCACCAAAAAATTAATATTTTCAATAATGTGTGATTTTGAGTCCCTGGCCAAATCTAAAAAAGCTTTACATAAACAAGTAATGCTCACTTGAATGAATGAACGAATCATGCCTTCCAAAAGACCCAATCACACACTCAAGAATCTCATTTTTTCATCCTCACCAACTTTGTATATCAAATCCTGCATCTTTCTTTCTTTTTTCTCCTTCCTTCCTATTGTACTTTATTTTTTGCTATCAATATACACTATGCCAAGAGCCTTTTAACACCTTCCAGCTGATCTAGTGTTGAAACGTTGGTAAAGGGAAGATGCATGCGGCAATTCTTTCACCAATATAGATCTGTTAAAGGAAAAAGCTTTTGCTTTATCTTGGCCAACCTATACTGAGAAGTAAGAAGCGTTTATAGAGAGTGATTCTGTCCGACATAAACAACCAGGTAAAGGGTTTGCATAAAATGTTTCTTCTGAGCGAAACCTGTCCAAGCCCTTTGTTCCAGAAACGGGTCCTTTTCTCTTTCTGAAGCCAAGTCTGCTCAACACACCATAAGCACAAAGTCATAATAAAATCATATAAGGAACTTCACATTATCTAACTGAAAAAAAAAAAAAAACATAACCATGAATTATTGCCTATCTAACAATCATAAAATTAATTAACATATAATTAATGCTTCTTCTATCACCTACCGTTTTTTGTGGAGATCAATGATTTTATTAGACAGTGTTTTCCCCTCGGTCATTGATCCATTTGCCAGTTTATCAAACAGACGAACGAGCGCTTTCCTGATAAAAAGAAATGGGGTCAAGCAGAACAGCTTTGTAATGGTGAACATCTTTTGAAAAGAGTCTCACCTATCAGGAGATATTATTCTTCCACTCCCAAGAAAACGACGATGGCCTTCAACAGCCTTTGCCATGTTTCCAGGGTAAGAATGTACAAATACATCACTTTCAACTGATACAATATAGTCAAGAGCAGCCATTTGAGACGCATGACTAGAAAAGGGTTCAAGCTCCTCAATGGATGATAACTTTTCCTGAAAATTATCATAGGTAGGCTATCAACATGATATCAATGCATTCTCTGCTGACAGCTATTACTAATTTAGACTTCTTGCTTAAACTCAGCACTTGCCATAGACAGAAAACATGGCTGCACATAACAAAATAAACCTTTGGTAGAAAACATGGTTGCACATAGATGATTTAACCGAAACAAGAGCTGGATCAATCCACAATGTCACTAACCTGATCTATGATTCATTAATAGAGAATCTGGCTTATGATGTAAAGCTCCTCATGCATTTAAATAATAGAGGCACCATGTCTTTGTTTTCTTTTAGTTCACCAGTCATCTTATCCCTTTGACATTGCTTTGTTTTCAATTTAAGAATTGTATAGGGAGTATTATGTCATCATATACTAGTAGATGAGACAATGTACAAGCCTTTCCCATCAAAACCTCATTTTATTGTTACTCAATATGGCAATAAACTTCACTGAAAGAAAATCTGTTCATAAGATTTTTTATCAACGCTCACCAATATACAGCAACAAATTATTGAAATTGCTTACCTTGCTCATTAACAATGGATAGCGGGATTGCAGGTCAGTCATATGGGACTCACCCCCATATATCTCCCCAGCAGCAATATATATTGGTGTGTTTGATGGGTATCCAAGAGCAGTAAGAAAAATTCCAACTTCCTTTGGAGTTAAGGGGCAAAAACCTTTGGACCTCTCTTCTATAGGATTAATATACTTTCTTTTCCAATAAGTAGTATTCTGTCTACAAATTTAGACCACGATGGTAATTTTCAAACATCAGATATCAGGAAAAGACAAGAGATTTCAACTAATCATTTTGAAGCATTGATACCTGATAATCCGTAGCTCTTTAGCCTCAACTGCAGATAATTCATGTGTGCACCCACTAAATGCAAGCATATCCTTCTCATAACGTAAATGTAATGCAATATAAGGGCCGAATGACCTCATCCTCTCCACCAATATCTACAATGATCCAAAAAGTATTTGGAACAGAAAAAAAAATCCTATAGTAAGGACAGAGTATGAGAAAGCAAACAAAGAAGTCAATAAGAGTTAATATCTACTTATATACTTTTCCCATTTTTTCAATGTGTGGAGAGAAACGAAGAGCTTCATAACAAGCACGGCAGCGAAGCTTCTGAATCTCTGGAGGCAGGTTGTTATTTGCTAGCCGAGAATCAGATTTGGAAGCTCGAATTACCTTTAGAGGTTATCAAAGATAAGATGGTCGTATAATAGTTAGAAGTTAAGGTAAATAGATGGATAATAACATAGTAACGTATACACGAACAGATTTAAAACAGACAACATACTTTGAAATTATCCCACAAGGCAGCAATCTCATTCTCATAGTAATCCATGCCAGACCAGCTTCTGAATTGCATGACAATTTTGGTTGCATTAACCAGTTTTTTGGGAAGCTTCTTAATGATTTTTATATCATTAGCTAGAGAACTAATAAACCACTCTTCATCAAAGATATCAGAGAAATTGCTGCAAATCAAACAAAAGACAATAAAATATAATCATGTAAAATCCAAAATAGAGAACTATAGTAGAAAAATAGAACTCAAACAGAATTCAAAAGTTACCTAGTATCATGCCAAAATGACTTTTTATCAAGTTCTGGGATTACAAGAGTGGCATTTATAATACGAGCTATAGCTACCATATCACATATCTGTAGTTGAGGCAACAAACTTTCAACTTGTAGCAATACAATGATAAAGCTTTAAAGAACATCCAAAAGTGACTATTGTACTAGTGAATTAGTGATGTTCTCGAAATTCAAGACTTTTGTCATCAATTAGGCATTTTAGCAATCTTTTTTGTCTTGAAGTAACATGGAAGTATAAATTCTCAGCAACTAAACAGATGGAGAACTTTCTAACATCCAACAATAATCAAATAAGAAGTTAACAAATCAACATGGAAAAGCTGAGTAGCTGACACTAAAACTAAAAATTTCATATGAGAGAATTTTAAGAGAGAGAACTCACCCCAGTACGCATTTGGTTTAGCCCTCCATTTGTATGAACAGAGAGGTAACCACGTGACCTTCCAGGAGCTGGATGAACAGTTAACACTTCATTTAAGGACTGAAAAAAAATCACACTTACAAATTGCTACACAAGTTCAAGTTTCTTACTTGAGTAATTAGGAGTAGGCTTTGTACAAGGTATGAACCCATGATTTGATGGAGGCTTCCACAGTTTCTCGTAGTCTGAATCCTTTCTTGAATCCTTCAACTGCAGAACTAAAGGAGTGAAAACAAAGAAAAAGCACATAATTGCTTTGCAGAATATAAAATATATCTGCTTACATGACACCCCAACATAGCTGACAAGCACTAAACCAAATAAAATAAGAAACTCCCCACAGAAATGCAATTAGCAATGAAGAAACACTCCACTGATTGACGGAAAAAAAAAAAAGCAAAGAAATTAATAAATATAAATACACGTCTGCATTTATGATGGTTTTCCAATAATTAGCAACTTACTAAAACCAGTTAGTGAAAAAAAGGTTAACATTTATCTCTGATTTATCATAAAAGATTTTTTCAAAAAATGTGAAGAAAAAAAAAGTATTACATTGGGATCACTACCTAGTGTATTGGTTTCATTTCTCAGTCACATTCTCACATCCACAAACAGAAAGATCAACATATCAGTTCAAGGGAATAATGATTGGAATTGGAAATACAAAACCTTGGGAACAGAGAGTGGAGCCTTGGATAGATGAGGCGGAGCGAGTTCTCGAGTCCAGCTTTGCGGGTCACGAAACTGTCAAATTTAGAATTTCACAAAAAACAATAAAAATGGAACTTTGATCACCAAGCCATCAAAATATTCAAAACTAAATTCCAGAAAGCCAAAATCCCACCCTTCCCATATTTGTATGCGCAAATGACAATCCAGTTCAAGTCAACAATACACTGAAAATCGAAGCTTTCAAAAGAGGAAAACCTCAAAACTGACCCATTGTAAACAAATAAAAAAAAAATAGAATCAGTTAGCCGTGAAACACAGTTAGAGAAGATCACGAAGATTTCCAGAACCTCCCGGAGCAAAAAGAAGTGCACTAAAAAAACAAACTTTTTATTTTTGTTCCGCGAAAAAAGAGAAAAACAGAGGAATGGTAGAGAGAAGAGACAAACCGAGGGGATCTTATCATTGAACTTGTGATCAGTGGGTGAAGGAGAAACGTGAACATGAACAAAGAAGAAAGAAGTGACAACTACTGAGAATATTGATGCGCCGATAAACCTTCTGAGCATACCCAATGGAACAAACGTCTTGTTGCGCCTCTGCATTGATCCTCCTCTTCTTTCTACACGTTATTATTATTAATAATATTGAATATAACAACAAAACAACGTATAGTTATAATAATAATAATTATTATTATAATATAAGGTAGGTTGGTTCGACAGTTATGTTAAGAATAATAAGATGAGGAACGAAGGAACAGTTGAACCTCGGAGTGTGGGGTTCTTCATGGGTTTGCAGTGACTGAGGGAGAATCAATGAATGAATAAAAAAAGCAGTGCTGTTTGCTCTGTTTGTTCGGTTTTGGCTTTTTCTCAACCTCGTGCTTCCTTGCCACCTTGCACTCCTCCTCGCTTTTCCCGATTCATTTTTCTTTTCATTCTTCTTTTTTTTATCTAAATGAATTATTATTTCTATTACTCCTATTCTTCAGTAATACTACTACCATCATGTAACTAATTTATGTGTTTAATTGAATTCAAATTTAATTTGTTCGTGCATCATGATGATTTCAGATCTCGTTCGCGACCCACGTTTTTTGTCCATCTCTCTTGCTCTTTTCTGTGTTTTTTTTTTCACGATAAATTCAGTTTTATCTTTGAGTAGAGCTTGTAACTCCTCATAAATACACTTTTTTTTTTTTTACTTTTTGATTATTATTGGTTACCATTTATTTAATAGCTATAAAATTCATAAAGTAATAAATGCCAGTTAATAAGAAAGAATGAACATACAAGCATGTATCACAAAATGTGTTACTAACATGAGTTTAGCATCAATGCACGAATCTAATCACAAATAAGTATTATAAAAAATAAGAAATTTATTATATATAATGAGTTGTAATTTTTAAAGAGGATATTTTTAAAAGCTTTTATTCAACAATAACATTTTTATAGATTTTTTTAAAACATATTATCTCTCTCAATTTATCATTTTCACTTTTGTTTTAACTTTTAGCTTGAATTTCAGTAATTTTAAAAGAAACTACCGATAATTAAAAATATTATTATATCAAAATATGTATTATTTATCATAATTAATCTAAAATATAATTAATATGTTCATTTTTATTTATTATAAATTTTATATATGACAATTTTTAAATGTTTAAAATTTTCGATTATAAATAAATAAATTATTAAATAAAAAATATCACATAAAAAATATTAACCACAAGAGAATAATGCTTTACAACTACCAAAAATTTAGCCCTTATGTTTCTATAGTATTATTATTTTACTCTATACTAAATAAAAAATATTTTTTTTTTAAATTAGATTCATAATAAATATATCTTTAAAAAAGATTGTAGTTTGAAATGGTTAAGGTTTTTTTTATAATTACAATGCAAGATTGAGCAAATTAAGGGTAAAGTTATTAAAGCTCAAGTTTTAGGCTCATTAATTAGAAAAATATTTGTTATTAATTTTTATAAAACAAAATTGTCACATGGTCAAAAGGAGAGATATATCTCTCTCTTATTTAAAGTAAAATTATTTCTCTTAAAACTTACTTTGTTAAGGATATTAAAATTTGCTTTAGTCACCGTTGGATTAGCCCAGTTATAATGCTAGTGTATGAAATGCACCATCAAACGATAAATATTAAAAATATTTGCTTCAAAAATTGAAGAAAGTGAGAGTCTTAATCTTCAAGTTGTATATCCTGATATCCTATTGATTTGTGTATTCATCAAATATTTTAAGCACTTTTTTTCATAGCATATCACATTGATATGGAACTAATTGACTTTGTAAAGTGACTTACGTTGTCATGTTTGAATGTACGTTTTTATAAAATAAAATGCAAAACTTGAAGAATGAGACTATTATTCTCTCTTATTTCTTGATTAATATTCTCTCTTTTAAAAAATTATTTCATTTTTTTATCTATATGTTTGATTTTTTTTAATTGCTTATTCCAAAAATAAAAACAGCCTAGTTCATTTTTAACTTTTAACTAAGTTCATGTTTGAATTGGTGGTAAAAAGTAGAATGGAGTGGAGGAGGAAATTATTCTTTTAATTAGTTTGTAAAAATATGAATGAAACATAATGAAATAAAATGGATTATTATCTTTTCCATTCCATTGCCTAACTCCAATTTTCTTTCTCCACAAAGAGAATTAGAAAGGTATTGACGTTGTGTTTGGTACTACCGATAGAAATAATATTGGTGAAACGAAAATAAGATAGAAATGTTTGATAAGTAAGAAAATGAAAAGAAATAATTCGAGAATTGATGAGATTAACTGTTCTATGTATCACTTTTTCTATGTCTGTATCTGTCTTCATTTATTTCTTATTTCTCTTAAATACGATTACTTATCATTTTATTTCTCATTTATTTTTATTTTTATCTATTCAATTTTTCTCCTCTCAATCAAACACAAATGCATGCGATAAAAACTATTGCTATATATGTATGTCATGTCACTGTAAAGTACTCGTTAGTCGCTACCCATGTAATGCAACAATAAAAAAGGACAAAGAACGATCCAAGCTGTGTATGTGGTATGGAGCGTTATGTTTGTAAAGAGGACAAAAATTTCAAGTACTTATCATTTTTGATTTAAAAACTTTCTTCTAATTCTCAAAGAAGCCAATTAAGAAGCTCTTCCTTTTTCTCGTGATGCCTTCGTCCTTTGTGGTCTCTGTCCTTCTCCCCACAGTCTACACTTTACAATAAGGTGGATATATACAGGTGAAATTGGGTCAGATTTAAACATATTTCGATCTGAACTAATCAATACTTATTAGTTAGATTGGTTTACTTTTTCCAAATCTTTTAATAATTCTAACCGAATCAACCTAAAACGGCCAGGTGATCAAGTTTATGACTTAAATAAGTAAAAATAAAATCATGAACGAAGGGAAAAGAATCATAAAACAAATAGTATGTATGCACACAACTACAAATTTTCATGTTTGCATGTACCGATTTATATGATTTAACTACTGATGCATCGATTCAGTCCAAAAACACTTGATACAAACACATAATCAGTATTCAGTAGTATCATACAATCACATATGCAATAACAGGAACTAAATACACAATGTTTGTTTGGATGAATGTTGTTAAAATGGTTATTAAATTGAATTAATTTTACAAATTTGATTTTGAAATAATATAATTTATAAGTGGATGTTTTCACAATAAAATCAAATTAGAAGTAAAATTAAATAGAAATTTTTTAATCTTACACAAAAATATTAAAATTCATTTCAATTCATAATTAATTTTAGATTCTGAATCAATTTTAAATTTTTTAAATATAAAATTAAATATATTAAATTTTATCTAAAATCAAAATTTCAAGATCAAACCA
Source organism: Glycine latifolia (assembly GCA_013407115.1). Classification (NCBI taxonomy): domain Eukaryota; kingdom Viridiplantae; phylum Streptophyta; class Magnoliopsida; order Fabales; family Fabaceae; genus Glycine; species Glycine latifolia. The sequence continues at coordinate 10,199,173 of CM023944.1, read as the reverse complement.
AACAAAACATGCACCTATTACCTATTAAAGTTGGTGATGTACTTCGAATACGAAGTTCGGTATTTAATTTGTTTATCCTGTGAGTATTGAGTACAGAAGTAGGTCCTCCGTATTCTTAACCGATGCAAACGTGGCTCTCGGAGGACAGAATCATATCCACGGGGATGACGTCATCATAAGCATAAAACACAGACGTGATTGTTGTGCTTGGGAGATGCAATGATATAATAATTAATTAATTATACTAAGCCTAAAGTAAAAAGATGAGTGTAACTCCCCATTATCAAAAAAGAAAAAGAGTGTAGGCTGTGTAGCACATGACCGTAAGTCAGTAACAACCTTCTTTGCACGTGATCACTAAGATAAAAAAAATCTTCCTTGCACTTGATTGCAGCATTTAATTTTTTTAATATATATTTCCTATATTCGTTCTGTTTTGTTTTTCCTTATAGAAGATTTGGATAGAAATGAATTAAAAATTATTTTATTTGCTAAAAATACATTCTTTATTAGCATATTTTTCTTAAACAGTTCTTAATTTTTTCATTATCAGAATTTATACCTTCAAGCTTCTTCATCTTTCTTTAAAAAATTAAAAGTATATTTTTTTTCCTTAACTCTCCCACTTATTATTGTAAAAAGACTCTGACTAATTCAAGCTTCGAATAAAAAGTAAATAAACTATGATAAAAAATTATTTTTACTAAAAATCAAACTCAAATCTTATCCAAACAATTCAACCTTAACTCTAGACACAATGATCATTTGGGCCCAATCATTTGATTAAACTTAAAGATATATGAGTTTCTTATTTAACATATAACTCAATTTCCTCACACTAAATATCTCTATGTTGGAGTAAAATTGTATCTCCAATTATGACTTCATACATAAGCCAAAAATTGAATTATACATCTTAGTTCCTAAGTGTCAAATTACTTACATCAACAACATTTATTATGCATTCGAGCTTTACTATTTGTTTATTTTTATTATTTTCATATAGCATATAACACTTTTGTTACTTAAAGATTTATCTATTTAGTTTTTTAAAATTAATCTATCTAGTTAAGTCTTTCCGTTCATACTAATTGTGATTTGAGATTGATGCTCATTTTGCCATATTAATAGGCAACATAAAATTTTTTCTTAAGATTAATGATTTTCTAGAAATCTAAATGATGATTAGACATGTTATATATATTAAGAAATGAGATTTTTAAAAAGTAGTGGAACTAGAATTGAAAATTTATTCATATCAAATAGAAAAAAAAATGAAATTATTTTCCTAGTGTTTTCTGAATAAAATATTTTGTTATTTATCACATTTCACTCCATGAAATAAAATAAAACTTATATAAATTTATATATAAGAGTAAATAGTGTATGTATTGATAATATAAACTATTACTTAATCATAAAGTTATATATAATAAGTTTGTTGACTTTAATAATAAACATTTTAAAACTCATATTTAACATAAATTTTAATTAGTTGAAGATGTAATTTTTTTCACTCATACAATGCATGAAAATTAAACTATATATGTGTGTGTGTGCACGCGCGTGTGTATATTTATTATTTTATTTAAAAAGAAGAATAAATTACACTTGTATCTCTTGTATTTTGCTTAAATTTCACTTGATATTCTTCCTTCTTTGCATTCTACAAAAAATCTCTTAATTGTTTAGCTCACATTACACCTAGACCCTCTCCTTCCTAAACACTGTTTAATAATCTAATAGAAATTAAGCACATGCTGGTCACATAACTTTTAATGAAAATTTATGTCTAAAATACTCTTATCTTCTTCGTCTAAACCTGAAAATATTTTAATACTCTTGTTTTTTGTTTTTATGATTTTTTGTGTAATTGGACATAAACTCAACTTTTTGTTGGACATGAACCCACTTTATTGGTACACAGTATTAATACTCTTCTTCTCATCCTTTGTTCTACTAACATACATATAAACTGACTTTTGATTTTCAACAAACATTTTCAGCACATCATGACCAGTCTTAAGTGGGAAAATTTTACCACTAGCAATAGAACAAAATCATAAAATAAAAGGATGACATGGTGACAAGTCTAAATCATTAGCAATGTTGTTCATACAATCATATATTCTATGTATTCTAGTTCATTCATTGTGTTCCTGTGATCCCAAACATCAACATTATTTTAATCAACAATAATAAACAAATGATTTTTAGTTCATCCATTGTGTTTCTTGTGGTCTCAAACATCAACAATATTTTAATCAACAATAATAAACAAATGATTCTCAGATCATTCATTGTGTTTCCTGTTGTCCCAAACATCAACATTATTTTAATCCAAAATAATAAATAAATGATTTTAAAAATTATAAGTATTCCCAAACTGGTTCCTCATTAAAACCTCATTCAGAAATAGACAACAATAAACAATCAAAATTAAATAAATAATCTTAAAAAGTAACTTATATACAAGGTTAAGTAGTCACTTACAAGCATAATCCTCGCGTGAACAGAAATCGTGAAACAGGAAGAGAAATATAGCGCTCGTGAACGTCGAAGAGGAAGACAAATGAAGACGCTCATGAACGTCGCGAACTAGAAGAGGAACAATGGAACAAGAACGATGAAGAAGAATGGAAAGTGAACGTCGTGAGAGAAATAGGAACCCACACCCCCTGGATGTTGAAGAAGAACTTACCAATAAGAGGAAGATGAACAGTACTCACGAATGGTGAGGAGGAATGAAACGTAAATCCTAAATTCTAAAACTAATTGGAAATGGATAATTTGGGTTTTACAATTAAAATGTAATAATAATTTTGTCTGCTTACATATTTCAATTGATGTTAGTTAAATGTGTTAATAAAGGAGGGTAAAAATAATGTGAAAAAATGGAGATGTATCGGATGAAATTTCAACAAAACACAGAATATACAAGTGTAATTTACTCTAAAAATATGAAATACTTTGTTGGCATATTCCACAATTCGGGCCAAATTACAATATTTCTTCAAAATGATTTTTTCGGGGTTCATATTGATGACAAAATTAGTCAATCACAATTCCACTTTAGCTAGTAATTTATGAAATAACTAAATTGATTTTACATTATGTTTTTTTTAAATAATATGAAAGCATTATAACCAAATATATAACAATTCTATTATTGATTCTTCTTAAAAAAACAATTATATTATTGATTAATTAAATTAATGACAAAAAGTTTGAAAAATGAAAATCATGATATTTATATCTTAAGAATACAATTATAAATTTAATTTTATCTATAATCTATAATTATTAATAAAAATAACTATCTAATTTATTATACATATTTATTATTTTTAATTTATCTTTCAACTACTTTTAAAATTACTTATAATCATAAATAATTACTGTCTAATAATTTTTTAACATGTCAATTAATTAGAATTACATCTAACTAAAAACAAACATTGAAAGACACATGGCGCAGAGTGCGTCTTTTCAACTAATGTGAATCATAATGGTAATAAATCCTCTCGCCGAACCTTTGGCAAGATTGGCATTTTTGTTGAATTTTTGCATAAATTAAGGACCATTTTTATTTTTTGTATTTTTCCGACTGCATTTTAGACTTACTATCCTCTAGTGAGGCCCATCCGTGGCAACGGGGCTTCACCTGCTAAAATAAATACCCCCCAGTTGTTTTTAAGAAAAAAATAATTAGTATTTTCTGGAAAATAAAATTTAAAATAGCAAATTAGAAATTATTTGAAAATTTTAAAAAAATTATATTTCCAGATTTAAAAATACTAATATAGACACACACAGCGGGCGAGAGTGAGATTTGGAAAGCAAATTGAAACAGATCATCATTATATTGGCAATGGGACATGTTTGTCTTCCAAATAATATGTGAATGTAGCCTCAGTTTAAATTTGAGTTTATAATAATAATAATAATAATAATAAGTTTGATGATTCCAAGTAAGACCTGGTGGTAGGTATGACTGGATGATATGTAACAACAAAAAACGCTGTCGTTTTCTCCATATTTTGGTGTGGAACTGGAATTATTGCATCGGCAATTTAAATGGCTGCAAATTAAACTTAGAGTATAGTAGCATTTGGTCGATAATGGATAGGAAATCTTTAATGAGAGATTAACACGAGTACGTAATGCGCACGATCGATGGGGGCATAATAAGCATTAATCAACCACAAACGTGACACTTCAATATTATCATTATCATGTGGAATGGAATTTGCATATTGTGCATTTAAAGATTCCATGCTCATCATCATGGGAAACTGGGAATTTAAATATCACCATGAACCGTCTCACCTTCACTTACGGAAAATGTTTCATAATAGACACTTCAGTGGCAGAATCCATTTTGTTGAGAGAAAAAAAGTGGAAGAGAGAAGTAACAAATGTGTAGGTAATAATATTTTGGGTCACCATTTAGTCTCCCATCTCAACCATAGATTTTAATTAAGAGATATTCGGACCAACATAATATTCATATATGTAAATAATAGTATAAAGTAACAAGAAGCCAGAAATAAAGAAAATATTAACTAAGTATTTACAATTTAACCATTTCATCGTAAGCAACGTTGTCTGATATGACCATTTAGTATTTCCAAAATGTAATAGCACTAATGGGCCAATTCTTGAAAGAAGAAAAAACAAAGAAACTACTAACAGTTAAAAAAGAGAGAATATTTATATTTTTAAAAAAAAATATAATAACATATCATTTTTTTCAATTAGAGATAAAAAAAAGACGGGCAAAATGCTGCAGCTCAATAGCAAATCAAAAGGGAAAAGGATAGTAGTTAGCACAAACTTTAATTGATATTTTTCTTTCTTTCGATTTTTTAAATCTTATTTTTGAGAGTGGGAGAGTCTATCAATTTTCTCTGCTCAGTCTAAATCTTTTTTTTTTATGTATTTAAAAACAACAAGATACTTACGTGCGAATAGTTTGACATATGCCGTGTGTTTGGTTCTAGGAGGATTTGATCATCCAACTCAACTGTGTGAAGTGCGAACCAGATTATATGCGTGCAAGCACTACCAGCTAAGAGAAAAGGACCATATATTCTTCTTGAATTTGAATGATTTCAAAATAGGCCATATCCCGACACAACATTGCACCTGTAATAAATTAAATTAAAAGATGTATCACTAATCAGTACTAAGCTCCTTATTCTATATGATATTGGTAAGGGACACTTGTCTGATTGCTATTGCTTTTTGCCTGAAAAGCAAGGGACGGAGTTACGTGATCCTTTCTAAGGTTTCGTGATGTACTTGGTTATCCGACTTCATTTTGGTCCCATTGCTTATTCAAGCGACGGAAAATACAATCTTTCTATAAAGACATATATGCTATTGTATTGTATAAAATACAATATAGACACACACAAACACAATGGAGACGTTTGAAATTTATGAAAAAAATAGGAAGTCATGACCAATTTTATTAAAAAAACAGAAAAATTGGAAGGCATTTATGTTTATAATTAGATCAGAGGCTAATTACATATATATAGAAAATTGTGAAAATTAAATCTCACTATACCCTAATACATTCATTAAAATTTAGTTGCCTTATAATAAATCATGAGATTATTAATAATTTTTTAAAAATGATTTTCTCTTAAATAAAATAAGAATTAAGAGGGTATTTGATAAAATTAACTCATAAGTTAGTTGGAATTTTATAAACTAGAGATAAGGAATTTAAAAGCAAAAGGCATATAAACTAGTTTAGTATTTGTGATTGTTGTGTAACTGAAGAGAGATTTACACTAATGGGTTATATTGAACAAATCATATAAGTGAATTTGACATCACATTTTAATTAAAAAAAACCTTAAAATTTAGGTTTATGAATTTTTCCTCACTTATATGGTGTTCAACCTTTTTATTCTTATATGATGTGGGACTTCACCTCACATTTATATTTCAATCATCTCAGCCTTACCAAATTGTTGATAATTTGATTGAAGACATTCACATGTTGTTGGAGATTCGAACCCTCCTACATCTTCAACTCATACAGTTTTTGATTTAGATACAGTTTGTTCGTCAATGATTTTGACATGTATTGACTCTCCAATTTCTTCCACATCGCCCCTAGAGATGTCAACTTCATTGGGTAATAGAAGACATTGTCTGCTAAACACAAGTGTATGGTTGCCGCAACCCTCTCTTGCAACTCCTCCCAATCTAAATCCTTCATCTTCTCAGGCTTTGAGTCGCATAGCACCTTCAGAAGACCTCGATGTGCCAACAAATCCTTAACTCACCTTTGCCACACACCATCCAAAATTCCCAATTCCATTGAACTTCCCACTTCAAATTTGGCCTCGAAGTTAAGTGCCATTGATATTAGTTGTTAGCAACAACAACCAGAATTCTAAAGGGATTAGAGAAAATCACATGCACACACATAAACACAAAGAGATTTAACAAGGTTCAACAAATGTGCCTACATCCTCGACAGCAGAGCAACTGTTAGAATACAGGTGTGAGGTGAAATTCCACATCTGGTAGAAATAGGAAGATTGAGCACCATATAATTGAGTAGAAGACTCATAAACTTGAAGCCTTAAGGTTTTGGGGTTAGAGTAGAGTTGTAAGGTTCACTTATGTGGTTGTTTATGACCCATTGGTGAAATATCTTCCTGGTGTTTACCTCCCTCAGTTGCATTATAATTTTTATCAGAGTCGATAGTTCAACTTGGTGATTGACTCAGATGAGTAAGATGGCGATGATGAATCCATAAACATGAGAATTCGTTGTATCAAAAGTCTTCCTCACGAGTAAGTCCATACATGGAAGTCAAGCATATGTTGGCTGCAATGGCTAGATGAGCCAAGGTTGCTATGATTAAGTTCTAAGGGTTACCATTGGATACTCATTGTTAGCAAATGGCTTCCGCTCGAGAAAAAGATTATCATGTAACATTGAGAGGGAGATTGTTGGAATACAAGTATGAAGTGAAATCTCATATCGGATAGGAATGAAAAGATTAGATATGATCAATTGGTGAAAAATATTTTCAGTATTCACCTCCTTAGTTGCATAACAATAATATTATTGCAGATAAAAAAGTATCTGTGATATTATTTAATAAGTTAATCAATAAATATAAAAATGGTATATTTAGTTATTTGATTATAACTTCGTATGTGTGTGTTGTTGATTTGAAAGTATTTAATGGTATTTAGGAGTGTGTAGGAGTAGGACTCGACCCGTCCTTCAAACTCGACATGGCCCATGATTGGTTTTGACAGAAAATTTATTTTAGCTAGATAATTGACAGGAAATTTCCTTAATTACTCCAATGTATCTCTTAATACAGCACAATGGTGAACTCAAAGCTACGTCATTTTCTAAAAAAGAATCGCAAACATGAAGTTTGAAAATTGTAAGAAGGTCGAGCAATTAAATTATGTAAACATGATAATAAATTTTAAAAATGGCGGTGTATCATCTAGAAGAAGAAAGAGTTCACAAGTTGTCTTAATTGAATCAATTCTTTAATTTGGATTGAGAAATGAGTATAATAAGAAATAAAGCATTATTTAATGAAAAATGATCTGCCGAATTGTCTATGCTAACGTGTCTCCCTTTTAAAACAAGAGTTAACAAGCTAAATGAATCCATATTTTAAATTAGGAAACAAATAAAAATTATTATTTTTGCAATAAATGGTTCAGCGAATTGCCTTAGCTACAGTGTCATTTATTAAAAAAGGAGAATTGACAAATTGTCTTAACAAAAAGTTGTCTAAGCTAAATTGAGAATTGAGAAGTTGCCTATTTTAAATTAGGAAATAAATATGATAGTGATAAAACAAATCACCAAGCTATTATAACTAATCTGTTCCTCATTAAAAGCGAAAGTTGACAAATTGTTAAATCAACTTATTTTCAAAATAATATAATTATTTTAAAAAAATTATATATATGCATATATACATAAAGTAATATAAATAATTGAAAAATATTACTGATTTTTTATTCTTCATTTTTTTAATATTTCCTTCTCTTGTATTATGATATTGTTTCACTCCAAACAAGCTCAAATAAACTAAAGTTATGTTTAGATAAAAAAAATTATAAGTGTTTATAAGAGAAGAAAATACGAAAATTAAATAAATTAAGTTTTTTCAAACTCAATTTATTTTATCTCCTTATTTTAGTTTTACCTTTTTTAAAAATTTTCTTATGAGTTCTTACGAGGACGTCAGTGTTAAAGCCTTCATATTAACTAAAAATCAAAATAAATGCTCTGGAAAATATCAGAAATTGTATTTAAGACCTAGATAACCCAACCCCACGAAATCCCTCATGACCCTTATGATTTTTTTGTTACTGAGTTATCTGGATTGAAATGTCAAGCAGCGGCCCAAATGAAAGTTCATCAACGCCTGACCCATGGCCTATGTCATTAGCCCAAACTAAATTAGGTTATGCTATTGACCCATTCATATTACTAGCACGTGTGCAAAATTATCATAAACTAAGACGACTCAAATTGTTGTAAAACAAAATTAGACCTGGAAAAAATGAATTGGGAAGATTTGATGCAGTGTGATGGGGATCAAGAAAGGCCATTGTTGTGTGTGTGGCACAGTCTGAAGGTGTTTGAATGACTCATTTGAAGTCGTAGAGGATTAACATGTTTGTGAACCCGTTCCATCTGATTGGCTCACGTTCTAAGGCACCGGTTTTATGAGAAGCAACATTATTTTACTTTTGAATGTTTGAGGGTAGAAGAATGGAGATACAAACACACTTAGATAACTTTTTTACTATATATAGACGGATTCAATGGAGCTATTGGATTTATTTATTTTCTAAAACGCATTAATAAATAGCTTTAAAAAGTTTAATATATTTAATTTAATAGTTATTATATTAATGAAATAAAGTACTCATAAAAAGATATTATGAATTTTTAATTTATAAACACCAATTCCTCAGAGGAAGAGAAAAAAAGCTGGTTAGAGCGGTAGAAGTTCTATCATCTATGGCTGCATAGTCATGGAGAGAGGTGGTTAGAGTCTTCGAAGGAGGACGTAAAAATATCTTTATATTTTACCCTATGAATGCTGCCAATTCAAATTCTTAACCTCCTTCAGATTTTTGTTTTGTTTTGTTTTTTATGAGTGGGAAAATAAAACAAGAAAAAAGCGGCAACACAAAAAAAAGAGAGAAACTTATTTAGAACAGCTCCTTTAGAATTAAGAACAGAAAAATCACACACAAATACAAAGGTGGTTCAATTTTCTCCGCTTCTCAAATATGCTTGGTAGACGATTATATATAGGAAGATTATGAGTAAGTATCAAAGACTTACTTTACTTAATAACTTTTTTCTACTATATGAATTTGCCAAGTCTAATTCTTGAAATATAATGAATATTATCTTAGTAATCACCAATGTCATTAAATTTCAGATGATTAAACTAAACAATATGCATAAGTTACATTCAATATTTTGCTCATATTTTGAAATTTTTATTACATTAATTAAAATAAATTTTATTGATGAAATATTGATAATTATTAAATTATACGACTTTTTATGAACTTAATGCAAGCTATTAATTCAATAGTTAGATTAATGTATGTCAAATCTTAATTGTTTCTCCAGCTTCAGCCTGAACTGAAGAGGGAAATAAAAATTATTGAAAATAACCAGTACTTAGAAAATTTAATTAAACCATTAATTGTCCGAACACAAGCATTGACAAAGAAAAAAAGAATACTACCGAAGTGTAAACATTATTTTCTGAATTCTGAAATCGAGATATATGATATGGGATACTGTAGTTTGCTGACCAAATATAGCAAGAATCAAATGAAACTGCAGGTGACGATTTACCATCCGTCGTGGGTGTGTGCGCGTGTGTCTCTATGTAAAGATGAGAGATTCACTTATTTTTATTATTTATTTTTTGAGATTTAATGGTTAAGATTAATTATTTAACTATTAAATTTTAAGAAAATAATCTTCCATATATATATATATAATCAATTGATAATGAGTGATGCGTCTTAAAAAAATCCAAAATGATTAATTCAACTTCTCAACTAAAACGAATCTTTATATCTTTCAAAATATTGCATGCATGTATATTTGCAATACTAAAGTTTTTCATTTTTTTTTAGACATGAAATATTTTTATTTTGGTTACCAGATCAAACGCTCGATAAGGACATTTTGAACAGTAAATATTTATGCTAATAAAAATTAATACTAACAATAATTAATATTAGTCGATAAGAAAAATCATGGATTGTGTAAAAAGTAATGCATACGTGTTAGTATCATTGCTTACATAAGCATCAAAAAAGTGATTTCACTATTTTTTTTAAAATAAATTACTCCAGAGTGTTTCATGTGTTTTGCTTAAATTTTATCTGATATTTTTTCTTTTTTTTATTTAGTTTACATTACATTCAGACTCTCTCTTCCATCCTAAATATCGTTTAATAATTTAACAGAAATTAGGCACATGCTTGTCAAATGACTTTTAATCCAAATTTTATGTCTAAAATATCTCCATCTTCTTCTTTTCAACCTGAAAATATTTTTAGACTTTTGTTTCTTTTTGTTTTCTCTGTAATTGGACGTAGACCCAGCTTTTTGTTAGACGTAAACTCACCTTCTTGGTACGCAGTATTAACATCCTTTATTCTTCTTTTTCAATTTTTTTCTCTAATTGAATATGATAATTTGCTCCAAATTTAGTGTTTTGCTCCTGCATTTGTGTTTTTAACTCCTCTCTTTGAAATATTTTTTTATAGCAAGGTGTTTAATATAATGTCTCAATCAAGAGCTGCAAAGCACGTCATAATGTTAAACTGAAAAGATTGAGTAATTCAGTTCAATTTATTTATCCCTCATCCAATTTCATTTGAAAAATTATACATTTCATTTTCCCTTGATGATGTAATAGAGACACAACTATTTAAATCAGCAGGCATAATTAAATTGCTTTGACACATTGATTTTAATTTCAAAATTAGTTTTGTTGGATAGTCACCCATGAGATGCTTCTTTAAATGAAGATTGATAATTACCCAAACAATAAACTGTAAAAGAAATGTTATTTTCATTAGGAAACAAAGGCAAAATTATATTTCACTATGAATTTGGTTATTGGTCTATTATCTTTCATTGTGTTCTTGAAAATTTCTTGCAAGTAATTATTATTATACTAATAAATTGTCAATAATGTTTACAATGCAAAATTGAGTATAAGACAAAACCAGATAATGATAGAGGAAGAGAAACAATGGACAACTCGTGAACTGGAAGATGAATGAAACTTGAACGTCATAAGAGAAAGAAAAACTCGCACCACGTGAACGGTAAAGAAGAACTCATCAATAAAAGGAATATGAACAATACTCGTGAATGGGGGAAGAAGAATGGAACGTGCATCCTGAATTTTGAAACTAATTGAGAGGAGATAATTTGAATTTTACAATTAAAATATAAGGACAATTTCGTCTACTCATATTTTAATTAACTTTAGTTAACGGGTTAACAAAAGGGATAAAAGTAATATAAAAAAAAAAAAGAATACCAAATAAAATTTGAATAAAATATAGGGAATGCGAATGTAATTTACTCTATTTTTTATTCATTCCTATTATAGACTTTGATGGAAAATAAAAAAGTGAAACCGCTCCACCGTTCAAAGTTCAAACTTCAAACTTCAAAATGCTTTAGATTCTAACTAAAACGTATATCTAACTTGTATAATATAATTAATATATAGATCCTTCTTCTAAGTTCTAGTTAAACAAATGAAATAATTTAATTTTAGTTTCAAGAGATCGCAACTAATAAATGACGTAGTGTCTCTGGCTTTTCCGAAATCCATTGAGAAAAAAAACACACTAGTAAATGACACAAGAAAAAGTGGTTAGCTGCATTAATTAATTGAGAAATCTTTGCAAGTATCAGTATGTGTGTTTTGCTTGCTAATGTGTACACATAATATTGTGCTTCTTTTTATTAAAAAAAAAATAACGAGTGAGTACAACGACATTTTTCTTGTACTAGAATGTGTAGTCTTTGAGATTGCCGCGAAGATTGGATCTAGGTCTTCTTTCTGCTTTTGCTTAATTAACTAGAATTTTTAAACCCTTCGTCTTCCATATATGGAGAAGACATTAATTTTCAGCTTTGTGGTGGCAACTCAGATGTTTGAACTTTACAACGCATGCAAAGAAAATTGTGAGAGCGAATATACAATGGTCCCACGGGGATATTATCTACGAGCTGTCAAGTAGCTAGGGTTACGATTTTCCTATTATGACCAATCTCGGCATATGCGTAAAGAACAAGAAAATAAAAATTAAAAAACAAAAGGCTAAGGAAAGAAACAAAAAAGAAAATTCAAAGTTTCGGACCCGAATACCGTGAACCCACCATTGAGTTTTGTCACCTCGAGTAAATTTCCTTGATCTTGCATATATACCTGATTAGAAAATGGAAAAATGACATCAAAAACCACATAGAAATATAGTTTAATTTAATGGGCTAAAACGTTTATTAAGAGAAATTATTCAATTTGTAATTAGAGTCATAAATAATTTAATTTCACATTTCTATTATTTTCTTTGACTGCTCACAAAGGACTGATATGATAGTAATAAAGTGATAACCATTAAAGTGAGGAAATGAACCTCTTATGTAAGGTACATGACATTATTGTGTAATAATTAATTATGTTATTTTTCTTTTAATAAATATTTACAATTTTTTTCCAACGGTTTATTAATCAAAGATAAATAGTTTAATGGTGCTGTAAAAAATCAATGGTATTGAAAATTTTCATATATATGGAAATATAATGTCAATCATTCAAATATCCATTAGCAACAACTATTAGATTCGCATAAAAAAACAATTATTATTAGACTACTAATAATCACTCAATGTTTATTGATTATTTAACCACTAAAAACGAGTAAAAAATTTCATTAAAAATGGATAATACCATTCACATAATCAGATAAGTGTTAACAACAGTCTCTAATATATTATTTCTTTATTTTTGGTTAAAATATATTTAAAAACTACAAAATTTTGAATGAGACTTAATAAATTAGAAATAAAACTCATAAAATTTTATGATTTATAATCAAACTCAACTAATAATAAATCAAGTGAGTTATTAACATTTCTCATCAATTTACTAATAAATACTTTGTCGACGACCAACTCATACAATAACCCTCAAATAAATGTTAATGGTGGTCATCCACAACAAAGATATTTTATATTATTAAAATAAGTAAAATGAAAGTTTTTTTTATATTGGCAAAGGTTATAAGTTAATTAGATGTTAGTTTATTATTTTTTATCAGTAAAAAATATTCAAATTCATGATTTCTTTTTTTTAATCGTTAAGTTAATCTTATAATTTCATAAGTAAAAGGAAAGTGATCTTTCTCTCTAATTACAATATTTCTTGATTTTTTAGACAATGCTAATGAGTGTTCCTGCTGGACACTTGTTAATCGAGGATTTGAAAAAAAAAACATAGAATTTTAAGTTTTATGCATGAAAGATTGTATTTTCAATGCATTTTTAATTATTTTTATTCCTTAAACACTCATTAAGAGATATATTTTTTCGTTTTTATTAAATTAGATTTTATTTCTCAACTGGGGCATTAATTTATCCTTCTAAGTTGATGAGAACACAGCCTCAATTACATCCATAGATCGATTTATTGCCAAGTCATGCCAGCAATACATGTTTCCATTCAACAAACTAGTTAATCGACATGTTCAACTAAATAAGTATTCTCCGATCTCTCCTCTTGTAAATAGTTACATCTATAACCGCCAGTAATAACATATAAATAATTTTGATGATAGAATCAGATCTAAAAGGAACAATCTCTGCATATTGATCCGTGTACAATTTAATATATATACGTATTGTACGTACATCTGGTTATGTGTATTCATATATTTGCCTTTAATTATCCTCTCCCTATTAGTTAATGATCCAGAAAGTATTCATTTATATACAAAAAATATACACAAAGCATATCATGCAATACAAGATCTCTATTTTTCTTTCCGTTTTTGCTTACAGGAAATTGGAAAGATGAACTAATTAATATTCAACAACATATAATCGACTAAAAAATTAAAGGGTGGGATTAACAAATGAAAGAAAGAATCACTAATTAAATAGAAATGAAAAAATGAGCATCGATCACTAGCTATGTCACAGTTTGTATTAGAGACCTAGTATGAACCGGGTTAGTGCGTTTGATCTCCTCCATTCTCTTGCTTTTGGTTTTGGGATGAAGCAACTTGGACCAAAACCCACTTTTCTTATTACGATCATCACCATCACCACCTTTTGTTCTTGTCCTTGTTGCAAGAACGCTCATTGACCTAGTTTTGAGTACTCGACCATGCTTTGCGCTCAATAAAAAGATGGAAACCGAACTGGAGCCAGTCTTAGAATCTTTGTGAAAAGGGAAGGGAAGCGTTGGAGAGGCGGAAGAAGAGGCGGAAGAGGAGCAATAGGAGGACAAAGAAGAAGAGGGGGAAGAAGAATGGCACGAAGAAATCAATGTTGTTTTACGCAAAGAAGCAGAGGGTAGTTGAGAAAGCTTGTCTCTCAAACAAAGAGAACAGACACCAGGAGATTGGCGGTGCTTGGGGTGCTTCTTGCAGCAACCATTATTGGGCATGAACCTCCCAATAATGTCTCTGTCCTTAAAAGGTGGTCTAATTCTAAGGGTTGCCATAATAATGTTGAAGGCTACATTGTCGTTTGGAATGTTAGTCATATATAGAGAGAGATGTGTGAATGTGATGAATGAAGGAACGAGGGTGTTTCCTCAAAATGGTCTTATTGACAGTATTTGTACAAGTAGAAAAGCAAGACTTGGTAGGTTAAAATGGACGATTCTGATTGAAACATGTGGCGGGAGTCGGTGGCTGTGATGGCCCCATGGGTCTTGGGTGTGCGGAAAAGGCCGAAGCACTTTTTTGTGGCGGCGTAAAAAAAATTAAAATTGTAGAACAAAATCAAAATCAAAGCAAGCTTGTTCATGGTAAGCGATTCAACGTGGCCCTTTTGTATTGCTATTACTACTATTAGTATTTCGTATCCAAGATTATTAAGCAAAACTCTTATTTTCATTACAGAAAAAATATATAAACATCCATACAGTATATACATTTAATCAAGTGTTTGGACATGAGCACTTAATGTATTAAAGTTAAGATTATGAAAATAATTCTTAGTCAAAAATATAATATATATATAGATATACACTTAATTGATACTCCTTTTTTCCTATTTCTCTTTTTTTTTTGTAAAGCAATTATAAATAATAAAGTTTTTTTAATATTTAAAACAATTACATGCTCCAGTTTGGAACTGAAGCTATTAATTAAGATGAAGCAATCTTATATTAATTAATTTATATTTTTATTGTATATTCGGAAGAGGTGATAATGAGAGAAAAGAAAATAAAAAGAAAAAATATGAATGATATAATGTCTTTCCTTTTTTACTTTAAATATAATAAAAGAAAAATGAGAAGAAAATGGCTTTTCAGTAAATAAAAATTCAAATATTTTAAATTTAAATTTTAAACTTTTCTCTTGTCTCTCCCTTTCTTTCCTCTTAACCAAATATAGGATTAGGTATTTTTTTTCTTTTATCGCACCATTTCTTTTTATCTCTAAATGTAAATTAGCATAAAGTATCATGAGTATTTTTCAATTTATTATCTGGCTTGGTAGGAGCTAGGAAGAACCCCACGTGGCTGTAGATGTGTGATGTGTGGGTTGGTTGGAATCTTTGTGAGTACAACCAATGGTACGTTGCCATGCCTCGACACACTGTTGACTGCACTGCGTGCATTTAATTCTTAACTTGTGTTGTGAGTTGTGACAGGTCTATATTTTGTCAATGATTCAATTAGATTCACTCATCCAGGCATTTAGCCATACTTTTTACTCTTTTGGAATGCAGTTTCAAGGTGAGTGTGTTCCGTAATCCATACTTCACAAAGCATATTTTTAAAAATCGAACTTGAATAAGAATCATTAGATCAATTCGTGAATCATTAATTGACCCATATAATTTAATTTATAATAAAAAAATATAAAAGTTTTATATCTCATTAGACGTTATTTTTTACTTGAAACTTTCTTTATTTTATATATAATTCTAAAAGGGGAATTACCAATTTCACCATATTTTTTTCCCATAAATGGCTACTAATGTTAGTAATTTTTTCTTTTTTTATTTTTATATAAAAGTTTTATCTGAAATTTATCCTCCTTTTGTAAATGAATAATTAGCATTAGAAGTAAATAGTAGTATTAGTTTTTTAAAACAATTAACAATTTTTTTTATCATAAACAATTAACAATTGAACGTGGTCACTCATTCCTGTTAAGAAAAAAAGTGTCCCAGGGTGACATTGTTGGCAGGGGAAATTTTTTTTATATTTTAAAATTATGATTTTTTATATGATATGATGATGGTCTTTCTCTTGGTACATGCTTCCAGCATCTTCCTCTGATGTCTGATCCCTCACTCACTGCTTCAAACTCATTATAAAAAATCCCCTTTTTATTTTCTAATCTCACTCACAACAACAATGTTTCACTCCACCTCTCTCCTTCCCCGTAATAACAGCTTTGTCTTCTCCTTCTGCTCCAAACCTTATTTTTTTCATTCTCACTCTCATTCCCACTCTCTCTTCCATTTTCTTCTTCTTCTTCTTCTCAATCGTCATGTTGCCACGTGGCTCGAATCTCCACCGAGACCTTGGAGTCTTGCCGCCACCGCCTCCCAGCTTCAACTTCCGCCGCGAAATTGACGGTCTTGCCGACCTCCACGTTAGACTCTCCGCTTGCTCTACTTTAAACGAGAAGCTCCGAGTGATAGACGCCGACTCCAGAGTGAAGCAATTCTTCCACCGACCCGGTCCGAGTTGACGGTTTAACCACCGACCCGGCCGGGTCATACCGGATGGATCCGAGCTAAAAGCACAGTCGATCTAACATCTCACCCGACCCAGTCCAGGCACCGGTTCACAGTCCGACTCACCGGACCAGCCAGGTCGATTCGGACTGTAAAACACTGTTTCAAAGGCGAGTTCTTGTGCAAATCAATTAAAATACAATTTATAACTTAGATAGAATAATAAATTGTTTCATTATTAATAATAAACATTTTATTGTATTAATAATTTTAAAAAAATTGAGAAGAAAATTATAAAAGGTTATTTAAGTCAAGAAACAATATACAGGTTTTTTTAATATAATATTTCAAAAATCAAATATAAATTAAGTATGGTTAAGATTATAATAAATATATCTACAAATAAAGATGCCTTTAAGTATCAATATTTAAATTTTAAATTAAATAAAAAATAATTTACGTAGTTAAATAAAAATTATAAACAAAAAATAAAATTAAATGTTCAATACAAAAAATTACGTAATATAATAAAAATGAAAATAATTTAAACATTCAAACCAAAAAGTTACATAATTTTTATAAAAAAATTATCATTGGTTAGAAATAACTGTATGTCATAATTTAAATTGATTATAATAAATCTTAAATATACTTATTCATTATAAATTTTAATTATATAAAAATCAACATGTCTTACTCAGCTACCGTATATTAATAAATTATACAAAATAAATATATTATATAAAAAATTTATATAAAAATCAACATGTCTCATAAATGAGATGAACCTTGACTAATTGTATAAAATTTTCGTTAAAGTATTTAAAATAAATAATGAAAGTAGACAAACTAAAAAAGAAAGAAATGGTTGAACTAAAATTTTTTTCTGAGTTCTTATGATTTATGGAGGACGAGACACTACGAAATCTACAAAAATACGTTTCACAAACGAAAAAGTTCTAATTTTTTTAGAGGAGGGGACAATGAACAAAAACGGTTTATGATCAACTAGAAAAATGGGACACAGACGTTAACTCATCTTCTTCTATTGTTTTATTCCCATCGCCGTAGGCTGCTCCTGCAGAATTGCTTTGTCTTGTCACTGCCGCAAAGTTAGCATCAAAGACCAACTTTCCAACCTCTAAAATATCGAAATAGAATAAATAAAGAAGAAAATGTCCCAAGTAAATTCTTATAAAGTACGTTTAAATTTATGGTCTGGGCTAAGTCTTGGAAAGCCCAAAATGACAAAATGACACAAAAATCACGGAACGCAGGAAATGACGTATCATTCTCTTGCAAGTAAGAATAACACTGTCAGACATAAAGCAAAGCATTATATAAATAGAGCTTGGGGGGTGGGGTTACTTGGCAACGGTGCTTGTATAGAGAACAAAAATGCAAGACAACTCTTGTTGAAATGGTTAGGAAATGAGTGTGTTACAATGGTTAAAGTTAAAATTGTAAATCAGTGTTATAAAATCCGATCCGATCATTAACCTGGTCGAGGTATTGGGTTAGTGGATTAGTGGTCCAATCAGTGGATTAGTAATTGATCCGATTTGATCTGGTCTATATTAAAAATTTTAAAATTATATTATATATAAGTATTAAAGTTGATAACACAAGTAAAATGTATTAATAAAAAAATATGTAAATAACAACTAATTAAATTAAAAAACAAATCCAGTTTATAATTAAAAAAAATAGCCAAAGGAGTATAGTAAGCAAAAAAGGGGTGCAGGAAGCAAATCCGGCCCAAAAAGAAAAACCTAATCCCTCTATATAAAAGCATGTCTTCTTCCTCTTCAAATTAGCCGCCACTGCTCGCATTGCTTACTGTTGCTGCGCCGCATTGCTTGTTGCTGTGTCTTTGCTTACGTGCGTGTGCATTTACCTTTGTGCTTGCTATTTTTTGCTTAAGATTTGCTTTTGCTGGGCCTCATTTTGCTTATGTGCGTGTGCATTTACCTTTGTGCTTGCTATTTTTTTGCTTAATATTTGCCTTTGTTGGGTCTCATTTTGCTTACGTGTGTGTGCCTTCCGCTCCTCCTTCCTCTTCCTCTTCCACTTCAATGCTTTTGCTTCCTCTTCCATGTTATCGGAGGTGACACCGGCACGGTGAGTTCCGTTGCAGTGCGACGGTGGCACAACCCAATCCGGGTTTTTAAAATCGACCGGATCTCTGGGTTTCACAAAAATCGGCCGGGTTTGGCCGGATCATCCCAAATCACTTGCTTGAACGGTCTAATAGGACACCCGATCCGACTATACCACCGATTTTCGGTTGGACCGGTCCGACCGGCCGGGCCGAACCGGATTTTATAACACTGTTGTAAATGACTCAAAATAGATACCCTCCAAAAAGTTGGTCAATTTGAGTAATTTAAAGTGGTTTGAATCCACCTTTGATTATCTCTTTTCATTAATAAAAAACCCAGACAATGGCTCAAGGTCTTTTCAGCTTTTACAATTCCACTCGATTATTAACAACTCCATCCATCCAAACATAACCAAACTAATCGGGGAACAACAGATGAAAATTATTGATAATTTTGATAGTCCAAATCATTCATCGCACTACATACATTAATGATATTGTTTAATAGGTTAATATCCTATCAAACTATCAAATATTTGTGCCGGTCAATAATTACTCAAGACGTAGTTTAAAAGGAGAGAACAAACAACAAAACGAAGGGCATGCCAACTCCTCTTCATGGAAAAACATCTGCAGTTTCAAAGAAAGTATCTCACACTACTCAATTTGGTTATTTAGCCGTTTGGGAAGCTTCAGAGGTATTGGCTTCTATAGGACACTGAGATACGTATGGTTTGAGCTGCATAAAAGAAGGGATTATATGAATTAGCTGTCACAAATGGTACATAAAAAAACTAAATTCATACTAGTTAGCTTTGCAGAAATTCTTGACTCATAGTCATTCATGAAGATAAATAATCTTGTTCATAGCTTATGGTCATTTATGAAGATGAAGCCATCATTTTTTTTACCCCTCTAAATGGTACAGAGTTGTGAAGGGATGGTGAGGCTAGGAATAATGACTCCATGGAATTAAAAAAAAAAGAGGAGTACTAATAAGATAAAAGAGAGAACACAGAACAGTTAAATAGAATAACCATTGAGGTAGGAAGCCAAAGAAGAATTCAATAAATAGTTGTAACTGTGCTAAAATATACTAATAAAGTTCAAAAGAGAAAAGCATTGAAGGAACAATGTCAAATTTATCATTAATGAAGTAATGAGTTGAGAACATAATATATACAGGTAAATGTCAGCACAGTAAACATGTGGAAGAAAAGCAGGTGAACAAAGACAATATAGTGATGTGATAAGATAAGTGGAAGATGCAAACCTTGAAATCAGTCAAATCAGGAACTACATAATTTGGCAATTTTTCTTGCATCACCACATACCCACCTGCAACAATATGGAGACTTTCATTAATTTGACAGTATAAAGAAAATATGTTAATATAATATTATGTAGCTTGGCAAACTATTTTGTTACAATATTATAAATGCAACTTCAGTGATGTAAAGCCACATTTACCAACAGTAGACATTTAGGATACAACACAAATTTCTAGAGCTGAATATAGAAATGCAAGTAATTTCAGTCAACCAACCAAAAAAATAGATATTGGCTAAAGAGTCCTCATAAATATCAAGTAAAAAAAAAAGTGAGCATCTTTCACACCAAGCAGTCCTCGTCGACCAAAGTAACAGTAGTGAAACTAGACTAAGATTTAAGAAGTCACAAGTTTTTTCCTAGGATTAAAAAAGACACAAGTTTCACCAGAAAACATTAATCATACATATTTCCTTATTTACATAGAATATAATCAGATCTGAACATATCCTAACAATATCTGTAACAACCTCTATAACTTAATTTTAAAACTGCAGTCACTTGTCAATAATTCAGCAAGTACAATTAGCAAACACCATTAATGTAGATAAAGCCTCTTCCTGAAGGAGCTCAACATGTTGATTATCTATTTGCAAGGAAAATAGTAATAGTAACCATTAAACACCATTACCAATCTAATAAATACACCCCATTTGCATCGCAAAAACAAAACATATATGCCATCAAGCAGTCTACAAGGCTCAAAGACATAGCAATCAAAGTCAGACTAATAAAATGAAATGCATTCTAGTTAAGATAAATGTTCCTTAAACAAATTAAGAAAAATTTATCTTGAACTAGAATACATAAAACACTGATTAAACACGACTTCAATTGAAGAAACAAACCTTTGCGAGTGTGGAAACCAGTAGGCTTGCAATTCTTTCCCTTGTAATAACCACGAGGAGCACGTTTTGATGATAGAATGTCAAGTGAAGATGGTCGCTTCCTTCGAAATGCCCTTCCCATTCCTAAGATGAGTCCTAGAGGCATCTTTTTCTACAAGCAGACAGAACAAACCAACAATTACCAAAACGAAACATGTATGTCACAATCAAGGAATAACATATATAAACACAAATAATAGCAGTAATAGTACATAATCAAAAGTAGAAAAAAGTCGGCGTAAAAACTACATTATGCACTCGCCATTGGCAATTGATGAAGGTGAAACAGAAAGCCCACAGATTGCCAAACAGAGGATTCAAGGAAAGGGATATGAGCCAGGGTTGGTTTGAGGAAATGAAAAATAAGGAAAGGGAATTCATCTTTACTCACCCATATTAGTGGACCACACCCACATTTAATGATATAATTATTATCTGAATCAAGTTTATTACTTTTTGGGCAAAGTCCAGTGTCGGTTGGTAACCTCTTCTACCTGGGAGAGGTATGATTTGATTTCAGGTCATCCTTTCTTGGGTTAGTAAAGATAGGTAACTCCAATGTTGGTTAGAATGTCAGTGACAAACTTGAGATCTTTAAGGACAGGTAAAAGTATACCTAAAATATCACCTACAGGAATCTCACTTAAAGAATTGTACACTACATGGAAATTACTCAGACGCAAGAGAATAACTATCTGGAGAGAGATTGGCCCAACCTTTCCTTCTATTATAGAAGAAAAAAGAAATCAGGGTAGCATAGCTTTGATGTAAATGAAAATATTTTAGTCAGGGACAAACAGATGACATATTTACTAACACAGACACTAACTAATGAATATTTCATGATATATAAAACACTGTTGGAAGATCATCGTATAACTTATGCACAAACAATGTTTGGGCACTTATACCAGCATCAATATCACAGACTACTTAATTTTTACACCAGAACAGCAGAGCTTCTTCACACTTTCTATCACTAATCATTTCCATTTCCGAGGACTACAATTAGCCATAAGAAAGAATGTCCCAATTGTCACTGTTACCCTGATCATAACTCTATTTAAGTATTTAACAACACTGAATTGGTACCCAGGCACTAACAGGTGGGTTCCAAATCTGAAACTGAAATCACTGGTTCAATGCTTCTATCTATTAGACTCAACAACAAATAATCTCCACATAAAAAAAAAAAGTTCATTAGTAGATACAAATTAACTAACCCCAAAAGCTTTGCACAGACGAAAACAAGTTCCTTCGTTTCTGCTATAATTAGTGAAGAAAAAATGGAAAGTGCAGACAGAACCAATTCAAACACAAATCGAATTCAGTTACGTGCGTTAACCTATGGTTTGGCGTCAAATATTCAGAAAAGACGCAGAAGCTACGTGACGGAGCTTCGATCTTACGCGCGTGAAAATATGACGTTACCCGTAACAAACATACATTAGAGAGAGAACAGACAAGCATACCTCGAAATCGCAGAGAGATAACAAATTGGGTTGGAACCGTCGACGAATAATCAGTGAATGCGGAGAAAGAAGAAAGACAGTGGCGGTGTGGCACCGTGACGACTGTGAGGGTTTGCGGTAAAAGAGAAGGGTATAATTTAATAAATAGTAGTAAAACAGAAAAAAATATTTCTTGTAATATAACCATATAACAAAATGGGCTTTAGTTTTCTTGATTATTGTTTTAGGAGTAGCCATTAACAATATAAAAGTAAAAAAAAAATCTTATGAAAGAAAAATAGTTATCTTATTAAAAATTAAAAATTTAATGCAATCATTTTAAGTAATTAGAAATAGAGTAAATTACACTCGCACCCCTTGTGTTTTGTTCAAATTTCACCGGATACCCCTCCCTTTTTGCACTCTACAAAAAATCCCTTAATTGTTTAGCTCACATTACACTTAGACTCACTCCTTTCTAAACACCCACATGACTTTTAATGAAAATTTATGTCTAAAATATCTTCATCTTCTTCCTCTCAACCTGAAAATATTTTAATACTATTCTTCTTTTTTGTTTTTCTACGTAAACTCAACTTTGAACCCACTTTCTTGGTACGCAATGTTAACACATTTCATTTCATCCTTTGTTTTACTAACTTATATATGAATTGAATTCAGATTCTCAACAAACATTTTCATCCATTATGTTCCTGTGGTCCAAAACATCAACATTATTTTAATCAACAATAATAAACAGATGATTTTCAATTCATCCATTGTGTTTCCTGTAGTCCCAAATATCCACACTATTTTAATCAATAATAATAAACAAATGATTTTCAGTTCATCCACTGTGTTTCCTGTTGTCCCAAACATCAATACTATTTTAATCAACAATAATAAATAAATGATTTCCAATTCATCCATTGTGTTTCCTGTTGTCCCAAACATCACATTATTTTAATCAACAATAATAAACAAATGATTTTAAAAATCATAAGTGATCTCAAGTTGGTCTCCCATTGAAACCCCATTCAAAAATAAGCAACAATAAACAATCAAAATTAAATAAATAATCTTAAAAAGTAACCTATATACAAGGTCCAGTGGTTACTTACAAGCATAGCCTAGCGTGAACAAAAATTGTGGAACAGGAAGAAAAACAGAGTGCTCGTGAACGTCGAAGAGGAAGACAAATGAAGACACTCATGAACTTCGCGAACTAGAAAATGAATAATGAAAAATTCGCAAACTGGAACAAGAACGGTGAAGAGGAATGGCACGTGAACGTTGTGAGAGAAAGAAAAACTCGCACCCCCTGGACGTTGAAGAAGAACTCGCCAACAAGAGGAAGATGAACAATACTCACTAATGGTGAAGAGGAATGAAACGTGAATTATAAATTCTGATACTAATTGGGAATGAATAATTTGGGTTTTACAATTAAAATGTAAGGGCAATTTTACCTGCTCACATATTTCAATTGACGTTAGTTAACAGCGTTAATAGAGGAGGGTAAAAATAATGTGCAAAAAGGGAGGGATATCAGGTAAAATTTAAGCAAAACACAGGGAATACGAGGATAATTTACTCTTAGAAATATTTAATAAGACATTTATTATTTTTGAATTAGTGTTTTTATGATAAATGGTTAATAAAATCACATATATTTTTAATTAAAGCCATTCAGATCATAAAATAGCTTAGGATTTATGTTATGAAAGACTCTATAAATATTTAAAATTTAAATAATTATAAAAAATGATTTGTTTCTCATTAAATCAAGAGAGAAAATCATTAAACAAAACAAAAAAGAACACTTAAAGAAAAATAGGGATTTATATAGGTAGAATATGCGTGCTACTCTTGCATCAAATTGATTAAAATTCAAGTTCATGATCATGAAGGTAGTCAATGATTGAAAATTAATTATTACAATAATATAGTGAGATTTTCGGGGAAATTGAACAAATGATATACCATTTTTGCAAACACGTGTACTTAGACGGGATCATACATGCACTGTTGTGGAAGTAAAAGAGTTACATTTAAGCTTCGCTTTACTCTATCCATCGTGTTACTTTTACATTCTCTAGAATACAAGAAGAATCTTCAGATGCGTGATAAATAAGAACCTAGTCCTAAAGGAATCTAGTATAATCCTAACCTTTCAAAATTCTTACTGATGCGGCATAAGCAGTATACAAAATTTATGCCGCAAAAAATCATAGTAAACTATAGTGTATCTCTTCAATGTTTCTATGGGTCCGTGTTTATCATTTTTACCTCACCAAACTAACTTCTTTGGGCATACTTTTGGAATCATCTTCTTGGCATGATGAAAACGGAGCACAGCAGGAAGAAATGTCGATTCCAGCCACCTCCATAGCATCGCAGACCCATTCAGGAACATCACCTTTCGGGAACTGCATTATGAATATGTAAGTCTAACAGCCACTTGAATTGGAAAAAAATGACAATGTCAACAGAAATATATTACAGTTTTCAATTTCAAAACAAAAGTCAATGTAATGTGACCAAAATTTAAGGTTGATGTAATTTTCTCAAGCATACCATTTTGCGTAGAAAGTCGCATACAAACCTACAAAAAGTAAAAACAAAATATGGTTATTGGCATATAAGGGAAGGAAGGAAATTGTCGAATGGAAAGTATCAATTCAGATCAAAAGTGAGATAAAACGAAAGAAGAAAATATTTAAATATGAACATACTCTGGGAACCTTCCTTCAACTATTGAAGAGTGTAGATTCCTACTGAGCTGTAAATTTTGGAAATACGACGACTTTAATCATACATATTAACACAAGTACACAACTATATAGTTATAATAGTCTTTTTATCAGATGATATTGCTTCTACCTGCAACATGTAGTATAAATTATGATATGACAAAAGTTGAGACCCCATTGCATCTTTTGTCACAAGGCAATGGATGTAAGCCCTGCTGTAGTTCTTGCAAACCTGTGCCAGAAGAAATAAACTAAAACACATGCTGATTTCTGCAAACAGTTTTATCAAATAAAAAATTGACCTCTTACAAACATACCATACAAGGGCAAGTAGGATCAATTGCACGGGAGTCATCGGCCATTGCTTTGTGTTTTAGTTTCAATACTCCCTGCAAAATTACAGGGAAAAAAATAAGTTAAAGAAGAAAATGATGTGTGAATAAGTGGAATTAAGTAATTTTAAAAAAAATAGTAATATTGCAAATATATTAAAATAAGTGCAATAAAAAATTGAGGGTGAATCCTGGTATAGCGATAAAGTTGTGTCTTGGTGATTTATTGGTCATGGGTTTGAATCCGGAAACAACCTCTTTGCATATGTAAGGGTAAAACTGTGTACAATATCCGTCCCTCTTACCTTCGCATAGCGAGGAGCCTTTGGGCAATGGGATACACAATCATGAATGCATGTATATTGTATACGACTATTGTCTGTGTGTGTGAAGAAAGAATGTTACAAATTATCAATAAAAAACAGATAAAAATGATCACCTCAGGAACGAGAGCGGTGCCAAAGCGTGCTGTGCGGGTAGGATACACACAGTCATACATGTCAGCACCCAAAGCACTACAAACAACAATATCAAGTGGATAACCAACTCCCTGAAAGTTCATGCAAAATGTGATGACATTATACTGATATGTTTTTTAAGAAAAAAAGGTTGATAACATGAAGTCATTCTGACCATAACATATCGTGGTTTATCATCTGGCAAAGCAGCAGTGCACTGAGCAACAACTCGCCAAAATGAATTTTTATCTTCACCGCCTGAAAGACCACCAATAGCATAGCTGTCACAAAAGAAAAATATATTTAACGCCATGTCAGTACTGAAAAAACTATTAATTTGAAGACTCTTCTGTGCTGCTGGTGTTCGTATATAAAAGCATCTAATGCCTATATGAAAACTACATTCTTTGTTGGGAAAAAACACACCATATGGAAGTAAAAAATATCCAAACGTGACAATATGCTTTCCAGTGCATGCAGATTGTGAGGGGTAGTCTGTAAGGTTCATTCAAATTTGTGTAAATTCATAAAAGAAAACCTTTATGCACATTTTCAAGATATATACTATAACAGAGTCTTCAATATGTATTTTGTTTTCAGGCATCCATGGATGTTACTAAATTTTGGATAGAATAACAGAGTCCTCCTTTAATGTGTTAAAAACCAGATCAGACAAATAGAGCAGTAAGGCCACCAGTTCAGGGGCCCCCTCCCTCCAAAAGAAAAAAAGAAATTTGGATAAAGATCAGAGGGGGGAAATAGTCAAATAACAAATTAAATCCATTTAACAATGTACAATTATTTTTAAGATTAAAACTTATGCTTTAAAGAGGAAATAAAGACATTGCTCAGACAATATGAATAATTTGACCTAGTCCAGTTTAGGAAGGCAACTGTACCCAAAGCCAAGCCAACCAAACCGGCCAGTAGGCCCAGTACATTCTAGTCTTGTTCATAAAGCACAGCCAAAAAATATAAAAAGCATTGGAAAAACCATAAACGGTTTGCATGTTGACAAGAATTTACACCTACCCAGGCAAATTGCGCTCCACCAAACCCTTGACACAGATATCCCTGATTACAAAATATCATAGTTTATAAGCAATATACAACTTCCAAACTGGTAAAACAGCAATCAGGAAACTAAATATAGTGCACAACAAAATAGCAAGAAGGTTATGGTTTGTGCAGGAATTCACCTCAATATGGGATCTAAACCACCTTGCACGATACCAAACAAGTTCTGATCATGAGGTCTCTTGTGAGCTGTTAACATAAGTCAATGTGCATTGATATTCAGCATGCAAAGTAGGCAGTGATAGAAAAGTGTATGAGTGGGATTAAAAATATGGCCTATCATTTCTACTCAACATTCAACAACATCAACAGCACCTTCAACCCAAGTTAATTGGGATCAGTGGTAGAATAAATATAAAACATTTACAAACTAGTCAATGATGTAGATGGCACATGCTAAAGACAAACATAAATCACTTTCACCCTCTCTTTTCTCGAACAAGTATCTAATGAGCTAGTGAATGAATAAAAGGAACTCGAGAATTAAAATTAGATAAACTTTCCCTTCCGTTGTCTTTTGCAGTTCTATCTTCTTCAAGAAATAGAATATACAGCAGAAATGTTCACTAAATATTAGCAAAGAAAATATATTACTGCAACGAGGATAGGTTTTTCATTTTGAAGAAATAGCAGTTCAATAAACAAGTGATATACAACTCAAATAGCCACTAGTAAAGAAATGAAAATTAAAAATTTAGATGTTTGTTCCATTTCAAAGATGTGCATAGTTCCAACATTATAATTTAGGGTTGATCTTTATACACCATGCAAATATCCGTGTGATCATATTGAACCCGAGACCTTCATGTTATTATTGTGACGTTTCAACCAACTGAGCTAATAGGTCAATTATACTTAAAAAAACAATTAACATTAATACATATTACATTAAATTGTTTAATGTATATTTAATACACATATAAGTTTATATAATAAATTTTGTAACAATTAATTTTGATCTAATAATTAAAGTATTTTTTTATATATAAAAATTATAATTTTAAAGAAAAATTTATGGATTTATTAAAACATATTATACCTGTATTAAAAATTTATGAACTTATTAAAAATCATAGATCTAATAATTAAAGTATTTTTTTATTTAATAAACTCATAAATTTTTATTTAAAACTATAATTTTTATTTAAATCTATGATTTTTATATATAAAAAAATACTTTAATCATTAGATCAAAATTAATTGTTACAAAATTTATTATATAAACTCAAAATTTATTTAAATCTACTAGTATCAATTTTATCTTCATCTAGTATGTGTAATCACTTTAATGATATATGTATCAACGTTAATTATTTTTTAGTATAATTGACCTATTAGTTCAGTTGGTTGAAGTGTCAGGTTTGATTTAAAATTATTTAGAAAAATATATTTTAACTTAAAAAAAAAAAAAAAAACTTACTTACGGACCCAATCCATATGGACCTTAGATATTTGCATGGTGTATAAAGATCAACCCATAATCTGGATTTCTAAAGGGTATTTCAGTGATCTTCAAGCAAAGGAAAAATGGATTGACTGATATGGTTTAATGGTTGCGCTCAGGTTAGCTTGAATAAAATGTATAAGTCTGGAATTTTAATGATTTTCAGTTGCACTAACGTTTCACAATACGGGAATGATTAATTGAAAGTCACACGATTATTTTCTTCTTTTGAGAAATGGAACTAAGTCTAGATTGCATCAAAGAATATCAGTTGTACAGGCTAGGCCAAAGTTTGTCAAGGGTCACAATTCAATCCCCCTTCTTGTGACACTAATTCACTTCTTTCACTGAAAAAAAAAATCACTTCAATATTACCTGATATACATCTGTCTATCCATCTAAGTGTTCGATACATAGCTTCCTCTATTCTTGGACCAGTAATGGTGGTCTTTACAACATCATCGAGAGCCATAATGATATCTGCTCCAATTCTATTCTGCATAATTTATGACAAAATATGAAATCGAGTGGAACAAGAGAAAATCAAATCCTTCAAACTGCTTTAGGGGGAAAAACTGTCACAACAACAAATGAATATCTTAACTGTTGAATTTAGAGGGAACAAAGAGACAAATATAGAGGGGAAAAGGATGGAATTGATTGATTGCACAATACTAAGTTATGGAACATCTATATAGATAGACTATAATAGACTAAGGGGGGACATTTTTCCATGTACAGAAAGAAAGAAAAAAATATCTGGAGAAAATACACAAGATTCTAAGAATGAGTAGTCATATTCCATTGGTAGTAGACTGCAGAGTACTACAGGCTGTCTTGAATTGCCATTTGCAATTGCTTTCTAAAAACTAATTGGGAGAAAGTTGAATCAAGAGTAGAGAACATCAAAATCCGCAATAAGGGGGGAAGAGGAAGCAAGGATAAAGGACATGACCTTTTTATAAGTGATAAATTCCAAATGTTTAAAGAAAGATCAACCGTCCCTCAGTTTGGAAATATTGTATTTAAAACAAGGAAATATTTTATTTAAAAAGCAAAGCAAATTATGCAGACTCCTATACATTTTAAATACAACATATATAAATACGAGCAAAAAGAAAGCACCCAGGTAAAAATAAAAGAAAAACATGGAGCAAAGCTTAATTTACTTACTTGGATTTGAATTGATTCCTCAGGTGTTAGAAGCATGGGTTTTCCATCTACTGGCGACTGCAGCAAGAGTTACAAATAACAAAAGATGGCATATACTTCATAACAATAATAATTTCATAAATCTTTACTGAATATAAATTCTTTTATTGAAAAAGCAATTAAATAAATACAAAATCAGTTGAGTGTAAAATGACAGCCATTATACCATCTAATGCAAGGAAGGAAAAAAGCATTTCAAATTCTGATATTATCGTATCATGCATCCAAGTATGTCGATGGGGTGGGTAGTGTTTCCACTGTATCCATCCCCATTTACATTAACCGGTATCCAGACAGGAAATGGGTATCATGTGCTTATCCAGTAAAAAATCATTATGAAATAACAAAAATCATAATATATATGTAATATTTAATAGACAAATAAATGGGTATTCATGGGGTGGTTATTATAATACCCGTACCCATCCATCCAGTATCCTAATCAGACAATTGAAGTATGGCATCATGGACGGCCTCTTGGATAAATATTCTCTCAAAACTCAGTAAGACATCCAGCCAGCCAATGAGAAAAGTCAACAAAAATTAGCAAGAAATGAAATGAATTCGCAATCACATTCAAGAGAACCAGGTAGAAGAGTGGTTCATGGTTCAACCAGTGGGTCAAAATACATGTTTGATCCGTTTGGGGCTATATAACGTGAAATCAATGTGGACCATTGAAAAAAATAGCAAGTTGTCAACTCAGTCCATGTTTGATCTAGTTAAGCCCAATTTTCAGTTTGGCAGAGAACTAGGCAATTCAAAACTAGTCCAATTCTCCAGTTTTGGACATTTTAACTAGTTTTCACTTTTTTGTTTGGTTGAAAAGCTAAGATGGTTTAGGGTTTAACCAAACTGGTATGCAGTCAAGTTGGCAGTTCAGAAGGTGCGGTCACAAAGCAGATTTTAGAACACTGATCAAGAGTGAAGCAGAACACACCTTTGAAATCTTGTCTATATCTTGAAAGGAAATTTTTTTACCTGAAATGTCACACCTTTTTCTGTGATATCAGCAAGATGCAACAGCGAAACCTAAAACATCAGTGAAATAAAAATGATTTCATTGAACAGGGATCCTGAACATTATTATCAATCAACCAACGTATAATATCAGTCAACTTTACATAACATATCTTCGTTGTTAAGCCTATTCCCACAGTTCACTTCTCTGACAATGAGTTACGTCTCTTAAAGAGTTAAATATGATCTTCATTTTGTAAGGTTAAACAACAAATGACATAAAACGTTATATTAATTTATTTAACATCTAAAACAGAACAGCAACACTTCAAAGTTTTAAGATACAGAGATACACAGAACAAAAACTGAAGAGAAAAAACACGCATGCGGGGGTGTGTTGGGGGGGGGGGGAACTTATGTTGTGCCACACTCAATCAGAAATTTGTCAACTTTTTGCTTTCTTCATTATTATGCAATTTTCATGTAGTATATTAACAATAAAAATCATGAAAATAAGTTTTTCTTATTTTTCATTGTTGGCATAGGCTACGTGGAATGAACAGATGCCATCAAGTAAGATTAGCAAGCAATAGTATTCACAGGATGAAAGAATGCTAAAAATTCACAGGATGAAAACAAGAATCAAGTATACATAAGGTCATAAACTACCATTTGAAAGCCACCAGAGTCTGTAAGCAAAGCCCGTTTCCAATTCATAAAATTATGAAGACCACCGACTTCATCAAGAAGCTCAGAAGTAGGCCTAAGGGCCAAGTGATATGTATTTCCAAGTATTATTTGGCAACCAATATCCTCAAGCTGGCTATTTGTCAATCCCTTTATTGTTCCTGGTCATTCAAAAATCCCATCTATAAGACAAAATTGCAGCATCTCAAGTGAACCACAACTATTAAGCAATCCACCAAAATTCCAACAGACCAAGAAATTCACATCAAACAATGCAAATACCAACATTCAGTAATGTCTGTATTCTATGGAAACGCAATAACCAATGACTATAGGAAAATATTTTACTTCAAAATGTGAAGCATTTCTTCGGTCATTTGCTCCATTTAAAACAGAAGCAATTTGGGAACGGCTTAAATATAATTTTGCTCCCATATATGAACTTTTGGTCTCAATTTGATCCCCTAAGTTTAAAATTTTCACTTTGGTCCCTAATGATCCTTCCCTCAAGTTTTTGCACTAACAATATTAATTTTTGCCTAATGTGGCAAATGTCCATCAGACGTGGGATCTTTCACAGTTTGCCATGTGTCACGAAACTAACCAAATCATAGCGGTAAACTGATGAAAGGAATATTTTGGAGTAACAAAAATACTTCAAGGGAGCAGAGTAAAACTTTAGAGACTCGGGACCAAACTGAAACAAAAAAAATTCAGACGAGGGAACAAAATTATATTTTGGCTGTTTAGGAATTAAAAAAAGGAGTTTATTTTCTTATTGCATGCAAAGTTTGAAGGAGAACAAAAGCACTAGGAAAATTGAATTTGCAGCAACCAAATCAGGAAGAATCAAGTTAGAACTTTGACCTTGTGTGCCCACAGGCATAAACAACGGAGTTTGGCACACAAAATGAGGGAGTGTCAACCTCGCAGCGCGAGCACGGTTGAATCTGCCAAGAACCTGGGAGAAGAAACAGGACAAACTCCTAAGAAAAACTGAAATACAGTTTAATAACCGTTAAAAAAGGATCACGCGCTGGCATGTAGAACACGTGGACAGTGACTTTCAGCCATCATATCTAGCCATAACACCTACTGTTGATTCAGACATTTAAATGAACCAACAAAAAGTACTAATAACTCAAGAAACAAATTTCAAATTGATTATCAGAATAAAATGTGAAACAATGCAGCAGTAGAAGAAGGTGAACCTCAAAAGTAAGCGCCATCGCGTTAGTCTCGGAAGCAGTACGGAGCACACTGGTAATAGAGGTAGTATATCCTGGCAAGGAAGCACGATAAGAGAATAAGGAACATATAAGAAAGCATTTACAAGAACAGGGAACGTTGTCGGTGAGAGAGGAAGAGGAAGAACTTACAGGTACACAGAGAGAGAGAGAGAGAGAGAGAGAAGTGAAGTACCCTAGGTTAGAGGCTAATGCGAAGGAAAGTTATGTTAGTGCATACCTTGGCGGCTACGAGGGTGTTGTGGCGCTTGCACCTTGTTTGTAATGTTTGGTTTTAGTTTGAAACAGAGACACCAGCTCATGGGAGCCTCCACGCTCATCCCTCGAAACATGCTAACGAACCCCCTTTGACCAACACTTTTTCTGTTCCACTGTGCCTACTTTTTTGACAAATAATAACAGGCTCAACCCAATACTATGGGTAAGGCGCCAATCACAATTTACCTGTGACCTGGTTTTGTGTCTAGTTCACACTGAACGCAACTTAAGTTAACCACTTTTTTTTTCTTTTTTTCTTTTTTTTTTACTGCAAGTCAATCATTATTCAAATACACCTAGTAAAAGTTTATTTTAGTATATAGTTAATAATTAATAATAATAAACACTGCTTCAGTGTAAAAGAATAATAATAAACATTTTTATTTAATACTTTAACCAAGCAAATTTGCTAAAAATCAAACTTTTAGTTAATTAATAAAAAATTCAAACCTACATATACGAAAAGATCATTCAGGATAGTAAACACTTTTATTTAATCTTTTAAACAAATAGTAAATCTTTTATATTTTAAATCCCTTGGAGTAGAATTTGAAAAAAAAGAAAAACATTGACCACCGAATACCGACTCCTCGCACTAACCACCTACCCTACCCCACACGTTACCATAAATACGTTTCATTCTATCTATCATTGTTTTTTTTTATAACGCGTTTGTATGTTTCTTTAAAATAGGGCTTAATAAATAAGTATTTTATTTTTATAGTTTACTTTCATTGTGATTTTAGTTATTATATTTAGAATTTTAATGTTAAGTTCTTATGAGGTATAATTTAATTTTATCGAAGTGCATTGGGGCGGCATCTGTCGTCCACCGATGCACCTATTATTAACAATGGTTGATATATTAACTTTTAAATAGCGGCTTAGATTGTGGGCGGATCTTTGTTATCCAAGTCCTGGAAGGAGCATATATTTAGGAAAATAAAAATTTTAGAAAAATTTGGAGAAAGAGAATATTTTATTATTATATAACTCTTTTTTTTTGCTTGATATAAAATGATAGAGAATTTTTCTATTTATACTAGTAGCACCTCTTTAACTAATGGTTAAGATTATTTTAATACAATTCTCATCTAATGACTACAAATCATTTTCTAAAATTCTCCATACTCTTCTAGCTTAGTTATTTATGATAGTAGTTTCTAGATATAATTATTCTCTAGATATTTTTATGGAGATATCTAGAGTGGACTATTCTAAATTTTGGGCTAAACATTTCTTGGATATTTCTAGATATTTGGTCATTTAACAACTAAGCCCATCATACCTAAATCAAGTTTATTATTATTCAACACCCCTCCCCCCCCTTAAACTTGATTTTTGTAATTCCAAGCAATCTTCTCATCTTGACAAAGTCTTCATTTTTTAGTGGATTGGTGAGGATCTCTACAACTTGTTCTTGAGACTTCAGATACTTTATATGCACCTCATTTTTTGTGATACATTCTCTTGTATAATGATAATATGTATCAATATGCTTGCTTCTGTCATGGAAGACTGTATTCTTTGCTAATGCTATTGCAGATTTGTTGTCAACATAAATATTGGTTGGTTCCTTTTGTGGCATATTCAACTCCTTCAACAAATTCCTTAGCCAAATAGCATGGCAGACACATGATGTAGCAGCGACATACTCGACTTCACAAGTAGATAGAGTGACAATAGGTTGTTTCTTCAACATCCATGTCAAAGCAGTATCTTTCATGAAGAACACAAACTCAGTGGTCCTTTTTCTATCATTCATGTCTCTAGCCCAATCGCTATCACTATATCCAACAAGTTTATAGTCATTAGATGGTGAGTAAAACATGTAACGACCCGGATTATAAGTTGCTAATCTGGATGCTTGATGTGTGTATTATATTAATTAAATTACATGTGTTATGTTGATTGATTAATTGTTTTATTTATAACTTGATGTTTGAGTGCTTTTGTCTTGGTATGCGTGTTTGATGGGTATTGGACGTAAGTCAACTCTATTGTGCTGTGGTTGCTGGCTGTGCACGTTAAGTGGACGTACTGTGTCAGCTGTGTTTATAAGCAGCAGGCTGACACAACAACAAGTTTACTCTTCTTTCTT
The DNA here is from genome assembly GCA_013407115.1 of Glycine latifolia. Lineage (NCBI taxonomy): Eukaryota > Viridiplantae > Streptophyta > Magnoliopsida > Fabales > Fabaceae > Glycine > Glycine latifolia. The sequence goes on along the minus strand of CM023944.1, from coordinate 10,163,874 downwards.
CTACCTTGTGTTTCCTTTGTTTTCTCTCTAAAACTCACCCAGAAACCTCTCGTTCTTAACCCCTTCTTTGTTATCTCCAACCTACGAGAGCCACCGTAGCTGCTGCAGAAATCCCGACGCTGAGAGGCACTTCGTGGTTGGAACTTAAGCTTAGGACAAACACACCGTGAAGCTCATGAACGAACTACTGGTTAGATAAGGGGAGTTTATCATGTTTCTTAACAGCTTTAGGTACCACGGTTTGGGGGCCAGAGAGTCCAGCCGTGATGATAACTGCATGTCCCTGGTGTGTGTGATGTTTTTTCCCAGAAAAGCTACGTCTTTTATGAATGAGATGTGGTATGCCTTAAATTTGTTGAATGTTGTTTTGTCTGGATGTGTGGTGTTCTCGTGGGGGAGTATATGTTTTAAGAACTCCTCGTGCATGTGTGAAGTTGATATTTTGATGCTGAAAGGCTTCTAAGACACTTGCGGAAGTGTTCGTGAAGGTGATGAGTATCGGGATGGGTTGGCCGTGTTGCACATAGACATTAACCCTTGTGTTTTGATGTCAACTACCGGGATGGGTAGGCCAAGTTGAGCGGGTTATGTGGCATGCATGCAGGACGTAACTTGGTCCTTGTTGGCAGACGTCAGTAGACCGGGTTCCCTATCCGGGGTCGTTCCCTTAAAGTCGTTAAGACTCGCTTCCCTTTCTATAAGGTATACCGGGTTCCTTACCCAGGTGATACGTTAGAGCTGTCGAGCTCAAGTTACCTCACCATAGAGAGAGCTACCGGGTTACTAACTCGGATGAGCTCGTGTCCTCTCGGGAAAAGAGCCACTGGGTTCCTATACTCGGTTGAGCTTGTGTTCCTTCTCCTAGAACGGCCGGGTTCCATACACGTGTCGTCTCTAGAAGCTCATCCTTCCATTTCCTTAGAGAGACCGGGTTACTTACCCGTGGCAGACTGTTTCCTTTAGAATTGCTAAGTCCAAACCCTTTTTCTTGAGAACTATCGGGTCCTTTACCCGGTAGAGCTTGTCTGCTCTTGGGAAATGAGCTACCGGGTTCCCTTACACCCTTGTGTGGGTTGGTGAAATACAAACCCGGGGTCTTACAAGCGCTATTTGATGTAATCGATTACAACGCTTATGCAATCGATTACATAGTGCAGAACCCATCCTTAGAACTTTATAAGAAATCTGAGGACCTCTTGACCGCCTTTGACAAATCCTTACCAAACCCAACCGACCTCGATAGGGTTCCTTCGACCTCGCCCATTTTTGCTACCTTTGTCTTCACTTGTCCAAACTTTACCCCTTTGACCGACCCCTACCGACCTTGTCCGAGTTCTACCGGCCTTGATCGACCTTGTTCAGATTCTTACCTTGAGATAGTATATCTAAGTGCCAACCCGGACACCTCGTACTTCATAACGATTCACCTGTTTGTATGTGTTTATGATTGACGCACATGATTACGTTGGTGGCATTTGAACTCGGTCTATGTGATGGCTTGAGATGAGGAATGTGTTTGGATATACATAAATACTCATGGGGGTGTATGGCATTATCCTAGTCAGGTCGAGTTGAGTCTGGTTCCGGGTTATACATTAATGGTGTCGTGGTGATATTCTCTATATAGACGTGAGATGCCGGGACCGGGTGGTGAACCTTGCGAGGACCATGGTCAGTGCATCATTAGGCCCTTGTGTGGGCGGTATGTTACATAGGGGGTGTATGACGGGTTACCCTTGCGATGAAGGACTATGTTCCTAGCCGGGTCATACATTGATGGTGCCTACGTAACATACGACATTTGCATGACGAAAATAGGATGGTTGACTGCATAGTACGAGAAGTACTGGGGGGCCACGTCTGTAGGGAGATCCTTATGACACCTATTTTGGTTGATCACCATGGGGGGTGAGTCCTATGCACAACAGAGTGACCCTGACGTATTGCAGTAATCATTCGTACCATGGATTTTGGCCTATTTCCGGGAAGGTACCACATTGCATGATGAGAATTGAGTCAGGAGCATGCATCATGCTAGATATTATAAGTCGATTTATGAGATGTTTGTGGATGTCCGTGTATGTTAGTGTTTGATGGATGCTTTGAATGTTTGTATTGATATGTTAATGACCGTGTTGCTTCTTGACCGGGTTGTGTCCCTTTTTTGTTGTATTTATTGTTGTTATTTAATATGATGAACTCACATTTGCTTTTGTTGTACCTTGTGGTTTGATACCTGTGATGATCGCGAACCGGTTTCGTGTGAGCAGAGGGGCAGCAGTAGGTGCTTTTGGGAAAAGACCAGGTTGTTTAGAGCCGTCGTGTTTTGTCGGGATGTCAATGGACATGATCCCGAGCAGGAGTTGCACTTTGCTAGATGCACCCCTTGTGTTTTAATGGATGCACTCCTTGTTTTGCTAATTACACCCCTGACTTTTATTTCTCTTCCTATTTCTAAAACACTTAATGTATATTTTGAGACATAATCTTTTGTACTTGTAATTAAATTATGTCTAGTATGTGCATACATATATTCAAAATGTCTTATAAGTACCTTTAATTACGTTTATTTTTCCATGAGGATGGTCATTATATGCTCGCGAAAAAATTTATCATCGTTTTCACAAATAACAAAAGAGGTGTTCTTTTTATTAAAATAAATTTATATCATGGTTATGCGTTGGTAATACAGTAGCGACGTGGTGGGTTGTTACAAAACAAACCAAAGTCAATAGTACCTTTAATGTAACGAAGAATTCTCTTTGCAGCTTTCACATGCATGGTAGTTGGAGACTCCATGTAGCGAGTAACAAACCAACAGTAAAGAGAATGTCAAGCCTCGTGCATGTCAAGTAGCGCAGACTTCCTACTAAGCTCTTGAAAGATGTCGCATCAATCTCTTCTCCATCACCATACTTGGATACCTTGGCTCCACATTCCATTGGGGTGTTGATAGGCTTGCAATCCTTCCTCTTGAATTTCTTCAACATGTTCCTTGCATAACCTTCTTGTGTGATGAAAATGCCTTCTTCGCTTTGCTTGATCTCAATGCCAAGGTAGTATACCATCAATCCAATGTCATTCATCCCAAACTCCTTCTTCATCACTTTCTTAAATTCTTCAAACATGCTTGGATTGTTTCTAATGAATACTAGGTCATCCACGTACAAACATATAATTAGAATATCTCTATCTTTGATTTTGACATATAATGCATGTTCGTGAGGACACTTGCTGACTTTACATCCATTTGGTGTATGTTCCACTTGTTTTGAGTTGCCAAAGAAATAATTAGTCTAATAGTTTCCAAGCGAGCAACGGGAACAAATACCTTATCATAATCGATTCCTGATCGTTGACTATAACCTTTTGCCACCAATCATGCCTTGTATCTTTCAACTTCTCCTTTGGCATTTTTTTAGCTTTGTAGACCCTCTTCACACCAATCACCATATGCCCTTTTGGAAGTGAGGTTAACTCCCACGTTTTATTTTTCTCAATCACCTTGACTTCTTCATTTATTGCATATCTCCACTTCTTGCTTTGGACAGCTTCTTGAAAACTCACCGGCTCACAATCAGCAAATAGACAAAATAAAGTGAGATTATCTTGATTCTCTGTTACCTAATAAAGTTCTTGCAAGCTCTTGAAACGTGGTACTCTTTCGCTTGAACTTTCATCTGAAAATGGTTCTTCTTGTTGACTTGCGGTCGATGAAGTTGGGGGAGTAATAGTCTTTTGTCTTTCTTGTTCCATCTTTGGTTGTTCCATTTCTTTGTCCTCCATCAAGTTGAGAAGTAAGTTGTAGTTTTCATCTTGTAGACTCCAATTCCATTCTTCTTCTTCATTGAACTCCACATCACGACTAATGATGGTCTTTTTATTATTTGGATTATAAAGTTTATAACATTTAGAATTAGAATCATACCCGATGAAGATGAGCTTTTTACTTTTTTCGTCAAGTTTTGACCTCTTCTCATCATGGATATATGCATAGTCTATGCTTCCAAACACTTTGAGATGGGAAATCCCAGGCTTTCTTCCATTCCATGCTTCTTGCGGCGTCTTTCCCCACATGATTTTTGTTAGCGAACGGTTTAGAAGGTAGACATAGTTGTCACGGCTTCGGCCCAAAACTCCTTTGGCATATTCTTACTCTTGAGCATACTTCTTGCCATGTTGAGAATGGTTCTATTCTTCCTCTCGGCTACTCCATTTTGCTGCGGGCTTCTAGGAACGGTTAAAGACCGTCACATTCCATTATGATCACAAAATTCTTGGAATTCTTTGGAAGTGAATTCTCCACCTCTATCGGAACTTATGGTTTTGATCTCATGTCCACTTTCTTTTTCTACACTGGCCTTGAACTTCTTGAAGACTCCAAAACCTCCGATTTTTGCTTAGGAAATATACACATGTCTTCCTTGAAAAGTCATCTATGAAGAGAAGAAAATAATTACTCTTACCGAGTGAACTTGGCTTCAATGGTCCACAAACATGTGTATGTATGAGCTCGAGCAGCTTGTTGGCTCTTGAGGAAGCCTCATTCGGAAAGCTCTTTCGACATTGCTTCCCAAGTAAGTACCTGTCATATAGTTGATCCAGTTGACTGATGGAAGGCAATCCTCTCACCATTTATTTCTTATATAGCAATTCAAGAGCACCAAAGTTGAGGTGTCTGAATCGCATATGCCATATGTAACGACCCGCCTTGTCGCTACTATATCAGTAACACTTAATCATGTCATTAACATGATTTAATTAAAAAAAGAAATCCTTTAATTTGATTATAAAAATGGTAGTAAAATTTTCCTTCGCGAGCACATAATCTACACCACAAAGTGCATACGTAGATGAAGGTACAATTAACATTGCAAGTCATTTACAGGTAAAAACGTAATTTTATTAGATTTACAAATATCCATAAGTACAAACTTTTCAAAGAAGCAAGAAGTTAAACAACGAAAAGTAAAATATCAAACGCAACCCTTGGTTGGGATCTGATCCATCGTCGTCTCGGTAACTCGGCGGTTCCAACCAAAAAGAGGTCATCTTCCAGGTCACCTACTGTTGTCCGTCTACTCACATGAACATGGTTCGTGATCATCACAAGTACCAAACCACACGGCACAACAAAACAAGGGTGAGTTTATCATGTAAAATAACAAGCACAGATAACATCAGTCAAGGAAGGCAATCCAAATATCCCATATCACCACAATATCCACGCATTTCATCACGCAACCAACATGGACAGTCACTCAAAACATTCCACAAGTCAAATTATAATGCCTAGCATGATGCATGCTCCTAACTCATATCTCAGCATGCAATGTGGTACCATCCCGAAAATAGTCCATCTCGATGGTCAGATGATGCAGTAGCTTGTCAGGGTCACTCTGTCGTGCACAAACCGCTCCCCCCCAGAGGTGATCAGCCATGGGTGTCAGAAGGAGTTCCAAACAGACGTGGCCCCCAAATATCCCGGTACCCTACAACTAATCATCATATTTCCGTCGTGCAAATGTAGTATGTCACATGGGCACCATCAATGCATGACCCGACCAAATCCTTCCTCACAAGGGTGACCTGTCATGCACCCCCATGTACATACATACCGCCTCAATCACGGGCCACCTCAACATGGGCTCATCGATGCACTAACTGTGGTCCTTGCAAGGTTAACCACCCGTTCCTGTCATCTCACGTGTCTATACATAACATATCACCACGACACCATCAATGTATGACAGTCCAGGAACAAATCCTTGTTGTCTGGGGTAACTCTTCATACACCCCCGTGGGTATCTACGTATATCCACTCGCATTCGATAACCATGGGCATCATCAATGTATGACCCGGTCGAGGAACAAATCCTTCCTGGCTGGGGTAACTCTTCATACACCCCCCATGGTATCAATGCACAAGTCATCATCTCATAAACCAACCTTTTACTATTCCAACATTATCATGTGTTCATTACATACACATCAATAGTAACACAACATAGACTAGGAAGCCGATGTAAAGTATTGGGTGTCCGGGTTGGCACCTAGATACTACATGATTATGAGATATGAATTTGAACCAATCAGATAAGGTCGAACAAGGGCGAACAAGGTCGAACAAGGGTGGACAAGGTCGAACAAGGACGTATAAGGGCGGACAAGGGTGGACAAGGGCAGACAAGGTTAAACAAGGGCAGACAAGGTTGGACAAGGGCAGACAAGGACAGACCTTGGACTTCATAAAAATACCAAGGACGGACCCAACACTATGCATTCGATTACATAAGAGTTTATAATCGATTAAAACAGACAACACTTGTTCGATTCAACCGGTAAGACTTTTGATTGTGTTGATACCATGGACCTGTGCAAGGTTGCCCCAGATTTCGAATGCTAAGTTGTACAAAGTAGGTTTTTGGTGGTTAACTTGCACCCAACAGCGAGTGTGTATAATGGTTAGCTAATATCTGACCTCTGACACCATTGACGCATGACCCACGCGCCAGGGTCATTTAAATGGATTACTTTTCTATGAGTCTGATAGCTCTCTGAAATAAAGGAAATGAGTTCATTCGAGTAAGGGAACCCGGTAGCCCACAAGGAAAGGAAACGAGCTCATCCGAGTAAGAGAACCCGATAGCTCACAAGGAAAGGAAACGAGCTCATCCGAGTAAGAGAACCCGGTAGCTCACAAAGAAATAAACTTGAGCTCAGAAGCTCTAAAGAAACAACCCCGCGTAAGGAACCCGGAATATTGACATCCGCCACAAAGGGCTAGGAGTCACATTCAGCATATATGTATATACTACATAATGAGCTCAGTCCAGCATACCCAACCCGATATTTGGCACCTCCACAAACACTACTAAAAGGTGTGTTGGGAGTTTACAGTATCAAAGTACCGACTTCACACACATACACAGGGAGTTCTTACAACATCAACTCTTCCACGAGGACACCATCAAATTCTTCACACAAGAACACCAACAAACATAAACACATTACATCCCATTCGTTACAAGGCATAGTTTTTCTGGAACAGGGACATGCAGATATCTTCATAGTTAGACTCTCTAGCCCCCAACTATGGTATCTAAGGCATTTATTAACATTATAAACTTTCCCTTACCTAACCCAGAGTCCTTCTCGCACAACTCAGCGATGCTGTAACTCGATCTTCTTAAACGGAAGCTTGCCCGAACGCAGCGTCCTCGCGAAAGCCGAGAAGAAAAGGATCGGGCTCCGTTCTCTTTGAACTTTATGAAGAGCGGTCTAAAGCTTCCACTTAGGTCACGAGGTTCCTCTTAACATAGGGGTTCCGTGACAAGTTACGATGGTCCTTGGCGATTCAGAGTGGTTGAAGGGAGCAGTTTCAGGGTGTGGGTAAGCTTGAGAAAAAAAGAAAGGAGAAAAAGGCGCAAAGAAGAAGAAAAGGGAACACACTTCCGCTGCGTACTCTGATGCCTATATATACCCAGCTGACAAGACATGCCCACTTTACGTGCACGAACAACAACCACATACCAACAGAGTTGACTTAACACATCCATCATCAAACACACATACCAAGGCAGAACCATAACAAATAGCAATTACCAAAATAAATCAAATAATCAAGCAACATAACACACATCAAAAGTCCAGCTCAGCAAATTCAAAATTTTCAGGGTGTTACACCATAGCCAATAGGCATCCTTGTAGCAGGCCTTGAGGCACTTTGCATTGTCGTGTTGAATGTTTAATAGAAACATTCTATTTCTTGGCATAGGTACTTTAGCAATCAAGTTATTTTGATTGTCTCTTAAAAAAGAGTATTATTCTTTAAGTGAACATCATACACTTTCTCTAAGAGTTGCCCCAGACTCAAAATATTATTCTTCATATTGGGCACATAGTAAACATTAGAAATGAATTTGTGTCTACCATCTTTTAATCGAATAAGAATTTTACATTTTCCTTTTATCGGTGTCTTTGATTCATCTCCGAATGACACATTTCCATTCACCGATTCGTCAAGTTCCACAAACATGTCTCTCTTTCCACGCATGTGATTGCTTGCCCTTGAGTCTAGATACCATGTATTCTCTTATTCTTCTACGGTGTCGTTGTGTACAATCAATAGAGTGTCATCTTCGTGACTCCTATCTTCCATATAGTTTGCTTTTTCCTCAATCCTTCTTGTAAGGATTCTGCATTCAGAAGCATAATGGTCAAACCTTTGACAGTTGTAGTGTAACGACCCACCACGTCGCTACTATATCACTAACTCACAACAATGGCATAAACTCATTTTAATAAAAAGAACACTCCTTTGGTTACTTGTGAAAACGATAGTAAATTTTTGCGAGCATATAATGACTGTCATCATACAAAATACACATACTTGAAGATATTCATAAGACATCTCGAATACTTGTTTGTACACGTCAGACATAATTTAATTACAAGTACAAAGATTACATCTCAAAATATACATCAAGTGTTTTACAAATAGAAAGAGAAAATAAAAGTTAGAGGTGTAATTAGCAAAACGAGGAGTGTATCCATTAAAACAAGGGGTACATCTAGCAAAGTGCAACTCCTGCCCGGGATCATGTCCATTGACATCCCGGCAAAACACGGCAGCTCCAACAACTCAAACTTCTCCCAAAAACACCTAATGCTGCTCATCTGCTTACACGATCTTGGTTCGCTGTCATCACAGGTACTAAATCACAAGGTACAACAACGTAAAGGTGAGTTCATCATATTAAATAACGAGTACAACAGGAAATAAGCACAACCCGATCAAGAAACAACACGGTCATTAACATATCAATACAACATTCCAAGCATTCATCATATACCAACATATACGGTCATCCACAACCATTTCATAAATCAACTCACAAAAAATCTAGCATGATGCATGCTCCTGACTCAATTCTCATTATGCAATGTGGTACCATCCCGGAAATGGGACATCCCACTGGTTAGATGATGCAGCAACATGTCAGGGTCACTCTGTCGTGCACAGGAATCACCCCCCATGGTGATCAGCCAATGGGTGTAGAAGGAGTTCCCAACAGACGTGGCACCCCAGTACCTCCGTACCCTATAGCCAATCATCAACCCCATTTCCGCCATGCAAATGTTGTATGTCTCTCATGGGCACCATCACTGTTTGGCCCGGCACAGGGATAACTCGTCCTGGCTGGGATCTCCATACCCTCCCATGTACATACATTCTGTCCACACAAGGGCTCAGTGATGCACTGACCGTGGCCCTCGCAAGGTTTACCACCACTCAGTCCTGGCATCTCACGGTTTGTCACCCACACATGGACCCGACGATGCACTGACCGTGGTCCTTGAAAGGTTTACCACCACCCAGTCCCGGCATCTCACTGCTATACATAGAATATCCAAACGCATTCCTCATCTTGAGTCCTCGCATAGGCCGAGTTCGAATGCCACCAACGTAATCACACATGTCACTCACAAACATATTCAGACCAGTATGAAGTACAAGGTGTCCGGATTGGCACTTAAACATATTATCTCAAGGTAAGAATCCGAACAAGGTCGGTCGAAGGCGGACAAGGTCGGTAGGGGGGTCGGTCAGAGAAGTAAAGTTTGGGTAAGAGAAGACAAGGGTAGCAAAACGGGCGAGGTCGGAGGAATTCGGTCAAGGTTTATAAGAACCCGAGTTTGTATTTCACCAATCTACACAAGGGCATAAGGGAAACCGGTAGCTCATTTCCTAAGGGCAAACAAGCTTTGCCGAGTAAGGAACCCAGAAGTTCTCAAGAAAGGGTTTGGCCTTAGCAGTTCTAAAGGGGACATCTCATCACGGGGGTGAGGAACCCAGTCTCTCTGTAAAGGGAAAGATGAGTTTCTTGAGACGACACGTGTATGTAACCTGGTTGTTTAGAAAAAGAACACAAGCTCAACCTAGTAAGGGAACCCGGTGGCTCTTCTCCCGAGAAGGCTGAAGCTCATCCGAATTAACAACCCGGTAGCTCTCTTTCTCTTTGGTGAGGTAACGAGCTCAATAGCTCCAACGCATCACCTGAGTAAGGAACCCGATATACCTTAACAAAAGGAAATGAGTCTTAACAACTTTGAGGAAACAACTTCCGGGTAGGTGACCAGGTCTACAAACGTCCGCAAACAAAGTCTAGGTTACGTCCTACATGCATGCATGCATGCTACGTAACCCACTCAACTCGGTCTACCCATCCCGGTAGCCGACATCAAACAAAGGATTTATGGCTATGTGTAACCCAGCCAACCCATCCCGGTACTCATCACCTTCGCAAACACTTCCGCAAGTGTCTTAGAAACCTTTCAGCATCAAAAGGCCTACTTTGTACACATACACGGGAAGTTCTTAAAACATCTACTTCCCTTCAAGAACACCCAACATCAACACAAAATAACATTCAATAGATCTAAGACATACCACATCCCGTTCCCAAAAGGCGTACCTTTTCTGGGAAAAGTATCACATACACACCAGGGACATGCAGTTATCGTCACGGCTAGACTCCCTGGCCCCCAGACCGTGATACCTACAGTTGTTAAGAAACACGATAAACTCCCCTTACCTAATCAGAAGTTCGTCCACGAGCTTCACGATGGTTTGTTCTTAACTTCTGCTCCGACCATGATATTCTTCTTGGTGTTGGGATTCCGCAGCAGCTACGATGGTTCTCGTAGGTTGAAGGTGACAAGGAAAGGGGTCGAGAACGAGAGGTTTCTGGGTAAGTTGAGAGAGAGAAAAGGAGAGAAAAGAGAGAAAAGCGTAAGGAAGAAGAAAAGGGAAAACACCTTCTGCTGTGCACTCCACTTCTTATAACATGGCTAACTACGCATGTCCCCTTAGCGTGCACAGTCAGCAACCACAAAACAGCAGAGTTGACTCACGTCCAATACCCATCAAGCACGCATACCAAGGCAAAAGCACTCAAACAACAAGTTATAAATAAACAATTTATCAATCCACATAACACATGTAATCAATCAACATAACATACATCAAACATCTAGATTAGCAACTAATAATCCGGGTCGTTACATGTAGCACTTGATTTGAGACTTGTCACGCCTTGGTTGGGAGCTACCTCTTCCATGACCTATTATTGAACTCTCTCTTCGATTTTCATTGGCGTAGTTGTTGTTGAAGCTTACTCTTCCACGTCCACAACCTCTTCCTCGACCACGGTATCCTCCTCATCCTCTTGTGTTGCCAAAGTATTCTTCTTTTTCTTTGGTGTTGAGTTGTGACTGAAGTAGTTGTTCACCAACCCCTTGTTTCTTCTTTTGTTTCTCCTCATAGGCTTGTAAAGAGCCCAAGAGTTGCTCTATTGTCATAGCTTCTAAATCTTTTTTTTCTTCTATGACAGTGATAATATGGTCGAATTTCGAATCTAAAGATCTCAAAATCTTCTCCATAATTTTTACATCATATATCTTTTCATCATTTCTTTTTAATTGATTAGTCACTGTCAAGACTCTAGAAAAATAATCGGAGATACTTTCGGCATCTTTCATGTGTAAAGTTTCAAACTTACTTCTTAGAGTTTGAAGACATACAGAGGTTTATAGCTTCTCCCATGCTTCCTTTGCGATGGTTGCCTCCGAAACCTTCTCAAAAGCATCATCATCCAATCCTTGATAGATGAGATAGAGAGTTTTCTTGTCTCTCTTTCTTGAATCCTTCAAGCTATCCCTTTGAGCTTGGGATAGAGTAACTTCTTCTTTTGGCTCATCGTAGCCTTTCTCTACCATTTCCCACACATCTTGTGATCTAAGGAGGGTCTTCATCTTGATACTCCAATTATCATAGTTGCTTTTTGTGACCATAGGGACTTGGAAATGAACCATGTTGCTACTTGTCATCTCTCTAAAAAAGGATCTTAAGGCTATGAATACCACTTTGTTGGAATGAGGATATTTAAGAAAATGAAAGCTTTAGAAAGATTTGGAGGAAGAGAACACTTTATTACTATACAACTTTTTTTCTCTTGGCTTGATACAAAATGATGGAGAACTTTCCTATTTATACTAGTAGCACCTCCTTAACCAATGGCTAGGATTGTGCTAACACAATTCTCATCTAATGGCTACATATCATTCTCTAGAATTCTACATACTCTTCTAGTTTAGTTATTTACGGTGGTGGTTTCTAGATACAACTATTCTCTAGATATTTTTATAGAGATATCTAGAGTGGACTATTCTAGATTTTAGGCTAAACATCTCTTGGATATTTCTAGATATTAGGTCATTTAACAACTAAGCCTATTAGACCTAAATCAAGTTTATTATTATTCAACACCCCCCCAATTCACCTATTATTAAGGAAAAATATATTTATACACTTAAATGCCTTTTGAAACTTACAAAAAGTGAAAAAAATAAGAAAAATACAGATATGATAAATGATATCAAAATAGATAAAAAAAAGAAATATTAATGAATATTTTAAATATAAGATATTCAAATATCATCATGTAATTATAACTATACATGCATATTATATATATGCATTATTTTATGTATTTATTGTTAAAGAGTTCAAATACATGTTTAACTATAAATTTATAGGTTTTATTTATTTTAATTTATTATAATTATGCAAATAATTTTGTCAATGCAATTGATAAATTTGTATGAAAAATAATGATTTAAGAGTAAATGAAATTATACTTTTTTTAAGAGAAAATACTTATGAAAAAAATGAACAAATTAAATTATTTCTACATCATTTGAACCCAAGAATGATATTGACAACACAAGGATAGAAGGAAATGAGAAGCAATTTTGCAAAGTTCCTTATACATGATGGTTCCTTATACATGATGATAAATTTAACACTCTCTAGAATATGATACTGAAAAGTTTTCTCAAATTTAGTAATATTGACTATATTAAATTTATGCATTAGGTTTATTGGTTAAATAGATTTTGTGTCCTTCATTTATATTTAAAATTTTTAATTTGGTCTCTTAAGTTTAAAATATTTTATTTTAATCTCTTATAATATTTTTATTAAGTCAAATTGATTATTTTGTGAGTTTGATACTAATAATTTAAAGTTTAATATTCCTCACAATTTATGATATATCAACAAATGAGTCAAATTTATATCAAAATAGAGAAAAAAGATCAATTAACTTAATGATGATTTTTCTTAGATATATATAATAATAATAATAATAATAATAATAATAATAATAATAATAATGACATTTTCTAAATATAAAAGACTAAACTAAAATCTAAAATATAATAAATAACCAAATTCTATTTTACCAATTTTTTTGGGCTCTCCTAAATTTTTGGTTGAAGCTCCACCATTAGTATTGGTGTGAAGATTTTGATACTTTTGAAAATTATGAAGATAAATAATTATTTTGATTCTTAAATGTGTAAATCGATAATAATTTAATTCTTAAAGAGAATAAAAATTATGATTTAATTCCTAAATGTGTAAAAAAATGTTACAATTATATCTTATAGTTAGTTTAGTGATGTTATTTTATCATTAAACTATAACTTTCATGAATATTAGCATGTATTTTTCAAATATCAATTTAATATTAAATTATAAAGTTAAAAGATTAATTTATCATTAATTTATACATCGGACATAGTTATAACACTTTGTACACATTTATTAATTAAATTAGAGTTTTAATTCTGAGACTAAATTATCACATTTTAATTTTGAGATTATTTTATCATTAAATTCTAAGGATGAGTTTAATAATAAATTATATTTTTAGGATCAATTTAATTTTAATTTTGAATTATAAATATCAATTTATCATTAAACTTTTCAAAGATGTAATTTAACACACTTTTTATAATATATATAGGGACTAAATTTGAATTTTATATTTTCTTAATAGAGGTCAATTTATCCAACAAAATAAGATCAATTGTCAGAGGAAGGTTTATGTTGGGTGGTAAAAAAGGTGAAGAAGGGCAGAGCTTGTAAGACGAAACACGAGATGGAGGCAAGCAAGGACAAAATGGCGTCGATGTTGAAAACCTCCGTCAAGAAGGTCATGGCGATGCTCCTTGATAGTCATCACGCCAGCGTTTGCAGTGCCGCCTCCAGACTCGACGAAATCGCTATTGACCAACACAATATTGTTTTTGTCGTCGTAGATCCGCATCTCCTTTTAGTGCACGACATCGAGCCAGTTCTCGACGGCCCTCAATATTTGTTCCTTTTAAGGAACCAAGATAGAATTATCAAAGTCTTTTTTTGCTTCTTACATCCCTTTTTTGCTTATTGCACCTCCAAAAATTCCCGAACAGACAACAATATCCGTATACCCAACCACCCAACACCACCGCGCCGCACCTCCACCCAACCAACCATCCAGCACCAACGTGGATGACTCTAGTGCAGGGAAGAAGGCACAGATGAAGTTGAGGACGCAAGAGAGGTGTAAAATGTAACAACATTCCAAAAATGTTTTTATGGAATTAGATGATTTTTTTTAACCTTATGGAAATGCTTTTTTAGAAGGTTAAATTGTTTTACATAATTCCAGCATTAGGTATCCAACATAATTTTTTTGATAAATACTCAATTCAATCCCCCTAAAAATATATTTCATTGACATATAAGTTATTGAAAGATAAAAAACTTTTGTTATATTCCTAAATGTATAAAAATAATGACAAATCCATCTTGTGAATAATATTAAAATAATATTTAAAAATAAAAAGTAATTTATCGATATTCTTATGATAAATTATTTCTATCAATTAAACTTTTAATTTGATAATATTTTATTATGATAATTGAATCCTCACTCCCTATGTTAATAGAGATGTTATTTTTAATGGGTCAAATTAATGCTACTTTTACCGGTTAAACTAATGGCAAAATGAGAAAACAAATATTATGTTATATTTCAAGGACTCATGTAAATAAAATACTGTTAGTGAGTAGTGACTGAAATGAGGATTTATCCTAATTTTTCATATTAAATTTATAAAAAAAAATTACGAGAGATATGATGAATTGATGAGTGACAGAGTGAGATATTTTATGGGGGGAAAAGAATGCAGGTACACCGGACTCGAATACACTTTCACGTTCTCGTCTCTATTCCCAACTAGCATTCACGTGTCAGCCATGAATTTCGCATTGCTTGCTTCCATGCTTCTCTACAAATCATAAGCTCATTCTCATTCATTCACATCATCACCTCAACACTCCAATCTTGCTTTCACAATGCTCCATCACCCATTACTTTACGCTTCCAAAATCGCCACTCAGCCCACACTCTTCGTTCCGGTTTCTTCCGCCGGAAACAGCGCCGGCCGTTGTTCGTTTGCCGGAAATTCGTCCGTCCGTGACGTGAGGTACTTCACTTTCAAATTTGCATCCACTGGTTGTTATTCTCAAGCATATTAGGTTATTGGCAAGCGCAAGTGGTTTCGCGAATTGACATTTGGGTTTATTTTTGCTTATTAGATCGTTGAGGTTTATGAAGCAAGCATCGCGAAGCAAATCGAACAATGAACTTGGAGTTTTTAGCGAGGTACGTAACTTAATCATAATGCACTCAAGTACTTCGAGTGGTTTCTCATTAGCTGTTGTAAATTTTGATTGAAAATTTTGGCATAGGTCAGACAATGGACCGTGCCAGGCATAGGACAACTACTGTTTATGGTGGTCGTGCTCAAGAAGGGGTTCTTGAGGTATATATGTCATTTTATGTTACGTGCGTCATTGGCCTTAAGGCGAAAACTCTGGTTCTGAGTAACAGAGAGCATGATTGTAGAATGACAGGAATTGGTAATGCAACTCGATATTGAATGTACATCTGCGATCTGTCCATGTGAAATAAAAAAAAGAGAGCAGGGTTCACAGATATGAAACCTTTTCGAATTTTGAAGTTAGTCTCTCATTACTTCTAGGATGACCTTTAAAGTTCAAATTTTAGTCTTAAAAGCAAATAGTGGGATGAAATCTATGCAATTAAATGTCATTATATTTCAACCATGCTGCAAATTTACATTGACTTTTTTGACATAACTCTGCTGCAACATTCTTGCTTATGTTTACACCTTATTGCTCTTCAACTTTGTTAAGTGCCCCATCGCATATCTGCTGTTGAAGCCTATCAATGTATCAAATACTCTAACCTATGCATCTTGTAAGTTGTGACGTCTTACTGTTTGCAATTCCAGGAAGAATCCTCCAAGGTGATAGAGAGGAGACCATCATGGAAAGTTTTTCCGGGCCAGGCATTTCCATTGGGGGTATCAGAAGTTGACAATTGCATCAATTTTTCTATTTTTTCACAACATGCAGCTGCTGTCACACTTTGTTTAGTACTTCCTGAGAGGTAAATTTAGATATTCTCTATGTAATATTAGGTTAGTTCAAACTTTAAAATATTTCATGGAATTAAAAAGATATATATTTGAAAGATGTATTTTGTTTAATTTTATCTTAGCCCCATGTAAGCATTCTAGTCATGAGTATTTAGTTTCTAACATTGTTATATTAATTGGATTTCTTTTGGCATGGCCTCATGGCGCTGGAGCAACTTAAATAAAACTAAAAATGTAGGATATTATTCATGCTAGGAAAGTGTAACTGTGTAGGTACGTTATCAGTTTTTATTGTAGCTTTGGTTTATGGGTATTAAGGTTATATATTTTATAATAACCATTCATTGACCCTTACTTATTAACTTAGGCTTTTAGTTAATCTGATTGACAAAATGGCCTACAGTTCAATCTTTCTTGTTCTCAGTCAAATTAAAGCTTTAGCCCCCCACCCCACCCCATGTTGTGTAAGTCATTTAAGGTCCTGATGAATTTTGATGAGGATGCAGACTGCTACATCTTTCCAATGTTCCATACTTTGTAGTTAATCCTTCCATACTTCATACCTTGCCATTTTTAAGACCAATTTATCTTTTGCATCCAATATAGCTTCAATTAATTGGAGTTCTCTTCTGTGGCTTGACTATATGTTGGTTTTTTTTTGGATGAGGTGCGAAAGTGATTTTGCAACATAATGCACTTTGTCTTGATAAGATACATTTTCTTGACTGCAATATTGCCTGAATTATCCAGCCATTAAACATTATGCTCTGACTCTAGTTTTTTTAAATCGATATAACCATAAAAAGTATCGATTTTCTTTTTGTTTTGCACACTTATTTTTTTATAATGTATTTTAGGGGAAGTATTGACGCATTGGATGGTGGCATGATAGAAATGGTTTTGGATCCTGATTTGAACAAAACTGGGGACATTTGGCACATATGTATTGAGGTACCTTCTATTAGATTGCCTAGACTTTGGCCTTGCCTTGGTCTTTCAGTTGAAATTGTTGTTATAGGTTCTGTAACAGCTTTAAAAATACAACACCTGCACAATTACCAGAGTAGCTTTCCAAATTGTTTAAATAAATAACATTTTCTGAGTATTTGAGTATAAAATTTGCATACATCTATGCAATATCTTCCAGCTTGCTAATCTTGTGTCAGAAATATCTCATTGAGCAGGCGTGTATTGACTTTATTTTACCTACACTCTTCTAAAAAATATTAGTCAGTATGGTGGGAACTATATGGCATGTTTATTTGGAAGATTACCTTGCACTGATATTGCACGTGATTTACTTTAGTGTTGAATGGTGATGCCCTTTGTTAAAAGGTTTAAATATAATTGGACTGTATGTATTAAATTTGGTGCAGATATACCTTGATGACTATGTAGTTGAAATCTATTTTAAATTTGATAAGCTTTTTACTCACTCACTCCTGATTTTTTTAAATGGAAATATGTGTACATTGGCTATATGGATGAAAGTTTTATTAAGGAGGAAATAGCCTGTTGAAAGAGGAAAATATCTGTCAACAATGTCTTTCATAGTAAAGGATATCTTCTCAGCCCCCTTGTTGCATTTTTCCTCTTTTCTGTCAAGATTCTGTTTCTGTTAAGAAAAGTCTGCCAATACCCTCATAGGAAACTTGATTGATTTCTTGTTGTGTCAGTTAACTTGGTTGATCTTAAATTTATGGAATTCGTGCAGTGATTATGAAATGTTAATTAATATTTCTTCATGCAATGGGGCACACTTCCTTCTTGACTTTTTTATTTTTTATTTTTTTATAATGAGAATTACCTTGCTATAATAACATCAAACTGATTCAAGGTATAACAGTTTTTTGAAAGAAAAAAAATTATTGTTTCATATACTTATAGCCTATAGGATAAATAATGAAGTTCTCTGGCATAAATAAATAAATGTACGTCAAACTGTTCTTATTTTACTTAGTACAAATTGCCGATAATGCCGTTATTTTTTTTAAAAGACTAGTACTGGAACCAATTGCGCTACAAGCTCATTGGTTGACATTTTAATTTCTTCCATTTTATCAAAGTTTAATTGTTCAGATTTTGCAAAGTTAGTCCGTGTTTCTTTCAATTTTTTTTTTTGGGGGAGGGGGGGTGGGGGAATATTTTTTTTCTTTTCAAAAGCTCCTAGAAGTTTAAGAAATAAGGTATGATGCCTATAAATAAGAAGAGGGGTTGAGGGTGATTTTTCTTGTTTTTTTGGAAAGGATTGGACTCTTGGAGTGGGGAGAGGTTAGGGTCTCTTGAATACCCCAAGTACTACTGTAATTGATATCTAGCTCTATTACCAAAGAGTTGTACACTGGTACTGGAGATAATACACATTTCTATCACTTTATCTACTTTGTTTATTTTCTTCTCTGTCAAAACCCAGTGTTATCAGAAATCAGCCAAAAGAAGGCCTTGATCTAGGGAAAACATTGTAATAAATATCACTTATGAGCAATAACAGCCAATTGTGCAGGAAAAATACCTCAGAAATATTTTGACGCTTGTAATTTTCTCCCCAGTCGAAAGGCAAGCTGTCAAAATATTTCTGAGGTATTTTTCCTGCACAATTGGCTGTTATTGCTCATAAGTGATATTTATTACAATGTTTTCCCTAGATCAAGGCTTCTTACAAGCTGATTTGTGCTATGTCTATGGCTAGATTCTGCCTTTGCTTTGTATGCTATTACACCTGATGTCTAGTCTTCATTTGACTGTGGATATGTTTCTGGCTGAATGAAGTCTAATGTATGCTTCCATTTTCATCATTTTTGTGGCTGCAAATACAGAAAGATCTTGTTATATATGAGATGAATGTCCGTGCATTTACAAGTGATGAATCTAGTGGTTTGGATAGTAACATTCGTGGCAGCTACCTCGGTGTGATTGAAAAGGTAATATGTGTGTTATAAATTATAATTAAGACAAACCTGATGTATCACTTTGATTCATGAGTATAAGTTTCTAAAAGTTACATTTCCTTGTGTTTATGAAATGGATTGAAGAAAGTTTCCCTTTGGGTCCAACAGCAGTTCAACCATTAAAATATAGACAAACGAGAAAATAATGTTATACTGACAAAGATGGGGATTTGAATAGTGGGATGTTGAAGTTCTGTAGTAGTTTCAAACCTTGATGGAATAACATATTGCCTCTTTGCCAAAAGTAATGGAAGGTATCTCCTTCCCCCACCACTAGAAGGGAACTGATTTTGATGTTAGAGGAGTCTAAAAACAGTTAGTAAGGAAGTTTCAGTCTCATGAATCTTACTTTGGCAGGGATATATAGCTTTCAAATCTGAAGGATAGGAATAGGATAGACTTTCCAAAGAGAGTTATATTGGGCTTATTGAATCTTTATTTGATATCTCATAACAATGCATGACATTGACACAACAAATCTTAATACACTGTGTATGCAAAATATATGCATGTTAAAATCCTAGAGTGGTTTTAAACCTTCTATAGAAGATGAGAAAAAAGTCATTTTCTTCATGTTGCACACAGAATTGTGATGAGACTCATAGTCATAGCTATCAAATTTCATTCTGTTGGGTGGCACATGATACTTTTGTGTTCAATTTGTTCTATGGTAAAGTACATGCGAAGTTCATAAATCTAGTAGTTCTTAGATATTGTGTTACTGCCATATGTTCAAAAGAAGCTTTGTATGTTCTTGTTAGTTAGCTGGAAATGATATTTTTGCAGTAATCTTGTCAGATACAACTAGAAGAAAGAAAGTCTTTATCCTAAAAAGCTTTTCCCACAAAATTATGTTACCATTAGGTATCACAGAAAAGGAGGTTGTATGCAATGCTTTGGTGGCTACACACCATCTTCAATTTTATGAAATATAGCTGTTTATTTATTCCTATATGCTTCATACTTATTATTTAAACTTATTTTATTGCTTGCCTATTAGATTCCACACCTTCTAGAGCTTGGTATCAATGCAGTAGAGTTGCTGCCTGTCTTTGAGTTTGATGAATTGGAATTCCAGAGGTGTCCAAATCCCAGAGATCACATGGTAAACTAGAAAAGTATGCTTTGTTTTTTGTGTCAAAGTTTCTTATGGGAGCTCTTCCTTATGTACTGTGTATTCCCAATAAATAAATAAAAGTAAAGGACTTCTGTCCTTCTGTTTACACATGAATTCTGAAGAAACTTAGTGCATGATAACTGAATACGTATGGGAAGCACAACGATATTTTCATTTTCAGAGTTAATGTGCAAATCTTAAACAACCAAGTATGGTTGTGATATGTATTTTTCTTTAATGATTGAAGAGATCAGAGTATGTAACTTTAGGTTACTAAGTGGCATTATATGACACTGATGGTTGTATTTTTGTTTTCCAAGATTAATACATGGGGTTATTCAACAATAAATTTCTTTGCTCCTATGAGTCGCTATGCTAGTGCTGGTGGAGGATCAGTTAATGCTTCCCGAGAGTTCAAGCAAATGGTTAAAGCCTTACATTCTGCTGGTATAGAGGTAGTAATGTTAATATTTCCCTAGTGCAACTTTGGAGTGGTAGTATGCTTTACATTGTAATTTCATGGTTTTGTCTTATTTTATGTAAAGTATTATATACCTTTTGGCTCTTTCAATAAATCTTATCCATATGCAGGTTATTTTGGATGTTGTCTACAATCATACTAATGAGGCTGATGATGCCTTTCCTTACACTACTTCGTTTCGTGGCATAGATAATAAGGTAATTTCAATAATGCCAACTTTCTCTCATTTCATAATTCTACAACAATAAAAAAAATCCTAGTGAGTTTCTCTCTCAAGTTGTTTGTCCGTCATTAGAATTTTGGAAATATTTAGCTTTGGGTTCTTCTATCCACTAACAACTTTTTACTGTGATGTTAGTTATATAGAACGTTGAAAAATGATTTTCTTTTTCGTTATGAAAACTTCATTCATTTCTACAGGTTTATTACATGTTGGACAATAATGGGCAATTGCTGAACTTCTCTGGCTGTGGTAATTTTATATTTTTGGTCTAACCATTGAGATTCTATCCTTGCATCTTTATTCTTATAAGTTATAAAATTTCAACTGCATACACCTATTGTTAAGTTATACTATTGAATATATTTTGTTAACTTTGTGGGTTTTCTATATTAATTTGATACTGTATATGGTGTTGGGACTCGCTCTCCCTTACTGGGTAGAAAATTTGCCAACCCTAAATTTAAAGAACTTTTTTTGCAAACAAAACAGGCACCATTCATATGATATGGTAAATTGGTGTAACATGGACAAGTAGGCAACAAATACTTGCCAGTAGGAAAAACAATAGCACATGAATAGCCAGACAGCTGTAATAGATAGCATGTAATGTTGTCCATGAGGCTGGTCCCAGTCCAAGTTACCTAAATCCAAGTTTTCTTCAGGCCCTTGCTAAGGGTCAGGCTTGGGCCTAAGGCTGTGAATAGTCCAGGAATAAATCCTTACAAATTGCACTTTTTGTACAAGGGAAAATTTGAAGAAATTTGGTGAAAATTGCAACTGAGGATTTGTTAGAGGAAAATACAGAGCAAAAGAACTGATGCATTTCAAATTAATTAGTTTTTTATAGACAAGGGTATTTTCATCCTAAATCCTAGTACTCACATTTTTATTATGGCTGCTCTGACAGAAATAATTATTTCGAGAGAAAATTGACGCGAGTAACAAAGGCTAAGAAAAAAAAATGAAGAGAAAAGAGATCATAAATATTTACAAAGTTGTGTAAATATAGAAATGGATTAGGCTTTTGGGTTAGCCTATGTCAAGGCTAGGCTTGCCTATAAAATGGTCTTGGCCCAATGTTTGGCTCGGGACTGAAGTGTGTTCATCCCAAAGCTAGGCATGTCTGGCCAAGCCAGCTAAGCATGCAGGTTGCCAAACTCCAGAATCCACCGTTGTAATGGAAAGAAACCAACATGAAAGGAACGACAATCTAACCAAATTGTTGGACTACTTTTGTTAATGCTCAAAGTGTCAGGATGTATCTTCCCTTTCAATGGAACCTTTCTTGTGCAACACCAGGGTACTCTTAAATTTCATGAACAACTTGCAAACTATTTCTTATTTTTCATAACATACAGTAGCAGTATGTGGAGCTGTGCTTTTTTGTCTCTGAGAACATTTAGTATGCAGTACTTTATTTCTGTGATTATTTTGAAAATTAAGAGATATCAATGTTTAAAAGTCTTATGACTGGGAGGGAATGTTTATCCGCAGGAAATACATTGAATTGTAACCATCCTGTGGTCATGGAGCTAATTCTTGACAGCCTAAGACACTGGTATGGACTACTTATATAAAATGTTATTTTTATGATTCTGAATTGTATGTGTCTTGATATATCTCGATTTATTTCATACAAATTTGAATTCATTGAATACCAGCTTCTCCATGTTCATTTGTATCTCATAAAATTAATACATCATAATTTATAGTTTTCTGGTTTCTTAAACTGATACATGTTCATGAAGCTCTCTTATTCTCAAGATTTATGTATGTTCTCCCCCTTTTTCTGTGATTCTTTTATACTCAGTAATCAATAAATGTTGGCTTGTGTGCAATTTGCATGAAGGTCTGGTAATGTCTGACTATTGCTATTAATTTTTTGAAATGAAGGGACTCATCTTTTAGCATTGGAAGTACTAACATTTCCAAACCAACTTAAGCCATAATTTTCTTTTAAGATCCTAATTATTCAAGCAGTATTTTGTTATTTGAATAACATTATTACTTTATTGTAGGGTCACTGAATATCATGTGGATGGATTTCGATTTGATCTTGCAAGTGTCCTGTGTCGAGGAATTGATGGCTCCCCCCTTAATGCCCCCCCACTTGTTAGGGTAAATAATTAATATGCACAAGCTATATTTAATGAGTTCAGTTTTCATTTTCTAGAACACTTGGTTTTGTTCTTATCTGTTAGTTCAGCCGTGTGAGATCACAAACA
This sequence comes from Glycine latifolia, assembly GCA_013407115.1. Classification (NCBI taxonomy): domain Eukaryota; kingdom Viridiplantae; phylum Streptophyta; class Magnoliopsida; order Fabales; family Fabaceae; genus Glycine; species Glycine latifolia. Next base: position 10,140,521 of record CM023944.1, on the reverse strand, counting down.
ATCCGAAACTACTGCCAGACATGAGTTGGACATTCATGTCAGACATATTGCAACACTCTAAAACTTCTAGACATTTTAGATTTTCATTGTGTCAAAATGAACAAATCCAAACTGAAAGCACTTGATTTATGCCTCCGGTTTAATGGGTTTTGGACATATAAAGAATAGTTGGTACAGCTTTTAGTAGTTTAAAGGAATAAATCAATGAGAATCCAAATTTTATCATAGGATGTTAATAAAACTAGACCTGTATATTGTATTGGACTAAACAAATACAAACTATAAACAATCAATTTAAGTCTCTAGTTTAATGGGCTTAAGACATCTAGAGTTCCTACAGCTTTCCGTAGTCTAAATAAATAAATATATGAGATTCCAAATTTTATCACAGGTTGCTAATAACATTCCAAGCATTCATTGCTGGGAGAGCTTGAGCAACTTAAGTATCTGAAAATTGGCAGCTTTACCTATTCACAATGGTACTGGTATTGGGGTGGTGGAGGCACGCAGGGCGTTAGTTAAACAGATGGATAAATAGTGGTGACATAACTGATTTCAATTACTCATGAGCTGAAAGCCTGAAACCAATTAAAGGATTCGAAAACAAGCCTTTCATACAAAAGAGATACAGGAAGAAAATGCTAAATAAAAAATCTGGCTTTTTGCTCCTTTCAGACATTAACCGGCTAAAAGTGCACAATTCCAGGGCACCTTTTCTTCTTAGAACCCTCCAAACCTTGAAGACCTTCGAATCAGATGGAAATTCAAGGCTATCCTGGTTAGAAATTGCAAGCCAAAAGGAGCTGACCAACTACATAAAAATTTAGAGCCAATTAGAACCTGAGTTTGAGTTTATTTGGTTTTTGGTCAGTTTTGGTTGATTGGTTTTATCTAAGTTGGTTAGTTTTAAACTCACCTACACTTTATAGATTTGAAGACAACAATTGAGTAGTAATGTTCTCCCTGAACTAGAAAATTGAGAATTTATAAATTTTAATGTTTTAGTCAACTAATTTTTATGTTCTTTGCAGGAAATTGCTAAAGATGCAGTATTATCAAGATGTAAAGTTATTGCAGAGCCTTGGGACTGTGGAGGTCTCTATCTTGTTGGGAGTTTTCCAAATTGGGATCGGTAATATTTTTGTTATTATCGTTTCTTATTTTTTAAGTGATTATTATTATTTTATGAATAATATTGAGCCTCTTTGCACATGCAAGGGTAAGGTTGCGTATAATATCCCTCCCCCTTACCTGCGCATAGTGTGGCCTCCGGGCAATGGAGCACGTGGTTTTGGAATAATATTGAACCCTGGTCTAGCGGTAAAGTTGCATCATATGTTGATGAGCTTTCTGCCTGGTCAAAAGCAAACAATTTCACCTATGCAGGCTTCATGATCTTTGTGATTTCGTTAGTGTATAGGTTACTAGTTTAATTTTTTTTATTTCAGTGGCTTGCTATCATGATATTTGCCATTATTTGTTTTTTGTGGTTGCGACCTTCATCACTGGCAACTTTGCAGTGATTATGTATGAAAGCACACCACAAATTATATGACATAAAAATCAACACGAGTTACTTTAATTCTGTCATTAAATTACTTAAGGTTGTGGTATTGTTTTTAGCTCCTCAGCATGAAATGGTCACTCCAATGACATATAGTCTATGTTTTTGCCAATGGTCAACATCTGAACTGCACCAATATGATTTTATTTTTAATGCTGATAAGATGATTTCAAGGACATTATCTCTGCTAATTACTGGAAACTAGTTCTTCCATGGAGAAGTTAATCTATCTTTAAAAATAGAAAGCCTGTTTTCTTCATTAATGGTTTGTTTTTGATGTAGGTGGGCTGAATGGAATGGGAAATATCGTGATGATGTACGGAAATTCATTAAGGTAATTCTAAGAGGCTAAGAGTAACAAAATATTTAATTTAAATTGATCATTTGATCCAGATTGTTTGACCTCTCTTGTGGTTTGTTAAGTACTATAATTTGCATAAGGTTGCCGACATTCTATTAAAAGGAAATAGAAATCTTTAATCAACTGTCTCCTATGAATATTATGTTTGGAGTAAGAAATTAATATGGAAAAACTGACGGGTTTTGTAATATGTTATGATTTGATTGTGACTTATTTTGATTTTTCCCTTCTTTTGTTGTTTGCTTTTAAAAAGGTAGCTGGCATGCTAGGAAAATGAAATGGTATTAAACTGTCTCCTGTCAAAATTATGTTGTTTGGGGAGTAAGAAATTCAGATGGAAAAACTGACAGGCTTTGTGATATGCTATGATTTGATTTGTGACTTATTTGATTTTTTCCTTCTGTGTTGTTTCCTTTTGAAAACATGTCCTAGGGTGATTCTGGTGTGAAGGGGAGCTTTGCAACTCGTGTCTCTGGGTCTTCTGATCTTTACAGAGTAAGCTGCTTATAGATTTATATGTTTGTTAACTTTATGGATTTGATATCAAGTTGAAGACCAACTCTCCCAAAGCTTAAGCTGTGAAGTAAGAAGCCTGAGAATGGCTTTATGCTCTAAAAAGTATGAAATTGAACTTTTGGTGCTAGAATATTAGATAAAACTACTGTAAATTATTCTCAACTCAAGCACAGCATTTTATCCTTCTCATCTAACATATATATATATATATATATATATATATAATATAAGGTTGAATTTTCTCACATATTCCTAACTTCTTCATAAATATAAGGGTCAATCTGGTCTTTCTAGAACCCATGAAGCAAAATGCACCATTCATGCCCTTTCTATTCTGTCTCAGTCCCACTAAGTTATTGTATTGAAATTATTGATCTAAGATATATTGTAGCTGATTTTTACCTTAATTTCATGAATTTTTATACTCTGCTATATGGAAAATCCTATAATGATCGCTTCCTGCCTTCGTTTGTTTATCTTATAGGTGAACAACCGTAGGCCATATCACAGTATTAACTTTGTTATTGCACATGACGGATTCACCTTGCATGATCTTGTTTCATACAATTTCAAGGTACCTCTTCTTAATTCGTTTCTTCAATTTGTTATTGTTCATCAAAACCTAGTATCTTTGTTGGTTCTTGGTTTTGTAGCACAATGAAGCCAATGGGGAAGGTGGAAATGATGGAAGCAATGATAATTTCAGTTGGAATTGTGGTTTCGAAGGTAATTTCCAAATTGCAATGCTTTATTTACTGTCTACCGTTTAGCTATGCTTGTTTAGGAATGTGGATTTGCTTTTTTGGGAATGTGGACTTTACAATGTTATATCTATGTTCAACTTTCAAAAGTAACTAGCTACAAATGCAATTATGACCTTTAGCAATGTTTCTTTGTTAGGAAGAGATTGAAATTTATTTTCCTTTTACTGAAAATTGTTATTTATCTGTATTTGTTTGTCAGGGGAAACTGATGATGCTAGTATAAGAGCTTTGCGATCACGGCAAATGAAAAACTTTCATTTGGCATTAATGATATCTCAGGTACATAATTGGATTACATTTTGGCATGCTTCATTTGTTAGCAGAAAATTTTGTTTGGAATCCAAATACTGTCTTTTCCTGGTTGCATATATCGAATTTTGGTTAATTTGTCTTTTCAGCATTTTTTTGGGTTAAAACAAAAACTATCTTCAACTTTGGCTCTCTAACAAATAACCCCATATGGTTTCAATTTGGCAATTAACGTGTTTTCTGAAGTTTCAACATATGACAAAGGCAAATAACTTGAAATAAAAACTGTCCAAATGTAGAAACTTCATTTGAAATGAAGCTGCTCAATCACAACAGTAATATAGGGATACACTTGTTAAATCAAGTTTTAATCAAATTATATACTCAATTGATCTGTTTTCCACACTTCTCTTCACCTCTTAGGGGGTGTTTGGTACCAGGAATTTTTTTTATGCTCGGGAATCATTCCTAGGAATCATGAATCCTCTTGGGAAACATAGCTAAAAATTGAAACCAAACATTGTTTGATTCCCAGGAAAACATAACTAAAAATCCTTACTTCAAAACATTGTTTCTTGGGAATATTATTTTTAAAAAAGTAAACCAAACATGGGAAACTTTGTTTCCCAACTTTAGATTCCCAGGAAACTAATTTTGTGACAAACACCCCCTTAATGGTTGGGAGTTGCTACTGGCATATATTGAAAGTGCGATAATTGACAAATTTAAATTTAAAACCACAGCTATCTGCAAGGGTCAAAGTTGAAGGGGAGATATTTGCATTTTAACATTTTTTATAGAACTATATATGTAGTTTAGGCCTGTGTTTGGTAGTGTTGAAATGGATTGGAAAGGAAGGGAAAGTTTCAAAAATTAGTGTGGGTCCCACCTCCACCACACTACTTTAATTCAAATATTTTCTTTCATTTTATTTCTTTTCACTTTACCAAACACACCCTAGATGTTTATACTATATTACTATGTCTTAATTATTTTTTCTTTTTAAAGAAAACTAGAAGTCACAAATATATGGATTTTCATTTGTTTTGCATTTTGCTACCACTGAAACCAGAATAATGATTTAATATTTTGTAATGAATGGCCAGGGTACACCAATGATGCTAATGGGGGATGAATATGGCCATACTCGCAATGGAAATAACAATAGTTATGGGCATGATACTGCCATTAATAATTTTTTGTGGGATCAGGCAAGTTTATAACATCCCTTTTGACCGCTTCCTACTATAGACCATTTCTTAATGCAGTATCTTTCTTCATGCTAAATAGTTGGATGCACGGAAGAGCGATCACTTCAGATTTTTCTCAAAGGTGATAAAGTACCGGCATGCACATGAAGTATTCAGTCATGAAAGTTTTCTCAGCAAGGTAATATCTTTTGCTTCACATTTTAGTAAGATAATATGGTAAACATCGCTATATTTATATTAAAACAAACATACACTGCCATTTATGCTTATGCAACAGTTTTTATTTTGCAGAACGACATAACATGGCATGAAGACAATTGGGAGAATCCTGACAGCAAATTTCTCGCATTCACGTAAGAATATATGCGTATGTTAAATTGGGACTCGAGATAGAAAAGTTATTTGTATTTTTAGTAATGCTTTCACACAACGGGGCTCCTCAACACTACCTTGGGATATCATCTTCGTATTGGAATGTACTTTATGCGTAATGCTTATATAATGGAAAAACGGAGTTTTTTTTTTCTTTTTGCTTTTAAAACATTTTTAAGAAGAGAATGTGTATTGCTCATTATTGGAGTTAGCCGAGACTGATGACTGCACTTGCTTACCCCTTTGTGCTTGTGTTTACGCATGTGCTTGCAGGCTTCATGACAGGAGCGGGGGAGATATCTATTTGGCATTTAATGCTCACGATTACTTTGTCAAAGTTCTGCTGCCCACACCTCCAAAAAAGAGAAACTGGTTCCGTGTGGTAAGTTTTTCGATTCTCGGGGCATTTCCAAAAATACCTTCTTTTCACTTGCATACATAATTACAATGCATAGACTTAGAGCACTACTTATACCCATTAAAAGCTAAGGAGCAAACTTGGTTCCCAGGGGAAGACAAAGGTTTGGGCACCGTTTGTGAGTCTAACCATAGTGTTTCATGTCCGAAGGGGATTAGCATTACATCCAAAGGGATACCTTGGGTATCAAACACAGAAAAAGTAATTTTTTATACATGAGAATAAACCTTCAATTTGGTCCCTGAAGTATCACCCTCTCTCCTAAATAGTCTTTAAACTAATGAAATTGTATGGAACGTTCCTTACAATTTTTTCTATATAATATTTAATTTGAATTCTGGACGCATATGCAGGCGGACACTAATCTCAAATCACCGGATGACTTTGTCCTTGATGGTGTCCCTAGCGTAGGAAACACGTACAATATAGCTCCATACTCCTCCATTCTTCTTGAGGCGAAGTTTTGATTGCAGAAGCTGTTGTATAAAAACCTAAAAGAGAAAAACACTAGAAGACGCATATGCATATATACTAAACAAAAGATAACTGCATCTGCATGGGAACTGGGAAGTGTATTTCAGCTACAGGTCAAGGGGAACAAAAGCGGAAGAGGAAAAATCTGAAATCTTATCATTTCCAGAATGGAGCATGGCATGGAGTTGGGTTACAAGCTACTTGAGGCCGGTCTTATGAATTTGGATTATCATCACCACTTTATCTATACATATATTTGTAAATTTTATTTGAGTGTAATAAATGCATTATCTATTTATATTTTATATATTGTTTACATTGTAAATTTGACTTGAATGGAATAAATGTTATTAATTTATATTGAATCGTCTAAATTTAATAATTCCCTTTCATGGTTCTATATGTTCTGAACTCAATTTCTTCATTTTATGAACAGAATTAAGTTTTAAAATTCTTTTTATGATTTCAAGGCATGAATAAAATTAATATTCTCTCCAAATTCAAATATAAGCAAAAGCACCTAATTTTACAGTATAATGATGTCTTTTGAGTAAATTGAATCAGTTATCCTTGTATTAGCTTAATTTAAAAATTATAAAGATAGAACTTTCTTTTTAAATAAAATATGAAAAAGAAAAAAAAAATTGGAGCGTAAGTTTCAAGTCATCTTTGTCTCGTTTTAAATATTAGAAAAATGGAACCATGACAGATTTATAAAACCGTAAAGGGTGGTGTTTCTGGGAATTCACGAAATTCGACCGTTGGTTGCACAAAGTCAAAAAACCACACCAACACACCGTTATATACAACTATTCTTCCCTCAGACTCTGAATCCAACCCTTCTCTCTCTCTCTGCAACGCTCCAATGGCCAACAACAGTGAAGAACAACAGCACAACTCAACAAGATCATCGATCATGGAGTGGAAGCAGATGCATCCACTTCACCAAATCGCAGAAACACCCACCCACAAGCTCCTCCTGAAGCAATGGCTGAAAGAGGAAGAACTCATCAACAGCCGCATAGCGTTGAAAGAGACCCAAATAGATTCAACCCGCAAAGAGATCACTACCCTCTACATCTTCTTCTTCCTCTTCCACTCCACCACCCTCATGCTCCTCTTCAACTCCTCATCACCCTCTTCCTGTCACAGATCGTGGGTTCCTTCGCTGTGCTCTCTGTTATTCTCTCTGGGCCTTATATGGGCCTTGCGGTACAAGAGCGACGTGGAGGCCCACGTAGAGAAGATGCTGCAGCGGGAGAAGGAGGACAAAGGGTTGCTGGGGAAATGCGTGGAGGAGTTGAAGAAGAAAGGGTTGGAGTTTGATTTGCTGAAGGAGGTTGATGCGTTGAGGAGGGCCAAGAGTTTGAGGGTGGAGAACAAAGAGGTTAGGAAGTGGTCTTCCAGGGACTTTGTTTCTTTGTTCTTCTTCTCTATGGCTTGCTTCTCTCTTGCTTTCATGAGGGTCATCTTGTGCAGTTAGGATTTGGGATTGGTACTAATATGTACTTAACTTGTTACTATTTGTTTGGTTTTGGGTTGAGATTTTTGGTATGTATCAATTATTAATTATTACTATTTATTGATGCAGAATGTACTGTTCTGCTTTTATTTGTGTAATTTGAGAATACTAAATGTAACAGAATTATAATCCTGTTTCGATTTTGAGCGTGGGTTGCAAGATGCAATGATGTGTTCTGTTTCTTATTTATTGCAAATTGATACACAAATGGATTTGAGATTTTGGTGTTAGTCACTTATAATTGCAAGGGTGGCAGGTGAAGAATCTTGCTAGCATTTCTCTAATTATAATTCCTTTTTCAAAATCATTATCTTCTTTCCATGTAGAAACCGGATTTGGCAAGATATAGGTTAGTATGACTAGAAGTCGTTCACCTAGGCTGTTATTTTTTTTTTTGTTTCAGTGTTAGGTTATTGAGTTTTTTAAGGATCAACTAGCACCATGATGCTGTCAAATTTACCCTGGTCCTGAGGGCCCTCTATGGGAATGTCCATACAGAACATTGCTTCGAGGAAGATCCTGCACACATTGAAAATTGAAAATATACTTAATTTCTTCTACTAAGATCCTGCAAATTCAAAGCTGAAAATATTCAAGAGACCCTGACCCTCTCCCCACATTTTAAGAGTCTATTGCTTTCCAAATGACTAGATCAATCTCAGCCCAATTAACTAACTAACTTCCTCACAATTTCCTGAAAATGAAAGAAATGCACACTAACTCAGAAATTGAACTTTGGATAAAATAGAAGAGCTAAAAATGTAAGGCCAATGAGCTAGTAGCTCAATTGGTTCCAGTACTAGCCTTTAAAAAAATAACGACGTTATCTAGAACTAGAACAGTGTGATCTACATTGTTAAAATATTAAATCAAGCCATGAAAGTTTTACTGTGAAGGATCTAGTTCGATTGATGAAGGTTCGTGAGTTATTGTAAATCCACCCATCCCCAATAGAGAATCTACTGGACCGCCTGAACAAATATTCGTAACTGAACAAATATTGAAGGATAACTTCCATATTAAGACTTCTTTACTTTACATTATTTTGTTAGAAACAATTCCCTATATAAAAGGGTTAGTGCTATGACATGTACTTGTATCAGTGAGTCAATTCAGAATCAAGAAATTGTTGAAGTATTCCTCTTCCTCTCCTTTTCTGCCTATGTGTGTAAGTGTGGAGCAATTTCCTTCCTCTCTTTTTGGTTTTGCTTCCGCTGTGTAAAGTTTGTGTGGGGGTTTGAAATTTGAATTCTGTGTCCCACTGATAACATACGTTTATTAATGCCAGATAACTTAATTATCTAACCATATAATATAAGCATATGTAGGAAATGTGTTGAAGTTTGATGTTATTATAGCAAGGTACTTCTATGATAGGACCGATGAATCAGTTTGATGTTATTATAGCAAGGTACTTCTATGAAAAGAGAGACAAAAAGTCAAGTTGGAAATGTGTTGAAGATCTCATAGTGATAGGACCGAAATAGTATACATAAGTAGGAGACACAAATTAACTGATAGTATATACAAGTTGCACTAATAACTTAACACAACTTACTCCATTATCAAAGTGAGACCAAAGTGAAGTTATTGGTGTGACCTTAAGCCCTAAATCGATTGCATGAGTTCAAACCAAGTTAACTGATGCAACCAAATCAATCAAGTTTTCTTTGACGGGAACTAATAAGGTTGATCCAGTAGTTAGGAAAGGGTGAAGGGAGAAGGGAAGAGGATGAGATCGCAGGTTCGAATTCTGTCAGCTGATTAGTCTAAGAAAATTAACATTTGCTGATAAAGAAAAAACTTTGTTTTTATTTTTTAATAGAATCATAATCTTTAATTAGACAGAAGAGAAAAACTGCAGCCAGGGGCCAGAGAAGATATCCTCCGCAATGAAAAGACATCGTTGACAGATGTTTGCCTGATAATGAAGAGTTGTTACATAATAATAAGGATTTTATGGCTCATATCAGTGTTACATTATAATAGTCATAACAAGCATTTTATTGCTTTTAATGGAGAAACTAATAAGGACTGTTATGGTTTGTTAATAAAGTGAAGGGTCCTTGGTCTTGTCTATAAATAGTCAGTGATGTTTCATTGATTCACACAGGTAAAGGTAAGAAGATCTCTCTCTATCTATAAACACTTATATATTCTGTACTTTTATTGGTGAGAGATCATATGGTATAAATCTTGATAACAATAACTATCCTGTGTAGCAGACTTCTGCTTACTGAATAAATTATTCATATTTATATCATGAAATAAGATTTTAAATTTTTTATATTTAGTATTAGAGTCTATTTTTATAGTCTTCTATTCATCTTGTTGTTCACCTTTATATGTTAATTTTATTTCCACTGTATGTATTAATTCTTTTCGGCAAATATATACAGAGGTATGGTAGAAACATGATGCAAGATACTGATATGTGCCTTAGAATGAAATTTTAATTGAAATTATAATTCACAGTATTCTTTTTCTGGAAAAAAATTGACATTGCAAACACAGGATTTTTTTCTCTCGAAATATTAAAATTTCAATATGAAAAGCACTATGCATGATTTTGTTGTATGGCTTTAAATATTTATGCTTCAATTGCTATCATGCTTATATCAACGTGATTAAAAAAATATTATGAATTAATGGTTCAAGCAATGACTTCAATGTCTCATGGTTATTTTTATTATTTTATATTACTGTGCAATATATATTGCCTTCATCTTCCTGCTGTTTTTATATTTCAATATTAGACCCATTAGCATGGTTATTTTGGCTTCTCTATTAAGATTTCTCTCATAAGGTACCTTGTAATATTGCAATATGCTACTGCTGATACTTAAAGAGCAATTGTGCAGGGAAGTGTAGTGTCAAATTTGATACCACCGTGGGATTTAGTGGTTTTGAACCAAATTATTGTTGCGTCGATTACTTGTCATTGATATCTTCATTACATTATTAATGACTATTAATTTAATTTTACTAGTAAATTGATTTTCATTGAATTATTTTTGAATGGGATATGTCGCAAGTTAGGACTATTATGAACATGTAATTCATACGCTAATTACATGATAATTATTATTGAACCTAATATTATTTGTTAATTGAAGAATATTGAGAGAATGATTCAATTGCTACTGATTTGCATATTATGTTATGAAATTATTTGTATTCGAGTATTTGAAGTTGTATCATTACATTACATAAAGTTTTATTGATATTTAGAAATTAATAGCCATAATACTCTTCGAAAATGTGATTTTCCACTAAGAATTAATTTATTAACTTTGGATTCACCTTATCGGCACCAATTGGTAATAAAAACTAAAGAAATTTGTTTGCTGAAGAAATAATTTTATTTGTCTAGTAATCTTTATAATTTTAATTATTGATGGGCATAACATCTTTAATTAATTGAAATTATATATTGATTTATTTAAGATCACACAAAGAATTAGACATAATATTGTGATGATTATATTTATATATATTTTTATCTCACAAGATTTTTTGTTATACTTGTATAATCAATTAGGATAAAATATTAAATTATATTTCTTAATCTACTCACAAGAATTATTAAGTAAATGTATATAATTTAATAATTTTATCATAAAGTTATTTTATGAATCTAATTGAGTAAAAAATTGACTCACATGCAAGTTTTATGTCTACAAGGTATTTATATTGGTAAATATGATATTTGTTTTACATATTATGAAGACTTATATGAATTAAATGTTTAGGAATAGCAATAACATCCTAGACAATGTTATAAAGAAATTATTAGTTGACCCCAAAAGAAAGTAATAATTTATCAAGTTATGGACTAAAAGTCTATTTGAATAAAAGGTTAGAAGTGTTTTTGAGAGCTTCTCTATTAGAAAAAAAAAACTCTATATTTTTAGTAGAAAAAATCTTAAAAACACTTTTGACTTGTATCCAAATAGACCCTAAATGTCATGATAGGATATTTCTATACTCATATACATGATCTATTTCATTATGATGTTTATCTTCCATATATAAAATTTATAAATTCTATACATATCTTGTACCAAAAGGTTTGAATTTACAAGTTAAGATTTATCATAACATTGATATTATATTATCACGAATGGGTTTATATTTTATTACCTTATACTCACATTCCAAAAGTTAGTGGAAGAAAAAATTATTAATAAGTGAAAGTGAATTTTCTAGACAAGTCAAATTTGAGAAAATAAGTAAAGAACCAATTTAAGGAAAGAATTTATTGAATGTTATGAAATTATATAACAAATATAAAGTTTCTAGTCTTAAATTTGTCAATTTTATTGAAGGTTAATAAATAATTTTGGACTAAGTATCCTTGTTGAAGAATAATAAAGGTAAAAGTTCCTATCAAAAAATAAAGGGAAAAGACAAGGCAAACATATTGGCATAAAGTAAACATTAAAGGAGATTTAATATTTATTGAGTATATAGATAAATAATCAATGTTCCAATATATAAAACTTTGCTAGTTGCTGTATTTTGGAATCATATGATTCACATGAGACTTACGGATTTGCATTAAAGTTTATACCGTTTTCATTATGCATATTAAGTTTGTTATTTATAAAGTTATGATTCATTTGAATCAATATAGTTTGGATCCATTTTAGTTTATTAGAAAGTATTATACATTGTAATACATGAAATTTCAAGCTTTAAGTTACATGGTCATACTTAGTTGTTGGTAACAGGGAGAATGTTGGAAAATATTTTATGACTCATATATTATGAATTGATTTAATTACTTATTATTATAGTTAATTGCTTGAGAATGAAGAATTGTTACATAACATCTCATTCAATAGGAAATAATTTTTACAATAATCATGATAAGCATTTTTAATAAGCATTTTATTATTCTTTATGGAGGAACTAATTAGAACCCTTATCGAGGAGGCCGTGTCTAGAATCTTTTAGGTCTTAGACAGATTTTGTATTTAAAAAATTGTTAGTTAAGATTAAATAATTAAACAATTTAAACATCTCATTCAATAGGAATCCATTTAACAAATATCTTTACAATATAGTTTATCTCAACAAGTTAATTTAAAAAATTATTTTCTTTTGAAAATGACAACAATTACTAGCATTATTAATAATATTATGTAAACATTACATGCATATAAAATAAATTAATTTTTTAAAATATAATTTAGTATTTCTAATAAAACATTAATTGATTTTTTTTGTTAATACTTCTTTGGTTATATTTGTTTCACGAAATTTAAGAGAACTACTATTAAATTCATGTTCACTAAAACTTCCAAGATTAATATAATATTTCTTTTAATTTATTTTCTTTTAAATTTTTCGATTAACTATTATAAAGTAAGAGCTTGGAGGAGGCCTAAGAGGCTAAGACGATAGTCTCATTGGCCTTGTCATAGCCACGATTACTCTAACTGTTATGGTTTAATAAAGTGAAGGGATATCTCATTTTATCTATAAATAATAATATGTTCCATTGATTCATACACTTTAAAAAAGATAAAGGTAAGATCTCTCTTTTCTATAAATAATAATATATTTTATATTTTTACTTGTGAGAAAATATATGATATAAAATTTGATAATAATTAAAAAATATATATTTTTGTATACATTTATATTTATTGAATAATTATTTATGTTTATATCATGAATGATAGTATTAACAACATTGAAGATGTTGCATATAAATCTACAAAATTTATACTCGAATACTCTGAAAAATGTTATAAAGCGTACATTAAAATGAAACTATCCAAACATATTGTCCTTCCTCCAATTGCTAATAATTAAAATGAAAACATTTTTTTCTAAGGTGTACATTAAAATAAAAAAATCAAATATCTTTATTTTAAAATGGAAGAATCAAACTTACAAATTAAACAAAATAGGAAACTAAAATTAATTACATCTAAGTCTATAATTTAAATTAAAGTGATTAGATAATTAATAACAAAATAATAATAAAAAGTTTTCCTAAAAAATTGAGATGATTAGAATCTAACCCGAAAAATAAATCATACGTTTCTTTGGTTATTATGAGGCAAAGCAAAAGTGAAACGCGTTATGGAGAACGAGAGTGAGAAAATTTCGGATAGGATATTTTGCATGGAACAGAGGTGACGAAAGAAATCTGGTGATTTGTTTGTTGTTACGAACGATTAGTACTTCTTTGGAACGCTTGGTTTAGCGCGGTTGACTCCAAAACAAAAAGAAAAGCATTCGCCGCTTATCAATACGAACCAACACCACCCCGCATTCATATATATACCACCCCCAACCCTTTTCTTAATCATTTATTCTTCTCTTTTCTCTTTCCTCTCACAATGGCCAAAACACTCTTCCTCTTTTTCTTCATGTTACTGGCTACCTCCGCTCTCGGTCAATCTCCCTCAGCCTCCCCTGCCGCCACCCCCAAATCCTCGCCGTCTCCGCCACAGGCTGCCGCCCCCAAACCCTCTTCTCCAACTACTTCTTCCGCTCCACCACCCACCACCACCACCACCCCTCCTCCACCCGCTCCCGCCCCGGTTTCGAAAACCGCTCCAACATCTTCTCCGCCGTCCCCCACCCCCTCCTCCGGCCCCACCGCCTCCTCTCCCTCCTCCGGCTCCCCCACCGGCTCTCCCCCCGCCCCCGTCTCTCCCTCCGACTCCCCCCTCCCATCCGGTCCCGCCGTCGTCAGTGACGGTCCCGCCGACTCCCCCGCCGTCAGCCCCAGCAGCCACGCCCACCTCCACAAAGTCTCCGCATCCGGATCTGTCGCCGCCGTCGCCTTCGCTGCTGCGGCCGCCTTGATGATGTAGATCCGGTTATTGTGTATGGGTTTAGGTATTTATTTTATGATTAGTAGTATAAATATTGAGTACGAGACTTTCTTTAGAGACACTGAACATTTTGTTTTTATTATTTATCATTCTCATTAGTGAGTGGTGGGAGATCATGTTGATAGTGACTTCTCCGATATCATGTCCTTTAGGGTTTCATTTCGATAGCTTCACTCTCTCAGTCTCAGCCTACCATTATTAATATTATTATTATCATCATCATTATTTATTTATCGATGTTTAATGTTTTTTTCGGTTTTTCTGATGTGGTTAATTTGGGTTTCCTCCACTCTGATTTTTTTTTATATTTTACGGTATGATTATGTGCTTGCTTCGCTTTTCTAGTAGTTTCTCATGGATTTGGTTTACAGAATTGATTTTTGCAAATTATCGGTGCGAGACTTGAGGACCAACCGTTTGAGATTATTAACAGATAATTTTGTCTTTAAAATATATAATTAGGAGTTCGATTTTTGGATTTATAGTTCCATGAATTTTCAGTATATCAAGAGGTTGGTCTTTTTTTAATTAAGGAAAAAAGAATGGTCATATTTTGAACCTTTTATTTTAAATATCAACTAATAATTCTTATTTTTATTTTCCTATCAGATTATCTATCTATCAATGTTTCTGTCTTTAAGCAAAAGAACTTAAAAAAAGAGAGGAGGATAATATTGAGGCAGGACACAGGTTTCATGGGAGGAACAAATTTTTGTCGTGTTTTGGGGTCTTTTTTTTGTTCTGTTCTTTCGAATGGTTGTGGTGCAAATACAAGTGTTGGACTTGTTGGACAAAAAGTGCAATTGGCTTTAACAGGTGTCACATGCAAGCGCCTATAAGCGGGCTTTTACGTGTCACGGACGCATGTGCTTCGCGACATATATATCCAAAGATTATCTGCCTCTCTATTTCGCTACAAAAGCTATAACATTAAAGTCTTTTCTTTTTAAGTTTTTTTTATATCATAGGACCACTTCTGCACTTGCTTAGTGGTTATGATCATAGCATGCAGGGTACAAAATTATATCACACCAGCATCGTCATTGTGTTTTTAACTTTCTATACAAACTTAGGTTTTTATTTTTGGTCCTTTGTTCTATTAGAAAATGGAATTTATTCCGTGATTAATTTCATTCTCAGTAGTTTTACGATGCATTTTGAATTTTGAAATATCGGGAGGAATTCTCGTAAAAATTTGAAATTAGTGTCTGCGTTATGCGATACATTCATGTTGGTGCTAGGAATAATTGTTCTTGTGGTTGATGTCTGTAGTCAACATGAAATTGTAGTCTCCGGTGAAGTTTGGATTTGTAGGGGAAATATTGTAATTTAGTGTTTGTCTAAATTATATTTGTTAAAAAAATAAATTTTTTACTTTAAAAAGCAAATTATATTTATTTCTTAAAAATATAATATGTTTATACAAAAAGTTCTTATTTTAAAGTTACTTTTTATAAGTTTAAACAAACTTATCTAATTCTTTTTTTTTTCTCTTCCAAATTTTAAATAAGAGAATCTCCAATATGGGAGATGTTTAGTTGGGGTTCTTCATCCTCTTTTTGTGGTCCCGTATAATTTTTGTGGTCCATATAATATCATGTCACTTATAAAAAATTCACACAAAAATTTGTTCGAATGCAAGAAATCATAAGAAACTTCAAAAAGTTCACACATTTTTTATTTTTTTTTTATTAAAACTTAACATCTTTTAAGATTCTATAAATACAAATGAAAAATATGAATAATTGAAGAAAAGTGAAATATAAATTAAAATAATTGTAAATACTTTGATAAGTGTACTGATTGAGATCCATTTCAGATAGATATAAACAAAAATATTGAGAATTGATAAAAAAATAAAAAATAATTGGATCCATTTCAGAAAGATATGAACAAAAAGATTGAGAATTGATAAAAATAAAAATAATTAGAAATGTGGATTTTTTGTGCAAATATTCAACCAAATCATCCAAATTTATACAACATTCTCTAACCTCCAACGGTAACTTTTTTTCAATGGCTAATTTTAAAGTTCAGTCTTCAACGATTATTTTTGCATAAAGACGTTATTACTTTTTTACTTTATATTTATTACATCAGACCACCAACTATTACAGTTTTTTTACTTCAATTTCCATAACTTCTACATTCTTCCGTTGACTCTTTATGCATTTTGTTAAAATATCAACAACCTTCTACATTCTTCCACCAGACCACGCGTATTCTTCCATATTTCCTTTCCTCTTTCTCTTCTTTCTCCCACTCACGCGCCTTCTTTCTCACACGGCGGCTTCCTCACACTCCGTCGACCTCGCGCGACGCGGCCTCTTCCTCCATGCGCGTGACCTCTGGTTTGTTTTCCCCCTTTTTTTTACAAGTAGTTGATGTCAATAATATTATTTAATTCATAAATTTCAGTTCCTTATATAAGGAACATGTGCTGTTCTTGAGGGTACGGTTTCGCCACACAAACCAACTCCAACGCAAAAAATATTCAAGGAATGATTTCTTCAAGTTAAAGAACCATGGAAGCTCATGCGTTGGAGATACTCTAAGGTGAATGCGTCTTTTTTTTGTGTGAAAATAAAGTGTATGCATCTGATATACAAAAGAAAAACAAAAATTTGTAAAAAGATATTTAGAAGAATTTATGATTGTTTTGATTAATAGCAGTATCTTTATGATTCTCAAGGATTCATTATATTCTAAATTTGGTTAATCTTTTATATAATAAAAATAGATAAATTTTCCTTTGGCCTGATTTTTTTGGCCCAAATAAGGGTGAATATTTTTAGTAGTAGATCTCAAATTGGTATCTTAGACCACTTTTTGGTGGACTCCATAATGTCACATAGGATTGAAGATCTCTCAAGATCTCTTCTATTTTTTTCTGTAATGGTAGATATCATTTTTTAGATCTTAGAGAGAAAGACGAAAAAAATATATTCTTTTTGAACAATGTGCAGATCTTGAAAATTATTTTACAATAACTTATTCTCCATGTTAGATATCTTTTTACTTCCTTTATTGGAAAATCTAGTGAAGTTGAGATCTTTATTCAAGATCTAACATAAAGATGTTCTCTAGAAATTTAATTTTAATTTATTTTTTTATTATTTATCTAATAAATTGCACTAATTATTTGAGTATTTGATAGGGAGTTTTCAATGTATATTTTCTAATTTTTTATTATTAGGTATTAAGGGAAGATAATAAATTTTAATAATTTATTATTAAGCATATGAGTTTGTACACTCATTTAGTAGTTACTATGCATTCATTTATTACATTTATACTTTTTTTTTTAAAAGATACTTTATTCTCATTGTTTTTGGTTTGTATATTGAAAAGAATAAAACTCAAAATAAAATAATATTTGATGCGTATTTAAAATAGGAGACTTATTGGCAATTTACATTTTATTATTTAATAAGTTATTGAAAGGTCTTCATTATCGTAATTAATAACTTCTATTTTTAAATCAGAAAATGAAATTAGATTCTTATAAGTTATAAACTAATTTTTAAAATATTTTTTCTAAAAGTTTATTTTTAACATATACATAAGCTATTTTTAGTTCATGGAAAAAAGTATTTTATTTTATTTTCTTTTCATACAACTATTTATAAAGAAGTTTACTGAAACATAACCTCAATTGCGTTTTCTGGTGTAAAGTCTTAAAGTCTTCCATGTTTTGTAAGTAATAAAAAAAAAGTGAGAATTGAGAGCAGGTGACGTTTTTATTAAACTTTTAAATGTTTTAATGAGTAAATTTATTATAGTTTTATTGAATTTTTCTACAGTTTCAAAGCTTTTAAATCGACTTTTATATTTTAATTTTTTCACTAAATACCTATTGGCTTGTGAGTGTAAGACTACCAAATGGCTTAATGTAATAATTTGCAAAGTTAGAGACTTTTAAAATTTTCACAACTAGTACAGCCCTATTTGAAGTTTTGGTTGAATCACAATGAGTTACTTCCATTTGATAGGAAGGACAAAAATACGTCAAATTAGATGGATAGAAATAAGAAAGGTAGAAGAAAATAGGTGAAAGAAAGAATAGAAATAAAAAGTGTTTGGTTTAAAAAAAATATAGAAAAATAATAAAAATAAATGAGAAATAGAACAAAAATAATCGATAAATACAATAATTTTAGATTATTTTTTTCACTTATTTCTTTTCAACCAAACACATTAATTTTTTTTTAATTTTTTTTATCCATTTCATTCCTCTCCATTCTATTTAAGGGTAGAACTATAAAAAAATTATTCTTTAAATTAGAACATCTTAATTCATTACAATTATAAAGACTCAAAATAATTAATCTATTTTAATTTTTGGTTGTATCAAGAACAGCAAAGAAAAAAGTTTTAAGTAATTTTAATTTCAAATTCGGCATTTTTGTGGAAACAAAATCTGTCAAAATTTTTCCATGTGCATATTACTTACCAAAAGCTTACAACCATAATGAATCTGCACGTACGATTAGGCTAGATCTAACTGATGAAATACTGTAAAGAAAAATTTGGGAGGTTAACTTCAAATTCACATGAAGTTGAAAGATTCTTTTTTAATTTACTCCTAATTATTATTATTTTCATATTTTCTCATATTTCATATCACTTAGGCTGGTGATTTACTCAGATTTTAAAATAAGAGGTGTTTCTCTTCACCATAAGCCTTTATGTATCATTAAAAAAAAACATATGTAAAAAGATCCTACAGATCAGTACTCTATATATAAAAAAAAGAATGAAAGACAAACATGGGAGATTTCCTAGATAACTACTACTACTACTACAAGAGACCTAGATTAATTAGTACTCATAGATAAATCTGAATAAATCAAACCAGAAAACAGAGTGGGAAACTTATACCATACGCAAAACATAGTAAGAGATCCACGAAACAATATACATAGCAACAATTGGTGAAACACCACTCGCTGAAGACGAGTTTGAATTAGTGGTGGCATCAGAAGGTGAAGCCTTCCCAGTTGAATTTGAAGAAGAATCAGTCGCTTTTCCTGATTTGACAGTGACGGCAAGTTTCATGCCGCCAGAACAATGTCCAGGAACAGAACATATGAAGTAATGAGTGCCTGTGGTTTTAAGAGTAATTGTGGTCTCACCACTACTGTCTGTGCTAATCGAATTCCCTGCAGTGCACGACTTGTACTCACTCTCTTTAACCTCATCCACTGTGTGCCCGCCTCCATACTTGAACACTGTCATAAATAAATTAATGCTACATCATCACCCACTTCCTAATTTTAATTTTGAGAACTATACGTCTAGCAGTGATTTTTTTTGGAAGGGATGTATATAGTAAGAAAATATTTTTTATTTTGTGAAACTAGAAAGTAAATATTAATAATTAGATCTTATCCTGAATAGTTAAAATTAAAACATACAAGTTTTTTTAAAGTCACGTAACTCTTGTAATTAATCATGTTTTTGGTCGTGTGTATATGATTATATGATATCAATTTATCTTTTTCGTTTTCAGATAAGAAAGTCATTCTTACATATATAAGTCTGGTTTTGTTGAAGATATAAAATAAGAGGTGGATACTTAATTGTACATGAGAGGGAGTGAGAAAGGTCATGTATATAAATCATGTATCTATTTCTCTCTTTATTGAACATAATCATGTTATATTGAAATAATAGATACAAAATTTGAACATAATCTTGTAATATAAAATTTAATGCGAGAGCATCTATTACTTACTACAAGAAGTTTCTTATTTCCTAGTTCTTACCAAGACTATCACCCACTGTAAAGGTCTTGTCACCAGTCCATGTGCTATAATCAGCACCAATTGCCCAACCGGAAGTATCTCCCACGGTGTAGTCGGTTGCGAGGGTTGGCAGGGCCATGTTGATTGCTAGCAATGAGCCCAAAACCAAAGCACTAGAGAATGCCATGATCTGGTGAGAGTGAGAATTAATAGGGAAACACGGAAAACAGACTACAGAGGAGGCTCTGAGGATCAAGTTGGAGGATGTGTTTGCTTTATAAGTATTATTATTACTGAAATAAAAGAAGGGGATACGAGTTGTTGAGAGTTAGGCCCCAGTTTGTCGCATTTTGCATGAAGATGACTTGAGTTGCACTTCCTACCTAACGCCCAGAAAAGATGGTGTTATTATGTGTTTTTTTATTATTTGGTTTAATCACACTAATTAGAACATTTGATTCTCGATACAATTTTGAAGTATTCTCGTAAGTTTTTATTCTTTAGACGATTATGGGATTAATTCTGAATCCGAGATTTAATCACACTTAAATTTTTCACTCATTCCCAAAAGTATATTATATGAAAATCAATCTCATTTTTTCTCATAAATTTAATGTGTATTGTCAATTAACTATATCTTATTATAATTATGTGTTCTGTCTACCTTAGATACGAAATAGTGGTTGAGTGGAATTATTCTGTTGCAATCGTAATGTCCTTTGACTAAACTAAACCTTCCAATAGGAACTGAACTCATCTGTAGTAGTTTAACATGATCGGTTATGATGGATTAATTGCCAATGAAGAAAAATCAAGGGCAGATTAGAGTTGTGTAATTTATACCTATTTCCTTTGCTTGCCCAATATTGAACTATTTTTATGGAAATGCATCGTTCCAATTTTGGCTATATGTTCCGACCATATATACGGTTGGGAAGGTTATGCATTGATGCTTCGAAGGAACGCTTGTCAAGTATATTTGATGAGGGTCCCTCATTACCGTGCATAATTATATAAACACGATCATCGTTTGAAAATAAATTTGCTTACAACATACTCATTGTAACGCAACTGCTAACGCGTTATAAATTATTGCTCCATGAATATTAGTAATAAGTTTAATAACGTTCGACTGCGAGTCATGTGAAGATTATATAGGTAAGGCCATAATCATCTGGAATCATGTTATAATTTCTCGTTATATCCTTTTAACCATTAACCAATAAGTTTCCAACACGTAATGATATATATATGGGCATGCTAAATAGGTACCATTAATAATTATAAAGTCTTACACATCAATGTTTGTATGGAGGATATCGCTGCGTTGTTCTGTAGGTCCATTCTTAAGGAACGAAGACAATATACTTTATTGGACATGTGTAAGTAAAGCTTCTACGATTAAGGGATTGAAACATTTAAGAGAAAAGGTATAATTAATAATCACACGACGTAATTGACATCTAAATTCTCAATAAAAATAAAATAAAATCAACCCCTTCAAGAATGAGATTAATTTGATATTGAGGCTGTTTCCCTATAAATACGATATTTAAAAGAATTCTCAACCAGGTGAGTAGTTTATATTTGAATATAGGGAATATAGGGATATAATTTTACATCTCAAAAGAAATTTTGGCTAAACTAAACGGGGAAATTTACAAAATTTTGTGTAATTTTTGCTGCCAAATTTTCACCAAAACTTCTAGTCATGCAACGGAAGGTTGAAAAATATATGTTTCGTTTATTGAGATTGCTTTGGAGGCAAGTTATAAAGTGCAAATCGGCAGGGAAAAAAATATGGAGAACGTGGCAACGGAGAGAAGGGTTTCTTTGTGGAGACAAAAAATGAGGTTTGGAAAAGAATGTGACATCTGAAATCTTGATTCTAACATCTTACCAAATATGGTCACTAATTAAAGTTGAGTAACACATTAAATTAGTCTCTAGAAACTAGAATCATGATAATCGGTTAACTTAATCCTTTCTCTTAAAAGGTTAATTTAATCCTTAAAATTATAAAAATATTTTAATCTTTGAAATGACTAAGTAATGGTTATTTGAATTTTTGAATCATATAAATAAGAATTAAATGGTTAACATTTATCCACAAGACACAAGGCTTGTATCTCCTGATTTCAAATTCTGAACATATGTATGGAATAGACCATATTAAAAAAGGAATATCCACCTTAAGGGTATTCATAGCTGATGAAAATTAATCATTATTTCCGGAGGTAAATATTTTGTATAAGTACCATGGTAAATAAAAAAATATTAACACTTAATAATTCAAAAATTAAAATTTTATTTTTAAATTCCATGAATTAAAGTGACTTTAGTCATAAATCATAATTTTAGGAACTAATTTAGTATATTACTGACAGTTGAAAGTCTGAAGACTAGTCTCATGGGCTCCTTTGACAGGCTTACCTCTTAGTGACGAGCCCATTACGTAAAATAAAGCTACAGAGGTTTGGGCTGTTGGGTTGGGTCCCTTATTCTATGCTGACTACTTGTGCTTTTAGTCAAGGGTTCTGCTTCCTACACCAACGATTCTTCTAATACACCCAACAATGAATAGTAAAATTCCTGAAATAACCTTTGTAAAAAACGTTTAATGAACCCTTTCAAATTTTTTCCAATACACCATTCCTTCACTGTATGCATTCCGTTCGTTCTGCAACCATCATTTGCTGTGGTTCTCCTTCGTGTCGTCGGGCACGATGGTTCTGCGTTTTTTGTTGGTGGTTGTTGGCCGTAGGTGGTTGTTGTCGTCGCTGTTGTTGTTTTCCACGAGAGAGGTAAGTCGTTTCTTCTTCTGCCTGTAGTTTCATATATTTGTTTTGTCCATGTGGATTTGCAATCTGTAAGGAATGGGAATCCGTATGGCCCTTATGGATTCCAATTCCTTCTAACGGATTGCAAATCCGTAAGGGTCATACGGATTGTCAATCCGTATGGGTAATTTGAGTTTTTAATTTTTTTTTAAAAATTAAAATTTATTTTTAAAAATGAGGTTGATTGAGTTGCATGTGTAATACGAAAATTGACGATACTTATGGACACTGAATATGGATCCAAACTCAAAATTGACTGAATATGGAGTACCAATTTAAAGCTTAAACCTTTACTAAATACTACATGAAAATCTTGTCCTGTGAGCCTCGAAATCTCTTGATTTTTAAACAATTAAGCATGTACCCTTTACGGGTTCAACTTGTCTCACCCACCAATAAGTTACTTGCGACATAATCTACCCAAAGACAGTCCCTACATATGAATACTAGCTTGATACACTATCCTCTCTAGTTATATACCTATTCTACTCATGTCTTGATTGAGTTGAGCATTGATGTGTCTTATAATCTCATGTTGATTGGGTACCAATGTTTGTTTGATCCATATATATGGTCAATATCAAACTCAATATCATCACTAGTTAAATTGTGTAAATTGGTAGTTGATTGTGTATATTTTAGGGGCATTTTTGTTGTAAAATTTTCTGTGTATGATACTGTGATATGTTATGGTACTTTTGATGGGTACTAATTAAGCTGATGGGTAGTAATTTAAAAGTGGATTAGCCAAACTTATGTTCAATGTTAATTTGAAAGCATATTGTCATATGTTATGGTACCCAGATGGGTAGTAATTAAGCTGATGCATGCTGTTTAATTAAATACAATTTGTTGTTGTCATCCTTAGTTTGTAAAAATGAATATTGATTGTGATCCAGATGGGTATGCTTTGTAGTTGTTATCTAACATTTTCTCAAAATGTCAGGTTATGGCTAGAACGTTAGGATTACATCGGGCTTTGGCCAGAGAGGCAAGTGGTAACGAAGAAGAACCCCTTGCACGCCGAAGGCCGACAGCATCGGCACGAACACAACACGCAGGGACTGGTGTAGATGAGGATGTGCATGTGCCTGCTGACCAAGGTGTACACGTTGGTGATAGGGTTGCACCTGAGGAGGGAAGCATTGATGTTAAGGCTGAGGGATTTCCTAGGGGGGCCCATGACACTTCAGTGTTGTCACTTTATGTCGATCATGTCGCGACAAAAGTTTGAACATGAGAGGTACGATTGTATTTAAATATAATTCTATTTTACAATTATATTTGGCATTTATATGTAGCTAGCTAACTAACAAATATTGCAAGAACGTCCTGAGCTGAAGTTGGCATCTCATGGGAGAAAGGTCCATAAATTTGGTAGGCCTGTACCTTAGATTGAAGGGTTGGTGGCCGGTACGGGGTTAAGCCCACTTATTACCTGTTTGCTAGAAACAAGTGATAGGGATTTAATATCAGCCTTTGTAGAGAGATGACATAAGGAAACTAGTAATTTCCATTTGCCGATCGGAGAGATGACGATCACGTTGGATGACGTTGCATCATTGTTGCATCTACCAGTCATGGGTGCCTTCCAGACGTATGATGTATTGGATGTAGAGGAGGCTGTTTAATTACTAGTCGAGTTGCTTGAGGTGACCCCCGAAGAGGCTGAAGCAGAGACGAAACAATGCCATGGAGCATATGTTCGTCTGTCTTGGCTGTGAGACTTGTATGGTGTGAAGTACGAGCACATAGAGTGGACAATGGCAGCCATAGCATATTTGCTCCATTTGGTTGGTTGCACGATCTCCGCTAACAAGAGTGCCACACATATCGGTGTGGTATTCTTGGAGACATTTCGGGATCTGCATGAGTCCGATGGATTTAGTTGGGGAGTAGCTGCCCTCCAAACACGTATGATAACTTAAACTATGCCTGTCAACACCACAGTAAACATGTTGTTGGGTATATTAGTCTCTTGCAGGTACTTTTGATCACATTAACTAATTTATTTCTGCGTATTGATTAGTGTTTGGGTTTTATATAAGTGACTTATTTGTGTTAACTCTTTTGGTGAATACAATGTTGGATATACGAGCATTTTCCTACAGTTGCCAACATGATTGCAGATGAGGACTACGAAGAGAGGCAACCACGGGGATGTCGGTGGAGGCCAAGGAAGGCATTACCCGTCGCGACCTATTGTAGGCGATTAGATAGGTTGATGACCGACGGTGTTTGTTGGACACCATACACTGATCACCATGCATTCCGGGACTTTGAAGCCATTTCCCTTTTCTCAGGTCATATCAGATGGGGCCCATACATTGTCAGATACCAACCGGAGAGGGTAGTTAGACAGTTTGGATTCATACAGTCTATACCTTTCTTTGTAAGCTGCCCCCCAAATCGATAGAGGAGACTGATGATAGGTGGCTTCACTTTTCGAAGCATCTGCAGTCACTGGAGACACTGTTAGTTTCCATGGTCAGTGTGATCAAGACTATATGGAGTGGTTCTATCATATTTCGCACCCATTCATGACCCCGCCACAACCTAGAGAGTCTGGTAGGCGTCCTCCTACCTTGCATCATCATGTACTTGCTCCACCACAAGTTTCAGATGTTGCAGTACCTGATGACATGCCTCGACATGCAGTGGTAAAAGAAATCTATATTCAAGCTAATGTCATTTTGTTTTCATTGTTAGGCCTAATGTTTTTGATATACTCTTCAGGGCGTGTGTCAAAGGATTGCATAGAGGTTGCAACATATGATAGATCTTCGCATGGTGACTGCTGACACTGAAGCCTATGATATTATAGATCAGTGTATCAGATTAGCACGAGGTGTATATGAGGATAGAATTGTTTACATGCGGTCTAGATGATCGAGGCATGCAGGCCAGAGAGATGGTGTAGATGGTGTTTAAGGTGTTGTGTTTTGTTGATCTTTGGTGCGATTATATATACCATTGTACTTGGTTGAGTTTAATTTGTATTTAAAATTTCAAAGTTAAGATTTCTAATTAACTTTGCTTGAATATATCCAAATACAAAGTAAGTGAACAATAACAACATTCACATTAACGTCCTAAATCAACATAATCCGCTGGTAGCCTCGTCAATGTGGTATACTTCTGCATTCGACTTAAATAACTAGTAGGTCACTCTTTTGCTTGAGAATGACAATGCCTTGACCATGACAAAGCAGTTGAAGGCATAAGACATCCATCTCGCAATAAAACCTAAACAAAAAATGTCAATCAAGTTATTATTAATTACATGTTTTGTCCTGTATTAAAAGAAAAACATGTTTACAGTATATTATACCTGAATAAAATGATTTCCATACACATGACCAATACAAATGACACGATGTACAACAGGATCTTTAGGCGGTTGGTTTCTAAGCGGGAAAAACGACATACTTTGTTGCTTAGAAACACAAACAAGAACGAGGTTATAACGTGAAGCAATGACATAAACCAAGTTAATAATATCCATATGTTCATCCTGTGTTACCTGCATTTGAAAAATGTATAAGTATAATTATACACAAAATTATCGTATACTTATCAAAACAAGACATAAAACCTTTTACCTTTGACAATCCGTCAACAAGGAGTGACCTCTTTAACTCCTCAAATCTTTGTAACCCACCAAACAAGATAATATACTTTTCAGACCATTCTACAAGTTCCTTGAGCAAATGGTTGCATACCACAGCCCAGACATTTTCACCAAAACCAAGTAAACCCACAATAATCTGATAGCCATAGTTACCATTAGCTTTAACATCACATACACCAATAATGTAATTCCTCATGCATGGTAGAAATTGATCCAGCATTGGAATATTACCCATTGGTATAGGTCTTGAACACGTTGATGCAGACTGTTGTCGAGATGAGCAACTATCATGCTGAGCAAGGTTGTCAGAATCGAGATTCTACGTAGACTTGTGGAGGTCTCGTAGAATCAAATCGTAGAATCGTAAGAGTCTACTTTAAATTAAAAAAAAATAAATTACAAAAAAAAATGAGCCAGAAGGTGTAGAGTAAGCAAAAACGGGGTGTAGGAAGCAAATTGGTTATAGATATGGACTTGAAAAAAAACCTAATTCAAGCTTCTCTTCTTCCCCATATAAAAGCTTCATATCTTCCGCTAGCAGCTGAAACACGTACCCAAAGGAGAAGAGACCATTTGGTGCCCAAGTTATCCACATAACCCTACACCTCCACTTGGGCATGGGATTCTCCTTATCCTTCCACCCTTGTAGCGCCACTTCGTCGCCACTTACCCCATCGCGAGGTAGAGCCTGAAGACTGCGAGCCGCAATGTTGCCAGCGGAATAGGAACGGGAATGGTCGAACAGGAGGATGCGGCGACGACAACGACGGTGCACGAACAACGGAACAAGAACGCCGACGACGATGTGTTTCCAGCTCGCGAGGAGAAGAAGAGGAACGCTTTTTCAGTTTTCACTCAACACAGGGGATTAGGGTAAAATGAAATCCCTACTTGCCAAGCCCTAAAATGACGCCATTTTCAATTTTGCTGGACTCGCAAACTCGGAGCAAACTCTCGAGTTTGCATAGAATCAGACTATTCTACTGTAGACTCATATGAGTCTACTCCAAAATCGATTCTGCTTCCGATTTTAATCGCGGAGGGGTAGTAAACATGTAGAATCGTACGATTTTGCGAGTTAAATCGCAATTTTGATAACCATGACGCTGAGAATGTAACGCATTCACGTACTCAAAGTACGATGGATCCCGCTTGGTTGATCTTTGGTGTTTGATAACGTTTTTCTTTTGAGCCCCTTTTGTCTTGACCTTTTCAGGAGGAGGGTACATGGATGTTTTATCAAGATATAGTCTTTAGAGTAACTTTGCCACACATGTCAAGACTTTCGAATCGCTTCGATATTGCTTTCATCTCTTCTGTTATGGTGACTTCGCACTCATCAACACCTTGGTCTGAGAAATGCAACCTCTGCCAAAATATGTGTACGACACTCAGTGGTATGCTGCCAAGATTATACTTGGCTAGCTCACATGCACAAGTCAAACCATGCGTGCTTCTCAACACACATTCACAACGAGAACTATCAACTCCTGCATAATAAACTCGCTCAAACTCCGCAGCAATTTCATTTAACGCATATCTAGAAACCATGCCGACAAGTCTTTTGTACAAGGTAACTTTAAACACATGTTCAACGACATGCGTGCTTGTCTCAAAAGAAACCTTAATTTCACTGTGTTGCAATGTGATCATGTTGTTCATGGCATCCCAAACATTACACAGATCTCCAAGGCTATCCTCCAATAGCCGCTTTAAGATCCAATGAGCAGACTCAACCTTACAGTTAAAGGTTAAAACAATTAATTTGAAAAACGTTAAAGTTATTGAAATCATAATGTCATCAATGTATTGCAAAGGATTTACCTGTTTGTAGTAGTGTTTCCAAAATGCACGACTTTGTTAATCCATGTCGTCACAAATCTTTGTTTGTGGGGAATTAACCACATGTCTTTCACATATCAAACAAATATTGGCCACGGAGCGCAAGCACATTCAAACTTCAAAAGACGGTCATCATATACTTTTTCAGAAGCACAATCTACAAGACTCACCCATGCTTTCGTCACATAGTCTCATGCATTGTTTTGTCCCACAAACGTTTTACATTTTGTCTTCACATTCTTGTCAATGTGGAACTAACACAACAAGTTGGTTGTGTCAGGGAAAACATCTTTGATTGCATTCATCAATGTTGTATCTCTGTCTGTGACAATGACTTTAGGGAAAATATCACTCTTTAGAAAAAACCCTCTAAATCGTTCAAGAGCCCAGACAAGATTGCTTATACGTTCACCCTCCAAATACGCAAAAGCAGCTGAAAATGTCATCCGAGTAGGTGTCACACCAACAATGTCAAGCAAAGGGAGTCTATACCTATTTGTTTTGTATGTACTGTCAATGAGGAATACCAAATTACATGAATTTATCAATTTCACTGCATCCGAATGGGTGCCCAGAAGATGTCTCGTACAACATTTTCATCATTCACTCTGTGTCAATGGATATACATATCGCGTTAAAGAAGTTTCATTAATTGTTGCATTTCAGTATTGTTGCCTCTTATAGAAGTACGGTACGCATATCTTGCATTGTAAACTTGTTTCATTGTTGTATAACTTTCGGGATTGCGATCTTTTAAAGTCAGAAAAATATTCTTTGGTTTAACCCTTGACTTTGTCATTTCAGCAACAATAACCTTCTCTTCCTCAATTAAACGACCAACATATGGATGTCCAGTCAATGACTTAACCAAACGATGGTTATGTAACCCGCAGATTAACTTCATCATCCAGTCTTCACCTCCTATGACGGGTTTTCCTTGCACCTTAAAATGACAACCACACTTTCTAGTGCTACTAGTCGTCCGTACTAAATCTTTGTTGAATGCTCTATAATTTTCACTCCTTTCACAACCTATCAAAATAAATGAGGTCATTCCCCTCTTACCAGTTGTTGTGTCAGACCTCATTATCACAGCTACAAAATCAATGTCATATGCAACACTACGAGCCCATTGCAACACCTCCTCACGAGAACTAAACACCTACGAAAATTCACAATACATCTTTAATGTTCTAAAATAATTCATTTACTAGCTTTCAGGAAATACTATATCATATAAATACTTTTGAAGTATTGAAGGCATTAGAACAATCAATTGAAGACTTGTTATTTTCAAATGCAAATGATTCGTCTCCATTGTCTTCAGTCATATTAATTTCTTCAAACATACTATCATGCATCCAATAAACGTTGTCCATCTTAATAAACAAATTCAAAATAAACTATCATTAACAAACTATACTCATAAAAATCATATTCACAAAAATGACATTGTTATTTTAATTCAGATTCAATACATTACTTAATAGAACAACTACAAAATCAATAACAAAAAATACACACCACACAAATACATTAATAAATAAAACATCTAAAAAAAACAAAAATAAAAATAAAAAAAACAGCCTTACAGTTTGACAATCCGTATGAGTATTGCTTCGCTACCGTAACGACGATGTAGAACATACCTCCAACGACGACAACGGCCAACCAAGCCTCCACCAATGCCAACCACGATCTCCACCACCAACACAACAGAGCAAGAACCAACCAAACGAAAAACCAAGCAAGAAGCAACAAGCAGGAAGCGCCTTGGAAGAACAAGGAAGAAACACCAACCTTCACAAAGCCAACCTAGTTGGTGTATGTTAAGAAGAAAGAGAAAAGGAACAAGGGCAATATTGACATTTCAGCAAAAGTGTTGGATGTATTAGAAATGTTATGGATGTAGGAAGCAGAACCGTTTAGTTAATGTCAAGGGAACAATCATAGCAGTTAAAGGGTTTCACCTTCCAGCTATTCAGCTGAACTTTACAGTAAAGGAAACAATAGTTATATAGTATAGGATCATCTTGAAATTTGACATCAGATAAAAACCTATTCAATTTATCAAATCTTAGCAGTAATTAGAATCAACACGGCATTGATATAATATGCTAAATTTCCTCACAATATGTAGAATAGCATGCTGCGTGAGATAAAAGCCGATAAAAGTAAAACCCAAAAAAATTTGGAGGGGCTAAAAATGTCACCACGTTAGGGCAAGTTTGACAAAATCCTTCTGGTACATATTAGCATTTTATATATATTTCATTTATCAATTTATATTTATTTAAGATAGCAATCATGCGTTGGTGTTTTGTGCTGAACAGTACTGCTGAGGAGCATTTATGCTTCAAGTAACCTTCTAAGAAACTACGAGAAGCATCTCTCGTGTCATAGGCTACGTTCTTCTTTCCGTGACAGGAGAAAAAACAAGTTATCGGCAAAAACATTTTCACTTCGGTTCCTGTTAAAAGGAAAATGTTCTTTGCACACAAAATTAGAACAACAAATATTTCCTCAATTTTACTGTATATTTTAAATGTGTAGACAAAAAAATAAAAATAATATGTAATGTTACATCCAATGTCAAATTTTCAATATTCAAATAATAAAACTGCTCTATGTGCGCTTCATTAAGCCAAGTGTAATACTTGGGCGTAACATTATCATTTGTAAGGTTAAAAGTATATAATCAAAGTTGGAAACATGCAATGGCTTGGAGTTGGCCCTAGTGACAATAAAAAGACCCGTCCAATAATCAGCAATCTCACAAACGACTAGTTAAGAAGGAAAGGAAGAGATGTCTGATGCCTTTACCGTCTTACCTTTGTAAATTTGATCATGTAAAACATAAAAAATGCTACGTAAATCTCAAATCATAACCTAAATGATGAATACTAAGGGAAGTGGTAGCAACATCACTATTTTAAGAGCATACGTAACCACTCTACAGCAAAGAGAATGCAGGACAAATAAGAAAGGTAAAAAATATGCAATTGCTTCCATTACTGTTCATTAAAAAATGGTCAGCAACGAACATTTCCTGAAAGGTTCAAACAGTTGTTATATCGTGATGCTATTTAGCCTAGTAAACTAAAATCCTAAAACCTCTTCAAGAAAAAAAATACTCCTTACGGTGGTTATCAAATCAATTGAATATTTTGTAAATTGTGAAGCAAACTGTATTGTAAATCATAACATCCATGATCAATAATTGAAAAGAGTCCAAAGACCATAAGAAGTATCTTAAGGTAAAGAAACATAAAAAGACATCTAGTCTAAATATTGGCATTTTAAAGCCAAATAACTATGTACTAAGACTCAAGTCATAGCGCTCACAATGACAAAAAAAATGACAACACAATCCAGCTGCATAGTCCCTAAAAAAATGCAAAAAACAAAAAATGACATCAAGTAACTAAAACAATTCACAGTGCAACAAGGACAATCCAAGGTGTGATTCTAGCAATTGAGATTATTCAAGGTGCAATTCAGCACCAAAAATGATTTTGAACGCATTCTCAAAATGAAATGAAATCACACAAATCATAATTCATGATTCTTATGACATTGCAGTATTTAGTAGATAATACAACAGAGATTTACATGCACTGTAAGCAATCCCCTTTTGTTGACAATACATATAGTGAACTCAGTAAAAGCAAGAATCCAACTCTCGGCTATGAACAAACAATCCCGCTTAAATTAATGTTAGGAGTTAATGCATATTTCAACCCAACCTTCAAGCCACATTCATAGATTATAGGACAAGTCTTTTTGTCTTAAAGCAATAATATCAAAGTCAAAAAAACAAAACCAAACCAAATAACTGTCTTAGGGCTCTGAAAGAATCCACAAAACAAGCTTCAAGTATTATTAATATAAATAAATGGTTTGTATTGTTATATTACATGCATTTTATGGTCAAGCTTCAATTCCTCTTTGAGTGGTTTAATTTTGTTTCCTTTTGGTAGATTTGAAACCAATATTCTTAAACTACTCAATATATTTATTAAGGATAAAGAAAAAATAATATCGAATGGCACACACATGTTCTTGTGAAGTAACCACTAGGCACTAACCAACAAAGATGCAAACAACATCACCACTGATACACATATTTCTCGCTTTCTTAAGATATAGTAGCTTGCCAACAATTGTTAAATTATGCAATCAAGATAAATAGATTCTTGAATCACGGAAGTGCTTGTGCTTACACCTATCAACTCCTTGTATCTCACGAGCCTCTGGTAAATAAAGGTTAAAACCACCTGTAAAACACATAATCTAAACCAATCAAAGACTTTGGATTGTAAGCAAAAATGAGCAAACATTCAGAATGTCTGAAGCAAGGACATACAACATGAATAATATTGACATGCATCAGGAAAAAACTGATGTCAATCAGCTTTGTCAGCTTCTTCCCCATTCACGCTCAACTCAGAAGGAGTATCTTCAGACTTTGCACTCCCCTCTGTAGGTTGTTGAGCTTCTGCCCCATTCACACTCAAATCAGAAGGTGTATCTTCAGACCTTGCACTCCCGTCCCCTGGTTGTTGAACAAATCGCCGACCCCGATCCACCCTGATTGGCCTTCCCATAAAAACCTATAGAAGAACAATTTTCCCCATGTGACTCAGACTAAAAACAAACATTAAAGGCTTGTGTGACTCCCTTCTCATTTTCATGTTTTAAAAAAAAATTTCTAGAATAATTCCACACTACTCAATAATTAATTTCTCATCCAAAATCTATTAGGTTTTGAAAATTGCTTCCAAATCAAGTGTTAAAAAAAAAAGAAATAACTGAGATGTTTTCTTCAACTGTTCGTGGGACAGACTTTAAGGAAACAAAAAATTTACTTGGAAGACAAACGCTTTCAAATGTGCTTAGGGTATGGGACAAACAAAGTTGAGAAAACAGAAAACTATTTTTGAAAACAGTAAACAAACAAGGCCTAAGACATTGCAGATAAAATTTGTGAGAATGACATCACCCAAACTCAATAATTCAAATCCAAACAAATAAGAACCCCCAAGTTACCTTTCCTTGGAACTCAGCAAGAGCAGCCTCAGCTTCTTTCTTGGACTTGTAGGACACAAATCCATAACCAGACGGCCTTCTAGGATTATCACGATATACAACCTCAGCAGACACAACTTTACCGGCTCCCGAATCAAAAAACTCCTTGAGATCTTTGGAGCTCGCTTCATAGGACAAGTTAGCAACAAACAAGTTAAACGTCACCACCTTTGGTTTCACAGGGGGCCGTGTTTTCTCCTTTTTCGGCCGAGCATAATTGACTTTAATTACACGACCCTCAAACTCCTAATAGCATTCAAAGAAAGAAAAGAAAAGAAGCACATCATATATTGTCATCAAAACATGTACTTTAATCCGAAAAGTGGTAGGCGTTGTCACATTAATCCCTAAAACTAAGAAAATGTTAAATAAGTCCCTGGAATGTCAAAAAGTCCCTAAATTAACAACTAAATATCATTTTAGTCTTCAAATATATGTTAATATTAATACTATCCCTTTAGTCGCACATTTTTTTGAATTTTGGACTAATGTGATTGTCGATTTATACTTTTCGGGACTTTTTTTTTTTAATTTCCTTCAATTCAGGAACTAATGTGACAACACCATACAAATTCATAGACAAATAATAAAAGCGGTAATAGAGTGTAAGTGTAGTGTTTTAGGCTTACATACGATTCGAGATTATTGAGAGCTTCAAGTGCTTCTTCTGGGGAACCCATTTCGACAAAGGCCAAACCCCTGTTTTTGTTTTTCTTATACATAGATAGCTTTAACAGACACAATTTACAAATGCAATTCAGAAAACAAGAACCTTAGATAAACAGAACCGAAAAGAAGAGAGGGAAAAAACAAACCTCGACTTCGAGGACTTTTCCATGTTTTTCGAACAAAGAGCGAATATCTTCGGGGGTGCTTGTCCAGGGCACGTTCTGAGCGAGTAACCTGGTACGAGAAAATTCTTCTTCGGCGACAACAGCGTCGGCTTGCTGGGTTTGTTGTTCGGCGTGTGTGAGAGTTAGGTTAAGGGTTTGTTTGGTTGTGATAAGGGATAGGCGTGGAAAGTGAAAGGAAGAGGGATTGATATGGATGGATGGAGAATGGGGTGTTTTGCGAAGAAAAGAGAAAGAAGTGGATTGAGAATGGGATTGAGTTGATAACTGATTTGTTGAAGTTAAGCAAACAAGACGTAGTAGCGCCATTACTTGGCAATGCAATAGGCAAATAGCACTCAGAACTTAGAATGGTATTCTTCTTCTCATTTTGAGTAGCACCAGAAAGCTTTGGTGCGTAGCCAGTGTCATGCGAAATGGATAAGGGCTTCTTCCTAACAAAATATCCTTAAAACGAAACAGTTTGCTCTATTTGTTTGGCTTTTTAGACTAGAAATTCAAACTAAATTAACTATTTTTGTTAACTTAATTAATCCCATTTTATTTTAAATTCCAAAAAATTAATTACACTCCATTAGTTTTGAATTTATCTTATTTTTTTAATTCAATTCAAATTAATTAGAATATCAAAATTTTGTTTTTCATTTTATATACTTTAGACTTTAGTGTTCAAATATTATTTTTTTTTTACTTTTTCTTTTATTTCTTTTGTTTTTGGCTATTTAATCTAGTATTATTAAGTGTCTTTTTTTATACTTATTATCCCAAAAAAATTCTTATCATAGATAAAGAAATTAATGAAATATGTAAAATTATAACAATGGAAAAATTATATTCTAATTTAAAATAATACTAATACTTGAACTTAGTTTAGCTAGTCTTCGGTTCCGCTTTTGAACTACAAGACATGCATAATTTGTGTGAATATGAGAAGTTACAAAGACTCAAAGATGAGTTTTTGCTTTGACTTCGAAAATTGACGTAAAAACTTAGATGCGAACGTTGAACAAAATACATTATTAATTGTTGTTTAAATTTATTGAATTTTTTAAATTTATATGAGAACCAACACATTTTTAGTTTAAGTAGAGTTGAACTCAAATACTTTAAGTGGTAGATTCAATTATGACAGATGAAAAAAACATAATTTGAAAAGAAATTTCACTAAATTCAGTTATCAACAATGAATATTTCGTGTTTATAATATGACAATTCAAAAAAATATAAAAAAAAGAAACTGAGAATTAATGTTTTGTTTTTTAACTTAACCTGTTAATGAAATTAAACTATATTAATTATGATGAAATTGATTTGCTAGAATTAATTTAAAAAAACAACTTAAACCATCAAATTTTGATCGGTTTGTATTTTATTTTTCTCTAAATCTAATCCAAATCAAATTAAGAATTCGATCTAATGAAATAAATAACTTCTCACAATATAATAAATTTAAGTTAAAATCCTCGCTGGAAGAGATATCATGTTTAACGCCGAATAACATCTTTAAAAAATTACTTATGAAAGAAAATACTAATCCATAAGCCTCTTGTCTTCTCTCTAGTATTTGCACTTTATTTAAAATTATAAAATAGGAAATTGTTATGATTTTTAAAAAATAGTTACAAAAAATAGATCACCTGAAAATGATTGATTGAATTTGAACCGAGTTATATGGTTTTTGCAATTGTTAACATATTAATGAAAAATATATTCAATAGCGACAATAAAATCTGAACACAATCTCGTGCAAATTATCTTTCATTAGTAGGCCTACCCTAAGTGGGTTGTAAATCAAATCACTATTAGTGTTTATAATCAAATTTAAATACTAAAAGTAAAGAGTTACCCCATGCAATCAAAGAATGATCAATAGTGTTTTTTAGGAGCAAGAAATACGAATATAGTGGTTAGTAAATCCATCTATAAATCGGAAACAATGTTGGAACTTTCTGTATGATCTAAACTCATCGTCCCTTAATGTGAGTTTGTTTTAGCGTTTAAACATTACAAGGCACGATGAACCCAAACCATGGGTATCATTGAGCTGAAGGGATATTTGACAGCTTCAAACGTCTAAACTCATCTACACACTGTTAGTTTGTCACGTTACTTCTTATGCATTCTACAGTCTGGGGAGTTATGTCTTAAGGGTGATAATGGTTGTCTTGCTACCTCTTGATCGTCAAAATCAATCTTCCTCTGCACTGGGCTACTTGTTCTGGGACTAGACTTTCTCTTGTTTGACTGCAAAAGCCAAATAAATATAAATATATGCAGACGTTCAAGTAGAGATTAAGGGCAGAAGATGCTTAATAACTATTAGACAGGTATATAATTATATCATAATCAACGAAAAATAAATGAATTTGAACCTTCTTTTATAAATCCTAAATAACTTACCTTGGCTGATGGGCTGTTTGTATGCTCCCCCCCAGAATCGGAATGGTTTCTTTCCTTGTATATCCTCAATAACCTTTTGTTCTCCTTTTCCAATACATTATTTTCATCAAACAGTAATTTGACCTAGACATGCCATGCCAAGTTAAGTTAGATATTAATCAACAATCAAATCATCACCCAAAACAAATGAAATGGTCCAAAAACCTGGGGACCAATCAAAGTTTACCTCCTCCTCGGCTTTGTGAAGGTTAGTTCTTAGATGCTCCTTATCCTTCTCAAGTGACTTGATTTTAGCAACAAGTGACAAAACACTCCGAGTTGATGGGTTTATGCTACCAAATCCAAAATAATAAAAAAATTAGGCTTACAAAAATGAATTGACAAAAAATGAAATGGCAATATGAATAGAAATTGACTCTGATGGTTATACAAAATACAACAGTTAAAGTTGGCCGAATGAACAATGCTAGAGAGTTAAGGGAAAAAGAACAAAGCAAGAGAAGATAATGAGGCGAGGTTGCTGGCTCACCAGTTCCACATACTCAGCAACTGTTTACAGGCCTCATTCTCACTGTTTACTTGCAAAAATGCATATGTAGAATCATCATCTTTACTAGTAAGTGTTGCTAAAACAGAATCAAGTAAAATATTTTCCCCAGGTGTGCACACAGAAGAATTGACCTTCATGGAGAAAGCAAATATCTGGGATCAACATTGACAACCAAAGGAACAAGAACTTGCAAAAGCTATTACCATTTCATGAGTAAAAGAAAAAAAGGGGAATTTTGAAAAAGAGTATCATTTAATAATATAAGAATTCATTAATATAGATAGGTGAAAAGGAAGATTAGTCACGAGCAGTAGACCTTCATTAATATATAAGTTGTCAATTTAACAGCCGACAAAAGTCAATCATATGATTCATGAGTTAACAGTATCATAATGCATTATCATTATAAGGAGTGTTGGTAACACATTTTCTAACACACTCTTCCAAACACTATTTTAGTTATTGGAAGCTACATAATCATGAGTGAAGCTCATAAAATAAGTAGTGTGTGATCCACCTAAATTTGTGATTTCCAATAAATTACAAACATCAATAGAGAGCATGTTTCAAGGAGCATTTTAGAGAGCATGTTCGTAGCATATCACTTATCGTTATAAAAAGGAAGCAAACCAAATAATCTCAATTTCTAAGGTTACCAATGGAAACCAAAATTAAACTAGGATGAAACTCATTTCATCCTAATGTCACTGCAGCTACTGATTTGAAGTAAAAACACATCACACCACACCAGCAACTCCAACTTATGGTGAGTGAATTAATTCCAAAGTCCTTCCTAACAGCCCTTTCGAAGATACCATCAGTAATTAATCTACTCCATAAAAAATCAAAAAGAGAGACCTCTAAAATTTTCAAGTTTACATTAACATCAGAAAATTAAACTCCAACTAATCCACCACACCTCTTTAGTCTTTACTATCAAATGATAAATAGGATAAAAATGAAGCCTTTACAAACCCCTTCACGCCCCCTTAGCTACTAGCATTGCAATATTTTGCACACATTACAATTTACAATCCACCAATTATGTTGGAAGCCAAGACATATATTTTAATTGTTAAAAGGGGTGGGAAAACACTAACAAAAATCAAAAAGGGGAAAAAATATGGTTTTACCAATTGATGCTGATTCTTATATTTGTTCAATTCATTCCCCATATAGAGCAAATCCCGTTCCAAATCAAGAACTCGGGTTTGAGCCTCCCGTGCCCGTTCGTCAGCGTCGTTCCCAAACTCCATCAACGCTTCCCTGTCCTTATCATACAGCGCGCAATCTTTCTCCAACTGATGGCAGCGAGCCAACAATTTCTTACACTCCGTCGCCAGTCTCTGATTCTCCTCAACGAACTTCTTCAAAGCTCGCGCGTTCATTCCCGCTTCAGACTGCTCCAAAAAAGAAAAAACATAACCGAAAATTTCAACATCAATTTCCAAAATTAAAAATAAAAATTGTGAGAGAAAGATCTTGAAGAGGCGCGAAACCTTGAAGCAGTGAATGAGTTGGTCTTTCTGCTTCAATTGGGGGAGAAGGGAAAGGAGGCGTTCGCGGAGGCGCCATTGCGAGTCTTGGGAAGCTCGAAGCTTGGATTCTAGGGTTTGCGACGATACAGGAATCCCCAATGTATCGTCGAGGGTTTGTTTGATATAGTCATCCACGTCTCGAGGGAGATCCATTGCCTGCAATTCTTTCTAAGAACTAACTCAAACCACGAATTCAAAATCAGTGTTTCAATTGAAAACTTTTGAAGAGAACGACGAATTGCAAGCGCTTTGTAGGTATTGGAAGCGAGGGTGGGAGTGGGGTGTGAGGGTAAACCCTGTTTTTCTTTTTGGTAGGAAAATCAAAATCGAAATTTTTCTGATTCTTTCTGTGTCTTCTGTATTTAAATTGAATGGGCTAGCCGTTGGGACGCGCTTGGTTTTTTTATATTTTTATTTGTTCAGAGGTGAATTTTTTTTTTTTTTAGAGTGGTGCTTCATACACCATATTGCATTTCTACTACACCATTAGTAAATAGTGTATTTTCGGATTTGCCCTCACTAATAAAATTTAAAAACGCAAATTCTCTCTTCTCCCTCCTCCGCTCCTCTGTGTTCCTTCGTATTCAACTGCGGTTTTCCAGCGTGGGTGGTTGGTGGAGTTGCTTGGTTTGCTGCGCATCTCATACGTGGTGTTTGGTGGTGTGGTCGGTTTTTAGTGGCAGCGCCGGTGAGGTAAGGTTTTTAAATTTCGGTGGTGAAAGGGAGAAGATGGCCTTATACGGATTCGGTAATCCGTATAATCCATACGGATTGGGAAATCCGTATGGCTTATACGGATTACCTGATCCGTATAACCCATTTTTTTATGTATATTACTGTTTTTTAAATAATTAGGCACATGATTTTTCATTTGATATCCAAATATACATGATGATACGCTTGTGGAACCCGAAATGGGATTCGTTTGTTGAAAATGAACATGATAGGTCAATCTTGGTTTTGAATCATGCTTCTGCTACCCGAAATGGGATTCTTTTCTTAGAATGTGAGGTCATAGGTCACTATTGCTTTTCAATCATGCTTGTGGAACCCGAATTGGGATTATTTTGTTAGAATGTGAGGTGATAGGTCACTATTGCTTTTGAATCATGCTTGTGCTACCCGAAATTCGATGCTTTTGTTAGAATGTGAGGTCATAGGTCACTATTGTTTTTTCAATCATGCTTGTGGAACCCGAAATGAGATTCCTTTGTTAGAAGTGAACACGATAGGTCAGTCTTGCTTTTGAATGATGCTTGTGGAACCCAAATGGAGATTATTTTGTTAGAAATGAACATGATAGGTCAATCTTGCTTTTGAATGATGCTTGTGGAACCCGAAATGGATTTCCTTTGTTAGAAATGAACATGATAGGTGAATCTTGGTTTTGAATCATGCTTGTGCTACCCGAAATGGAATGCTTTTGTTAGAATGTGAGATCATAGGTCACTATTGCATGCTTGTGGAACCCGAAATGGGAATCATTTGTTAGAAATAAACATGATAGGTCACTCTTGCTTTTGAATCACAAAGTGGAACCCGAAATGGATTTCCTTTGTTAGAAATGAACATGATAGGTGAATCTTGGTTTTGAATCATGCTTGTGGAACCCGAAATGGAGATCCTTTGTTAGAATGTGAGATCATAGGTCACTATTGCATGCTTGTGGAACCCGAAATGGGAATCCTTTGTTAGAAATAAACATGATAGGTCACTCTTGCTTTTGAATCACAAAGTGGAACCCGAAATGGATTTCCTTTGTTAGAAATGAACATGATAGGTGAATCTTGGTTTTGAATCATGCTTGTGGAACCCAAAATGGAGATCCTTTGTTAGAAATTGAATCAAACTTCGTATGTGATTTACTCTTTAGTGATAATCTAACATATAAACATATGTTGTACAGGTTATAGCTAGGACTAAAGGAGGACTGCAGCGGCCGGTTGATGGAGATCATGAGCGTCGTAGGCCGATAGCATCCGCTCGTCGAAAGAGGGAGGGTGCTAGTGTTGCTGAGGATCCTCCAGTTGAGGATGCTGCAGTTAAGGATCCTCTAGTTGAGGAACGACATACACATGATGATGTACCGGTGACGGCTGATTTGCATTCTGAAGGTTTTCCAGGTGGCCCAGAAGACTGTTCAGTATTGTGTGCTTATGTGGACCATGTGGCTGTTAAGGTTTGGTCCAGAGAGGTATGTTTAAGACAACGAGATGTAGTTTACCTTCGACATGTTTGCTTCTTAATCATTGTAAATATGTGTTCATTTATTTATTGCAGGAACGTCCAGAGCTCAAGTTGGCTTCCCATGGACGTAAGGTCACTAAATTCGGGAAGCCAGCTCCTGAGATTGAGGGGTTGGTGGCTGCTACAGGCCTTAGTCCGCTGATACGGTGCTCTGTAGAGACTGGAGATCGGGGGTTGTTATCAGCATTTGTTGAGAGGTGGCACGCAGAGACCTCCAGCTTCCATCTGCCTGTTGGGGAGCTCAGTATTACGCTGGACGACATCGCCTCCCTCCTACATATCCCTGTCACGGGCGTCTTCCCTGCGTATGACCAGATTGACATTGGAGACGCTATTACATTGTTGGTGGAGCTGCTCGACGTTACAGTTGATGAGGCTGAAGCCGAGACGACACAGTGCCACGGGGCATACGTTCGCTTGTCATGGCTTCGAGAGCTTTATGTCACATGGCTCCTAGCAGCCAGGGCGTATCTCTTGCATCTTGTTGGCTGCACCTTGTTTGCCAACAAGAGTGCAACTCATACGGATTGACTAATCCGTAAGAAATATACGGATTGTGTAATCCGTATGCTTCTTACGAATTAGTCAATCCGTATGAGACATACGGATTGCTTAATCCGTAGGCTATGAATAAATAATTAAAAAATTATTTAAATTATTAAAAAATGGTTATAATAATTTTAAAAATAAGTAGGTGAAAATAGATATTAGTCGTAATTTATAGGAATGCAATACTTGGATAGTTTGTCCTAAAAATACATTTATTTTGTTGATTTACATTTAAAAGTTAATTAAAATGATGAAATGTTTGATAAAATATGATTTTAATTATTTAAAAATAAGTAGGTTAACATTGTATATTGAATTTATTTGATATTGTAATGAAGAATTTTGTAATGAAGAATTTATTTGATATTTTTTG
The DNA here is from genome assembly GCA_013407115.1 of Glycine latifolia. Taxonomy (NCBI): domain Eukaryota; kingdom Viridiplantae; phylum Streptophyta; class Magnoliopsida; order Fabales; family Fabaceae; genus Glycine; species Glycine latifolia. The sequence continues at coordinate 10,098,557 of CM023944.1, read as the reverse complement.
AATTTGTAATATTGTTGGTGATAAAAAATGTATAGCATTTGTTTGATAATATCACTTTGATGTTGTTAACTATTATTATGATATGTTTGTTTTGTGACTTATTGAAATTTATTGTAATTTGTTTAGATGGACAACGATGACTGGATGTATGACTGTATTATGTCTGAAGAAATTAATATGAATGAAAATATTGGAGGTGAAGCTAGTGCGTTTGAAAATAATATATGTGAAGTCGATTGTTCTGCAGTGTTTAATACTTCTCAGGTATTTATATTATTTTGAATTTGGTTAAAGTTGTTAAATGCATTATTTATGGAAGTAAAACATAATCCATACAGATATTTGTAGGTTTTCTCTTCCCGTGAGGATGTATTAAAGTGGGCTCGAACTGTTGCATATGATAATAGTTTTGTAGTTGTCATAATGAGATCGGACATGTCAACTGGAAAGAAGGGAAGAACATCATTTGTTTTAATTGGATTTGAAAGGAGTGGAAAATATAGAGCATTCAAAAAAGATATGGTACCTACAATGAATAGCACTAGAAAATGTAATTGTCCGTTTAAGCTGTGAGCCAAACCAGTCCCGGGAGGTGAAGGGTGGTTGGTGAAATTATTGTGTGGCACTCATAATCATGCTTTGGCAAAGTCATTATGTGGACACCCATATGCTGGTCGACTAACAGAGGATGAGAAGATTATTGTTGCTGATATGACAAGCTCAATGGTGAAACCAAAAAATATTCTTCTAACTTTGAAGAACACAATCTCAATAATACCACATTTTTGAAGCAAGTAATAAATGCAAGATATACATACCGTACGCATATCAGGGAAGGTAATACTGAATTGCAACACTTAATGAAACTTCTTGAACGCGACATGTATATTCATTGGCATAGAGTGAAGGATGAAAATATCATACGTGACTTATTTTTGACACATCCGGATGCAGTAAAGTTGAGCAATGCATATAATGTTGTATTCCTGATAGACAACACATACAAAACAAACAGGTACAGACTTCCATTACTTGACATTGTTGGTGTGACTCCTACTGGGATGACATTTTTAGCTGCATTTGCTTATTTAGAAGTCGAATGAATAAACAATGTTGCTTGGGCCCTAGAACGATTTAGAGGCATTTTTATGAAAAGTCAATTATTCCCAAAGGTCATTGTCACTGATAGAGATTCAACTTTGATGAACACAGTGAAAATTGTATTCCCTCATTCAACCAACTTACTGTATCGGTTCCACATTGAGAAGAATGTGAAGGCAAAATGTAAAACATATGTCTGACAAAGTAACACATGGGACTATGTCATGGAAGCCTGGGGGAGTGTTGTGGATTGTGCTACTGATAATCAATATGCTGACTGTGTTACAAAGTTTGAAGTTGCGTGTTCACCATGGCCAACGTTTGTTGATTGCGTGAAAGACACGTGGTTGAACCCACATAAAGAAAAATTTGTAACAGCCTGGACAAAACAAGTCATGAATTTGGGTAACACGACAACTAATAGGTTAGAAAATCTTTGACTTTTTTAAAATTGTTAATTGAATGACCTTAATGTGGGGGATTGTTGGTAACTTGAATCATAAACTGTAGGGTAGAGTTTGCCCATTGGACCTTAAAGAGACTATTGCAAAATAGCCTTTGAGATCTTTGTAGTGTATGGGATGCAATGCACAACATGTTGACCTTGCAACATAGTGACATAAAGGCATCTTTGGAGAGGAGTACACATGTGGTCGGTCATGTGTTTAAAGTAACATTGTACAAAAGACTAATTGGCATGGTCTCAAGGTATGTGTTAAACCAAATAGCTGTGGAGTATGAGCGAGTCTATTATGCAGGCAAAAATAGTACTCGTTGTGGATGTGTAATGAGAACTACACATGGGTTGTCTTGTGCATATGAGCTAGCTAAATATGTTGTTGGGAGCATACTACTTGACACAATTGATGTTTTTTGGCGGAGGTTAAGTTTTGAAGATCAAGGTTTATATGAGTGCGAGGTCAACATAACTACAGAGATGGATGCCATTTATTCGCGATTTGAAAAGCTTGACTTGTGTGGTAAAGTGACTTTAAAGACAAAACTGAAAGAACTTGCATTTCCTGACAAAAATTCAATGTGTCCTCCGCTTGAAAAGGTAAAAACAAAAGGTGGTCAAAATAAACAAGTCTCGCAAAACGCAAGATCAACCAAGCGGGATCCGTCTTACTGTGAGTATGTTGATGAGTTACATTTTGTGCAAAATAGTTGTGCCACACCAAAATAGTATGGTTCATCATCGAAGCATGGCACTCATACAAAGAGGAATATGCCTTTGCTGCATCAATTTCATACATCTATGCACGATTACATTCTAGACATTATTGATGTTAAAGCTGATGATAATTGTGGATTTCGGGTAATTGCTGCCTTACTAGGCTATGGTGAAGATTGTTGGTCTTTGGTACGCAATCATCTGCTCAAAGAACTTGCACAATGGTCTAATGAATATATAGTTTTGTTCAGTGGGTTACCTAGATTTGAGCACTTGAAACAGTCACTACTTGTTGATGGATTGTCAAAGATAAATTTAATTTTAACATTATTACTTTGAGATATTGTAGATTTAGTTATGTTTGCATCGTTTTTGTGACCCATAGGTAACCGTTGATAAGTGGATGGATATTACTGATTTGGGATACGTTATTGCATCAAGGTATAACATAATTCTCATTTCGCTATCTCTCCAACAAAGTATGACATTTTTCCCTCTGAGAAGCCAACAACCTAGAGATTCTGGTGTTCATCGCATTCTATGTATTGGTCATGTGTATGGTAACCATTTTGTTCAAGTAAATGATTACACCGCTTTACTTGCTAGTCTAAATTTGAAACACATGTCAACCTACATAACTCTTGATGATTGTTTCAAGTTGTACTGAGAGATGGAAGTCCTATACCGCCAGCTGCTTTGTCATGGTCAAGACACTGTTACGCTGTTGCAAAATAATGGATGGTTCCTTATATGGGTTGAATGCAAGCATATAGTAATTTGAAGAAGTCGCGTACTGAAAATGTTTGCATTGAGAAGACTAAACCATTTGTGATTTGATATGATTTTCTTATTGATTAACTAGTAGGTTATGGTTAATGTTACCCTTTTTTTTACTTATATTTGACATGAACAATATCAATTAATTCCAATACTTGCCTTTTTTGTCATATTTCTTATATAGTTTTGTTCAGGCTATAAAAGATAGCATAACCAATTTCCTGGGGTATAAATGAGGTACAACAGTATGTTCTTTATATAATTTTAACTTTAAAATTATCTACTTCTCACTCTATTCGTGACAATTATTCGTACACAACAGTATCCTTAACCTATAAAAGATAGCATAACCAATTTCATTGAAGATCATGCGAGAATATCGAGAAGTAATTGCGTGATTTATTTCCAAAAAGGCAACAAAGAGTTAGTAATTTTAGAAGAATATACACCTAGAGGCTAGAGCATATAAATTGCAAATTTAGAACCTAAATTTTGGATCTAAATCATTCATGGTGTCTGAATTAAGATACAAAATGTTAACTCATATAAGTTAATAAACATAAAATACTAGCACTAAAATCATATTTGGCCTTGTCCACCAACATGTGTGTCATGCCTCTGTCTCCTTCGTCTAGGCCGCATGTACACAATTGCATCTTCAGTGACACAACGGGCTAATTGTAGTAGGCACTCTACTTCGGCATACGCATCAGTGCCAGGAGTAACCATACGCATGTCTATCATACGTTGTAACCCTTC
>CM023944.1:10029191-10069746 GCA_013407115.1 Glycine latifolia | reverse complement strand
AACTCCAAATAAGGCATGTGATATCTTGTTAGAAAGCTTAGGAAGTATAGTTTAACATACTAAAAGATGAGAATTTATGGACTAGTAGATTGGTACATAATCAATAATGAGAGAACCCCATTTGATTAAGTGTTTCTAGCCCTTTGGACCTTTTGGATTGGGCACAACTTGTAACTCTTGGAGTTTGGCCCAAGGAAATAAAATACTCAGCCCCAAAAGTAGGACAAATCAGAAGTTTCATCAATCCAAGACCAATCCATGTGCATATAATTCTTCAATAAGACAAAGAATGCACTTAAACAACAAGCCAAAGGCACAGATTGAAAATATAGGCTGCTGTAAAATATTTTTACTAAAGTGAAAAGATTTAATTAAGGCTTTTTGTGTGCATGTGGAACAATTTAAACCAAGCAATTGCATTCCCTTGCTCAGCCAAGATCCACGTAGAAGTCAGCTGTCCCAAAATCCCATTATTAAAAGAATCTTGACCAAAAGAATCAAAGTCAAGATAAGGTTTAAGGTTAAATATCTTTCAAGGTAATGATGCTTTAGTTAAATTCTAACTAAACTAAATCTTAATTCAGTTATAACCCAATTAAATCACTTAAAATCCAACTGATTAAAGTAGTATAAATAGCCTTGTCATTCAAAGAATTTTGCACGTAAATTTCAGCTCCAAAACCTATCATACTACCACTTGCTCCTTGCACCAAGCTTTCTATTTTCTACCACCTTTGCTTGTTTTAAACGTGCCATCCTTATACCACCTCACCTATCAGCAATTTTCTTTTTCGAGACCTCATTTCTTAAAGTCTCAAGGAATACAGCTCTTACTTCATTCCTTCTCAAGAATCAAACTCACTTGAGGTAGGCTAGGCTTCAATCTCTAGTTAATAATTTATTTAGACTAACCTATATGTTTGAAGGTACAGCTTAATGGTCTATTATTTTAGGCTGAAATTTCATGTCATTAAAGGTTATTTTATGATGTGATAATATTGATTTTAATCATAGGATAAGTGATGATTTATAGGCTAAAATATTAGTGATGTCTGGAATCACATTTGATGATCGTTGGAAGTAATTTTGATGACTTATTATGAGACTGTTTTAAATTAATTTTTAGAAGTAGAGGCTGAATGGTATGTAGACAAATGGTTCAAATGCTTGAGTAATTAAATTTGAGGATGAATTAGTAAGGTGGTAGTGATGACTTCTCTAGTTGAGGAAATATCAAAGTCCAATACAACCAACCCGACCATCCAGGCTACAACCATCCCGATTTTTCCCCACCACTTCAGATAGCCCTCTATCATTAAGTGAAAGGAGATTAAGATGCATGTTAGGTTATGATCTTTTCTTGTGAAGGTTTAAAGGAATTAAAAATTATTTGGAAGATGTATTGTGGTTTATTAGTTAGAATACTAACATGATTTTTTTTGTAGCTTGAGGATAATCAATTGTCATGCCCAAGTTGGTATAATTTTGTTGGAATAAGGTATGGTATCCTAACCATACTTTTGGTACGTATTATGTTATGATGAAAATATTTTCCATGAGGTTATATGTATTTACTCATGGATTTTAATATTGATGAAAATGATGGATTTTGATGTGATGATATGTTGATTCATGTTTCCAAGTCCAGTACGAGATTTGTGAAACATAATCTGAGACTACATCCAATACGAGATGTAAAGACCAAGTGCAAATACATGGAATGACATGCATGACTAGCGTAAGACGGCCGTAGCATTTCTACATCCAGTACGAGGTGTAGCTATATACAATATGATATGTAGAGGCCATGTGCACCCTAGGAAAATTCATTTCATGCATTCATATAGCTTGCCTACTAAGAAATTTTATTTCTCACTAGATTTGCTTCATGTTTTATTTCTAGATGGCCTCAATCATCATATTCCTTGATGATCTAGATTTGGGGTGGTACATCGATGAGGAGAGGAACTGTTATGTCGTAACCATGCACCCAGTTATACAGGCCTATATTTATTTTGGCACTTATTTTCCAGTTTATGTACTTAACAGACTGTTTAATCCTAATGACCCATTCCTAGAGTTCGCTCCTGCCTATCCAAACCCAACCATGGAAACAATTAACTTGGTCAGCGAAGAAGAGGACTTTGGAGAGAACTTCTGAAATGAAGACATGGGTTATAGGTTTTGTACATAAATAATAATCCTAACTAGTGTGACTAAAGTGTTTTCTAGAATCTAAGGTCTATGGTGTATTAAAATGTGAAGTAACCAAAAGAAATTATCTATGTAAAAATGGGTTGTGACTACTTAAATATATATCAGTTTAACAACTTCTATAGCTTTTTTAATTTATACGTTTTAGAATTTTATACTAGGATTCGTTTAGTAAAAAAAAAGTAATTATATAACAATTTAACCCAAATAAAAATATAATATTTACAATAATTTTAGGTCATTACAAATCGTATAAGCATTTCCCAAAAAAACATTTTCGATAACGTATGGTCCATCCCAGTTAAGTGACCATTTACCAAGAACTTTGGATTTCTTATCCATTGGCAATATAACTTTCCATATTAAGTCTCCAATTCAAAAGGATTTTTTTCCTGACCTTTTTATTATAATGTTTAACAACTTTTTCTTTTTGACGAATAATGTTTACTAGAGTAATGAAATGTTCTTCATCTAAGGTATTAAACTGGTCATGCATGATATCCCAATAATCTTGGATACAGATTTCATTCTTCTTTGAATTCAAATGAAATTAGATTTATTTCGATAGGCAAAACTACTTCATGCCCATAAACTAACTTAAAAGGAGTAACAATAGTAGCCCATTTTGGTGAATTTCTATAAACCCAAAGAACCTAATCTAAACTTTCATGTCAACTTCTAGGTGTTTGGCCAATGTTTTTCTTAATTGAGTTTATCAAAATCTTATTTATGGCTTTAACTTGGCCATTTTCTTAATTGATTTTATCAAAATCTTATTTATGCCTTTGCCTTATTACAATTATGTTTTCTCAAAGCCTAACATCTAGTAGTTTACTAACATGTAGGATTTTGATTTTCTTCAGTACCCAAGTTAATTTCTTCCAACTTATCTTCAAATTCCATATTTTTTATCCTAAGGAAAATAATTTCTCAAAGCCTAAGGTGAATTGTCATAAATACAATCTAATTTTAATTCCTTACCTTTTCCCTTGAAAACATCTTCTTTTGATTTTTCTTTATCGTCCAACATTTTCTTATTTTCTTCGATGGCATCAGTGTCCATATTTTCCTTCATTACTTTGATGGCATTAGTATCCATCCTTTCCTTGATTTCGACAGTCATAGTAGTCGCTTCTTTGACTTTAATGGTCGCAATAGCCGCTTGTTTCTTGTTATCGATTATGTAAGCCGACAATTGAGACAAAAGCTCAAATATGCTTATGAGGAAGTCAACTCCTCAACCTTGGTCTTTTTTTGGATGACCTTGTTTATTAAAAGGAAACCTCTAGTTGTATCTGAACAAAATAACTTATCTTTTTCATTACATGACTTATTGTTCACATAAAATGAATCTTTGACTTCAAATGGAGATGTTCTTGCCATTGCTTGGTCACTTTCATCTGCAAAGGCAAAGGCAATATATATTCCATAGGATGTCTAATCATCTTCCACTATTTCAAGTTTTCCATCTTCATTCCAAAAGAAAAGCTTTTGATGAATTGTTGATGGAACTGCTCTTACTCCATGCATCCACTTTCTTCCCAGGAACATGTTAAAGTTAGCTTGCGAGGAAATCACTAGAAACATTGTAGGTCTTGTCCTGTTACCCAATGAAATATCTAAACAAATTATCCCTTTAGATTCTGAGGGCTTCCCACATAAATCTAAGATCACTATATTATGAGGTATCAAATCTTTTACATTCTACCAAACCTCCGTAGCATAGACCTTGGTAAGATGTTGAATGCAACCCCTCCATCCACCAAAATCTTGTTAATGATTGGTCTTCTACCATAGCTATAAGTGAAGTGGCTTTATATAAAACTTCATGCCATCAGTATGAGGATAAAAAACTATTGCATTAAGATGAGGAGTGAAACAGGAAACTTGCGTAACCCAAACTGTATTTGGACTTAGAGAAAGGTCATCGAAATAATCTTCCCTAGCATAATAGCTTAGTATGTTCTTAGTTTGATCGTCTTCAACATACTCAACGGGTAATATCAAAATTACTCCATAAATGGCCTCTAAGGAATCATCATAAACATATTTGAAATTGTCAATTATCATTTCCTTATCTTCATGCTCCTTCCTTGATATTTTGTTTTTGAAACCTAGGGGTGTGCCTTTAGTTATTTTGTTGAAAATTGAAAGTCTAACATTGCTCTTTTGTTGCATCTCCAATTTTGCATCCCTCTTTAATCTCAAATGCCTCCTCCATTGGGTTTTCAACATGTTCTTATTCACCCATGGAGGATTCTGGTATTCATACTATCCTTTCCTGGAACCTTTAATAGTTCCTCTTCTTAAAGGGGCCAAATCACTTACTTCGAATGCTTTGAAATGAGAACTAGACCCTTCATTTTCTTATTGAAACCATTTGTTCGGTGGAACATTTGCATGAGGAACATAAGACTTCCTTTGAGAAAAACTATAGGGCCTCTAAACTTGACTTACAATCATACTTATATTTTGTTTCTATTTTCCTTTAATATCCATTTCCTGAATTTTCTGAAAACTTTTCGAATCTCTAAAGCATCGAAAGCATTAGCAGTTGATTTGTCGAACACGCCACTTTTTTAGCCTTTTGTTTCTTTGACAGGAATTCAACCAACGATTCTCCAGCAAGTGGGAAGACTGATTCCTCTTTCTTTTTGAATTCGTCCAAGACTTGATTAACCTCTTCTTTAGATAAAAGAGTAACATTTGTCATTCATATCGAAGCTCCCATCATTGTGATCTGCATAAGTTTGATATAATTAGCCTGGATGTAAAATGGATCAGTATCCATGTTCATTGGTTTCTCTTCAAATTTCAATCTTCCTTCATCAATTGTTTTTTGAACCATATCTCTAAAACATAAACAACTATTAGTCCAATGTCCAAAAACATTATGGAATTTACAATATTGTTTTCCTTTTCTTTGTTCTGAAGACGGAATTTTATAATCATCACTAAGGACAATTTTTTTTTCTTTCAATAATACATTAAATATTTTTTATCTGCCTTAGTAACATCGAAACTATATTTCGAATTAGGAAATTTCTATTTTTCCTCCAATTTTAACATTTCACAAATATAAGGAGATTCAGGTTGTAATTCTGCCGCACATATTTCATCTTCTTTTTTTTAACATCTAAATCTTGATAACTTATAGAATTATCATTATCTCTATATGCTTCCACATATGTTGTTTTCTCCCCTACCTTTATCAAATCTTTTGTTCCTTTCTTTCTCATATTTTATTTGCTCAATTCTTTTTACTATATTTTCTAACTGTGTCATATCTCTAACTTGTTGATTTACCAATTTCTTTCAAATTGAAAAATCTAAATCTACTGTAGCCATTGTAACTAATTCATGTTCAAGAATTTGAATATAACATCAAGACTTCATTTGTCGAAATCTATTTAAATAATCTTCAACTGTTTTACTATTGAAACTTTTAGTAGTTGTCAAATCTATGAGACTAACCTTAGTCTTTCCCCTAAAGAAATGTTCATGGAACACCCTTTCGAGTTGTGCCCAAGTATATATTGAATTTGGTGATAATGTGGTGAACAAAGTAAAAACATTTTTTGTTAAAGAACTAGGAAAATATTTCATTTAAAGAAATTTGTAAATGGGTAAATCACCACATTCTATTTGAAAACGGGCTAGATGTTCTACAGTAGACTTTTCTAATTCACCCACAAATTTCAAAAATTTGAGCACCTTATAACCCTTTGGCAACTCAGATTGTAAAATATAATCAGGGAAGGCAGAAACAAAATAAGGTGGTTGTGCATTTCTTATTTCTAAAGCATGTCTATTCAAGGCTTGTTCAATCATTTGATTGATCTAAGGATTTTGAATTTCTTCAAGGCCTAAATCTCTCTTTGGGCCATTTTGTACTCGAAGTATTTGATTTTGCTACATGTTAACCAAAACTTATTTTATAAACTGATCCTTCAAAATTCGAAATGGTTTTGCTTCTTAACACTTTTAAACTCCACATGGGCATGAATAAAATCTTTGAAAATGTCAATATCTATCACAATGCATTCCTTTGATGGTGCATTCAACCTCTCGAATTTGTTTTCATATGTTGATCACTTTTGAAGATACTATTTTGTTTCTTTTTAAACAAGTTCATTGAAACTGTATATAAATTTCATAACTTAGACAGATTTTACATAACAAAAATAACATAAAAATAAATTGTTACTACACACGTCAATCAGTGTTGATACATACATATACATATGCATATACATATATATATATATATATATAGGTGTATGTGTATGCGCGCGCGATTACTTGTATTTAACGGGTCATGAATTGGTGCCAAAAATTTGTACGTTATTGCAAACAAAATTACAGCTGCTCTGAGTTATAGTTTTTCGCTTTCAAAATGTTAATGAATAAAACATTTCCTAATTCATGATATATGAAATAGCGGGTGTGAAGCTATAAACTTATCTATTTAGGTGTATGTGTGTGGAGGGAGAAAAGTGGATGACGATTTGAAGGTACAACCCACAAGGTTAAAAGTAGCGATTTTTTGGAACAATTGATCGTGTGTCTACTCAAATGAGGTGAGAGACGAGAATATGAAAATAGAAAATTTTGATCATACACTTAAAATAGATAATTAATAATATATTTAACTAAAATAATTTTAATAATTAATATATAATTTTGACAGAAAAATTCATATATAATGTAACAAAAAAACTCATATATAATTAAACGACCAAGATTAAAGATTTTTCTCAACAACCTCTCTCTCTGTATGCGTTATATATATATATATATATATATATATATATGGTCACGCCATCCAGTACCCATTGAAACTTTAGCTTCGATGGTAATAAACATAAGCAATGATAAAAAAAAACGTTGAATCTTGGGGGAAACTTTGTTTCTTTGATGGGTATATATGTCCTATTACTTTCACCGGATGTGAAGGGCAGTTGAACAAGAAAAAGATCATTATTTTGTACTATTTGTTCCCAGCTAGCACACAACCCTCCCCATTCTGTTTGTAACAATTACGAAGAATGGCATCATTAGATATATTGCGCAATTGTGATGCAGACAAAGGGAAAAGATGTAAAAAGAATATTCACACGTGAAAGACAATATGGAAGGTGTATATATACTTACCATCCCATTTAATGAATCACTAAAGTTGAATGTTTTCAACTGTTTGTGATGATTTTGCTAGGTACTTGATTATTTAGAAATCTATAACCCAATATAGATCTGAATCTTTTTTTGTTCCCATTTTCCTTCTTGTCCTTTTTGAAGTAAAATGCACGAGTGCTTGCGTAACCTACCAAACATCCGAACTTATTGCAGCCTGGAAATTTACCTAGGTTAATTAAAGGATGTCATCAACTTCGATCGGTTCGCATGCCAATGATAAGTACTGAGTCATGGAAATATTTTGTGGATGCTCGTGTACTCATCAACATTCAGGGTTTGTTTAAACTTTTCTAAACACATTTGAAGAAAAATAAAAAATAAAAAATATTTTTCATAAGCTAAAATTAATTTATCCATAAATTAATTTTGTAAAAATTTCTTCATGTTAGCTTCTTCAAAAGTTGATTTTTAAGTTGTAAAAAAATATGTATAAGTTATTTTTACTTTATACCTAAGTTTTTTCTCATTATTTATTTTATAAATACTTGTGGAGAAATTTGTCCAAACAACTCTAAATGAGACAAAAATAAAAAGGTAAATAATTATTTTTGTTCCTGAATATGTAAAGTGTTGACAATTTTGTCTTCGAAAGATGAAAATTCAAATTTTAGTTCCCGAAAGTGAAAAAAGTGCGACAAATCTATTCATTCATTAACTTTCATCTGGTACCGTTAATGAAAGAGCCTACATGACACATTTAAGGATGAATTTTTCAGTGTTCTATACATTCATGGATGAAAATAGTTATTTATCCAAATTATAATTTAATTTTCATCATCTTCCTCCATTTTTTAATCGTTGCAAGCGTATCAATACAACAAACACTAAAAAAAAAATAGAAAAACAAGCATAAGTTATAATAAACATAATAAAAAATATAATATTGATTAATAAACATAATTTGTCTATTATTCTGAAATTTTTAGTGTGATAGTACCTTGCACAAAATATGATGACCAAACAAAAATGCATAGTCATTAAGTTAATCCTTACAAAAAATGATATTCAACTTGATTTTGTCACTACCTAATGTTGCCATAATAGAAATTTCAGAACAATAGACAAATTATGTTTATTAATCAATAATATATTTTTTATTATGTTTATTATAAATTATGCTTGTTTTTCTATTTTTTTTAAATATTTGTTTTAATGTTATCCTTGCAACGATTAAAAAGTGGGGAAGATAAAAATTAAATTATATTTTGAACAAATAGTCATTTTCGTTCTTAAATATGTAGAACACTGACAAATTTGTTCCTAAATGTGCCACGTAAACTCTTTCATTAACATTAACGGATGAAAATTAATTGATAGATGAATTTGTCGCACTTTTTCAATTCAAAAACTAAAATTTGAATTTTCATATTTTAAGGATGACTTTATTAATGTTTTACACATTTATATTTGAAAATGACTATTTATGCAAATAAAAATGAAAGAGAGAATAAATATAACAGAAAATATGATGACATAAAAAAAGAAAGAAATAAAGATTAAAAAAATATTTAATGTGTATAATAAGAAGTTATCAAATGGTATTTGTAATAAGAGAGCGTGGATCTATCTCATTAGGCTGCATATACAATTAAATGTTGGATTTTTCACCAGGTTTTTTTTTCTTTACACCTTCTTTTTCATTTACTTTATGTCATTCATCGTAGACTTTTATATCGAAATCACAATAGGCGAATGATCAAAATGTCTACGATTTAGTCTTTTATCTTGAAAACAACTATATAGGTGAATGATGGCTATGATTTACATAACTAAATGTAAACGTAGATTAATTAGCATAAAAGTAAGAAAAAAAATCACTATCACACACATATATGAGGTTTAAATATATATTTTTTATCTTTTTAAATATTATCGATTTCTTATGTAATTTCTTAAATTTAAAATGCTTATAAGGTCTTATTTCGTTTCATATTATTCTTTTATTAATGTTTTGTTAGTTTTATTTGTTGGAGGTCATTTTTTTTTACTTTAGTCCCTTTAAATAAATGAAAAAATCATAATAATAAAAAAATAATTAAAAGGTAATAAAAATAGTTAACATGCAAATCGACATATAAAAGGCTAATTAACAAAAGGAATTACATGAAATAATATGTATAAAAAAATCCCTTTAGACATACACCTTTTTGCTAAAGTTTTTTTTTTTAATATTTATTATAATATTTGTATGGTAACCATGTAGCATGTAGATCAATTGATCATTTCGGTGGTTTGATTAGTGATTTAAAGTTCAAATTTGAAATAATAACTTATTAAATACTTAAAGAAAGAAAGAGTTTTGTCACTTATAAATATTATACTTAATTGCAACAGATTTGTCTATCATAAAAAATAGTCAGTGATCTAAAAAAATCACAATGTAATGTTACATTATTAAATTTTATATATTAAATAAAGTTATTTTTTAATATTTAATGTATTTATTTTTATCACATCAAACATTTTATGTTATTTATGTCTACGTTTTATTTCTTTCTACCTTGTATCGAAATTATGGTCATTAAGTATTTTTTTAAAAATATATTAAAAAAATTCTTGAAGTTCTTATTGTGTTAGAAGGTAGACCCACACATACAAATTGCTATTATGAGAAATAATAAATCAATAATATTTGGTAGACCCACTCATACAACTTGCTACTTTGAGAAATAATAATGTTTGTTTCACACTCTTAGTATGAGGCATGAAGCGGATGCAAGGAAGAAAGATAGAAAAAAAAAAAGGGAAAAAGGACAAAACAAGAAGTATGTGGTTGAAATATATATATATAATAAATACAAGAGAAATAAGATATAAAAAAACAAAATTCTTTGAAAATAAAAATCATCCACAACGATAATAATGTAAAAAATTATTAGATGGTTCATCATCATTTATGTTAATTTGTAATTAAGTGTTATTAATTTCTCATAACTTAAAAAACATGATGTAATGATGTAAAAGTTGATTAAGACTACATAAACATACAATGTTCCAAACTAACTAATAATTGTTTACCAATAATCTATATAATGCACAAAAAAAATCCTTTTGACATACTCCTTATTAGGTAATTTATTTTTAAATTTTTAGTATTTAATATTTATAATTTAACTACTTAACAGGTGAATAAATTAATACAGAGTTATAACCAGGATTCTCTTATAAAGAATAGTTGTGTCCTTAATCAAAAAATATTCACAATGTAACAAATGTAACATCATTAATATAAATATATTAAATAATGTTAGTTTTATAACATTTTCTATAATATTTTATGTATTTATTTTTATCACATTAAACTTTTTATCTTATATTTTTCTCTGTTTTTTCTTTCTCTCTTGTACCGAAACGATTGTTAATATTTTTTGTAAAAATATATTAAAACAAATCAAAGTTACAACATGATTCTTGATGTTCTTATTGTGTTAGAAGGTAGACCCACACATACAACTTGCTATTTTGAGAAATAATTAATAATGTTTGTTTCACACTCTACTATGAGGCGTGAAGTGGATGGAAGAGAGAAAGATAGAAAAAGAAATATGGTAGAAAATATAACGAAAAGATTAAAAAAAATAGAAAAAAAAAGATGTAAAACAAATGTAAGAGAAATAGAATTGAAAAATCAAAATCCTTTGAAAAAAATGTATGGATGTTGGTTCAAAATCATCCACAAATAACAATAATGTGAGAAATTATTAGATAGTTCATTATCATTGTTTTCATTAATTTTCAATAAAGTATTATTAATTTTTTATCCTAAATTGAAAAATTAAATATGTCACATAAAAATATTATTTTAGACTATAAACATATAACGTCCCGGATTTTCTAATAATTTTTTCATAATGCATGTCCGATTGATAAAAACATTGATGTTAGTGACAAAAGTTAACGAAATGCTAAAAAATAAGAATTTTACCCATAGTGGACAATTATGTTTCTTGTCTACAGCATAGGGCCATATAGTCTGTGGGAGTCAGTTTTTAGATGAGAGATATCTTAGTTATATTAATTTTATGAAAGGGAGAGCATAATGATGTAAAGGATAAATTCCCAGCTTAGTTATTGAAATGGACTTGTATTTTCACTGAGATTTGTTAGGCAGTCGGATGTACATACAACCTCACACATTTCAACTAGGATGGATAAAAAGGATATTAAACGAGGGTGGACTATAGAACAAAATAAAGAGCAACATTATTAACCTTAACCCCCTCCAATATTGCAATGGACACAATCACAGCATAAACGAAGAGAAGGATAGAAAACTCTTTTAAATTAAAACAAAATTAATTTCAAGTTGAATTGATCAGCTGAAAGTAACTTCTTGGATTGTGCGTAATAGTTGATTCACTGCAGCCGCAATTTCATCCACCGTGTTCAGCTGACACCCGTCCTCTACCTGCACCAATCCATCCATAAAAATCCTCAGTAATTAAGAAAATTAAAAAAAATAATAAAGCAAAACTTGAAAAAAGAAAAAGGAAAATAAGATGAAGTTATTTGTATGAACCTTGACGCTAATTGAGTAAAGGACCAAATCGTCAAGAGTGGAAACATTAAGGTGGAGAATGCTGAGCATGAGACTTTGAAGCCCAACAACGATCTTCATAAGCTGCCCAGGTTGTTTCTTTGAGAGTACCTTTAGATTGGCATGGCTATCCACCATGGTCACTTCAATGTCTGCTACGGCCCACTGTTTCTGCTCTTGTGCCATCTTCGTGCCACGTGTCGTGTATTGAGGAAACGTGAAGAACTCAGCAAAGGGTGTTGTTGTCGTCGACCCATTTAACCCAACAACATTCTCTTGCCCTTGGTTCGTTCTCTTTTGACCCTCCATCGACTGCAAAAGCTGCTCCAACTCCTTCACAAAGTTTATGGCCCCTCCAATAATAGACGCTTGGTCTCCCTGTTTTATATATAGTGTTAGTATTAGCTAACATATTGCATCTTAAAATACAACTAATTATTCTTATGGTGAATTAACTCACCCTTTGAATATAAGAAATTAGACAAGATAAGAGATATAAGTTTAATCTAGTGATGGTAAAGAAAGAAGTCACCAATTTGAATCTTTTCACTTATAAATAAAACTAACAATATTAACCTTTAGCATTTATTGATTAAAAACATAACATATTGCATCTTAAAATACAACTAATTATTTCGATGGTGAATTAACTCACCCTTTGAACATAAGAAGAAGGCATCAAGGATCGGAGCACGGCCAAGTACTCATTCATCTGTTTTCGGCGGTTGCGTTCAACAGCAATGTGGGTCCTCCTCTGGTTCTCGATTTCCTCCTTGTTCTTGGCGGTCTTGGTGCGCCGTCGTTTACGGCGGCTGGTGGCAGTCACGGTGGCTTCCACAGAGGAAGAAGGAGGAGGAGGGAAAGGAGCGGTGGTCATGGATTGATCAACGGTGCATGCTTCAGGGGAGGAGTGAGAATCCCATTGTTGTTCCTTGACGTTTTGCAACATTGAGGTAGAAGATGAATCCCAGTTTGCATGAAGGTTGTGTTCTATGTTGTTGTTGATGATTCCTAGGAGGACTTTCTCTTCTTCCGCTGCTTGGAAATTACCATAGTTGTGTTCTACTAAGGAGTATAAATAATCCTTGTTGCAACCATATGCAAATGGATCTTGCGGGAAAACAACAGCCTCTAGTGCCATTATTTGTGAATCTCTCTCACAAGTCACAAGAACCTCTCCCTGTTGCTCGCAAAGGAGACACGAACACTACTTTTGTGGGAGAGAAAAAAGGGTTGTAGGAAGATACAAAAGAAAGTGGAGAGAGTGATATGATATGATGAAGGTTAATTATTAGAAGCTACAGAGAGGAAGAAACTTGAGGTGGAAGGAGGAGAAGAAGCACTACATTTCCCAAAGGACCAAACAAACTCGCCCTTTTATCAACGCATTAAGAAGAAAGCTTGCTACCTTTCCAACACGATTATTCAAACAAACAAAAGGCTACAGCACCCTGCACGTGAGGTTTCATTGTTGTTGTTGTAGACCACTTCCTTGATCGCGTAAACTCAATTAGCTACACTACACACACCCCACACGCAGACAGAGAGATTCTCTAGGTGTTTTGTTTATTCCTTATTTTGCAATGATAATAGCGATGTATTATTAGTTAATGTGTACTAATTAAATAACTACGTCATAATAACAATTAGCCAAAAAAAATTATAAAAATAGGTGCCGTGTCAGTGAGTTCTGTATTGAAATGTGCTATGTTTCCAACATATTGTGTTGTGTTGTGTTATTGAAATGTGCCGTATTTCGAACATATTGTGTTTTAGTTTTGTTATTATTCACAAAATGTTTTGCCTTCAAAGGGAGAAAAATCTATAGTTTTCGTGTCATATGTATTATTTTAAGGAAATAAAATTTGGAACGCCGGAGATAATGGACTTGGAAGGTGGATAATTGTTGGTGTATCATATTAAATATCAAACTTCAATCTCTTTCGTGAATAACGTAATCTTATCCGCAATTCCACCATATTAAATTGCACAATGAAAAAAAAAAAATCAAACCATATGCAACTGATCCCTGAATATAACATATAATCCAATAATCCAATGTCATTTGTGAAACAACAAAGTATGGTTGTTGCAAACAAGCCAAGACATAGAGAAAAACTATACTACACAGACACCTAATTCGTGAACAATACAAGATTCCACTGTGAAGACGGTCATATCCTTCGTCGATATCTATAAATTTGGTCAAATAGAGGGACAAGGCAGTCTTTTCACCATTCTTGAGTTTTTATTATTTATTTTTGTCTACCCAAGAAATATTCGAATTTTTTTTATTTAACATCCAATTAATCTTTCTTTTATCTGATCGGTCCATTTTGCATTAAAATTTATCTGCAATTAGAATTTGATGCTCAAGTTAAAAATCGAATTTTTTGAATCTTTTAATTAAAAGATCCAAGTATATACCGAATCACTGTCAACAATTTTTTGCCGAGTTCTTACTTTAATAAATAATAAAATAACGTTATTTTTATTATATTTTCCCAATAACTTTTGCAATAAAAAAATGTAAGATAAAATAAAAAATAATATATAAAATACTAGTAAGTATACTAGTATTGTAAAGAGTTTGATGTATATTTCTATAATCCATGGATACAGTATATAATCTGTTTTAATGGGTCTAGTTTCATTTGGTAATAATGTGGTCGGGTATTCGGACTGGAAAAAGAGAGATATGACGAAAAGCTGGTGATGACTCAAGAGATTCGGAGAAAGATCCATAAACAGAACAAAAGAGGGGGGGGAAAAGAGAAAAGGAAAATAAAGAACAGCGATCAAACAGCCTAGCTCAGGCATAGGACAAGGTCCAGAGTTCAGAGGAATCCATGTGACCACACAACAGAAAGGGCCATTCTGTAATCATCTACCATCGATTCTCCTCTCTCTTTCCCTTTCTCAGGATCCTGTTCTCCTTTTTACTATTATTTTTTCTAAATTAATATACATTTTAATACTGAATGTAAACAGTAATTAAATATGTAGAGTTCACTATATTATACTGTAATGTTCAAGATTTGGATGTGGCAACGTACGAAATAATACGATTCAATGTCATACGCACACTTGTTTACATGAAGTTTTGTTAATTTTTATTTTTAATTTCGAATTTCCATTCGGAAAAGGACGTACCCACTCGTGTTGCTGTGCAATTTCAATTCAGTAATTAAATAATTTAGATTGCAAATTTAAGAAATAAAGCCAAGAATATATTAAAATATATAATAAAAATAAGGAAATCATAAAAAGGAAAACATGTAAATATAAGTTTGTAAGAAAAGGCAACAAAGATCTATAATTAAAATAATAAAAACAACAACCAACTAAATGTTAGAAACACTACAAAAAAAAATTCATATAAATTAAACTATAAGTATCAACATATAATGTTTATAGTAACAGTAAATAATTTCATGACTATAATTATTGATATATTACTAATATATTAAAGGTTAATATAATACACTATATTATTCATGTAAACTCATAATATTTACATTCATAATTTTTTAGACAAAAAAAATTATTGTTTGACTTTTGTATTTACTACTAAAACTATAACTATAAGCCAGTCAAAAAGAAAAAAGAAAACTAAAACTATAAGTAGAACAGGAAAAAATAACCTGATGATTAAATTAAATTGAAAATAGTAAAAGTGGTAAATGAATAAAGATTGGGCTTAAGCCCAACCCATAACATGATAACTGATATAACCTTCATTTTATTTCTACCAATTAATGACATACTTGTTTCACAGCCACAAACGATTAATTAACCATTTGACCACCAATCGATAGACATTCTCTAGGTTTTCTTCCCTTTTTTCTTGGGTCTCCCTTTATGCGGAATATTGCTAACACCATATAGTATTTGTTTATTACCATTCTAATCTTTGATATTCGAGTATTAAATGATTAATCTAATAAAGAAAAATCGAAACCCAACTGGCATTCCTTTGAATGTATCAGAAAAAATGTAGATTATGCGATTCGATGACTGCTTAACTATAGAATAACTAGGCAAATTAAGATCTGCCGCTGCTAGTATCTAGGTATAGTTATATGTAATACGTACAACTACTAATTCACTAAATATTATTATTATTAATTGCTTATTGACTAGGTTCTCACGAAAATATTATTCGTACTATGCTAACCAATAACATATTAGGCTAGCCAGCGTGTCATCGCTTCATTTTATTTCTCATTCGAACTGTGCCTCTCCTTTCTTCAAATGATATTGATAATTAATGCATTAATTTATACTTATTTAAAAGCAACACGCATCTTTGTTATATTAATATCCGGATAATTTATACTTATTGATAATTACCGTATAATTAAATTTCATCAAAATTATATGTTGTGCATAACTATTTTTATGACTCTGTCCCATGCCAACCGAATGCTCGTAAAAAGAGGTTAATTATAATTTTGGTCTATTAAGTTTAGATGACGAGTGATTATTAATTATGTTCTTTGATTTTAAAATTAAGCAAATTTAGTTTCATTGTGTTTGTTTTTTCTACTCAAAATCTTCAAATTATTAAGAGATGGAATAATTTTGAAAGTTTAGAAGTACAAAATTTAGTAGAAATTTAATAAAACTTGAAGGATTCTATTAGATGTGAAATTAGTGTTTGAGCAGAGAAAATGTTGAGTTTTTTTTTTAGTGAAATTTTATTTGTTGATTGATGAGTTTTGAATATAAAAGCCAATTGATTTGATTTGTAAAGATCGAGTTAAAAAAACAAGAACTTGAAAAAAGATTTAAGTGGAAAATGATTAGAGGATTAAATTTGCTAATTTATAGAAATAAAGTGATTTAATTGATTAAAAGTTGTAAATCAAAATAGTATACAAACCAAATTAACAAAAAAATTAATGAAATTTAAAGGGAAACATTGTTTTCTTTGTGCATATATATGTATACAAGGGACGACTTTATATGAGAAAAGTTAATTAGGTACTGCAAATCCCTTCTAAAGATTATATGAGTTTATTCGTCCAGAAAATATATGTTCACTTTCAAACTACAAGTCACATGCAATGATTAGTGTTCAGTCCTTCGATCTTATATGATAAATAATTGTAATGAAATCCATTGCCAAATGGTTTGAGCGTGTATACCTATATGTATATTTCCTTAACTATAAGTATTGATGTATTTTTTTAAGAGAGTATTGATGTATTTTTAAAGTTAGAGAAAACTTAAAAATTATTTTAAAATATAAGAATAATATGCATAATTTATTTTATTTCTTTAAATAAATGCATTGAGAATGACATGTTATTTACTTATTCTTGAAGAGAGAACGAACTAAAATATTAAATCATTCTTTGCAATCATATATATATATGAAATGAAAGTAAATAATTAATTTGAAAGTATATTTAAATATATAGTTGGAATTTCGAAAGCATAATTTTTTTAAGTAATCAATTTATTATTATACATTTCAGATTTTGAGAAAAAATCAACATGGAATTATAAAATAATTACATCATTTATAAGTATAAAAAAATCAAATTAAAGTCACTTTTGACTGGTTTGAGCAAAAATAATATACTAAATCTAAAAATTCTATTTTATTATATAAAGTTAGATTAGGATGTCACCAATTTTTGGGAAACTGCAAAATATCTTGGCCTCTTTTTTATTTTTTACAACAAAAACATCAAGATCAAATATTGTTTAGCAAGTGTACGACCGTTAAATAACGAATGCAATCATTCAATTTAAAAATATATATTTAAAAAGAAAGATCTAATAGAACTTAAAGACAGAATTTCTATTACTGAGCCCTTTTTTTTTTTACAATAGAGAATACTAAGGGTATGAATTAATTAACGTAGAATTATTCTAGCTTAAATATTTCAATTTCAAAATCTAATATATAACTGCATTAAATTTTTAGAAATTTCTGGAAGAAGAATTTTACTCATAATAGTAATAATAAACTCAATCAAAATTATATCTAGAAATATTGATTTGAATTCTTATATATGCTACCACCAAAAAAAAACCCTGCATTATACATTTTCTGCATTAATTTTCACGTAGATAAAAACTAGAACTTATACTTATATTTTTCAATATATTATTAAGTTCAAATAGTAAAACAATGATACATCATTATTTTTGAACGATGTTGTTAAACATTACACGTTTGAAGGATAAAATCTAAATTACACACAGTATAATAGTTATATGTGTAACATTTAAGCATTCCAATTCCTGGTCGGTCAATCATGTTGGCTATGTTGGCCGATATATAGACATTAACGTGTAACATAGTTCCATCGAGTTCTATATAGGTTAAACATTTTATGTAGCAAGTTGTTAAAACAGTGGAAACAAGACACATATAGTTTCCGGTTTCCGGTTCCCGCAATTTGATAATTTTTGTCTTTTTTGGGACACACGGCTGCACCTAAAGGTGTCACTGGCTAATGGAAACAAGAAGATAATCCAAATTGGTATGTAATTAAAAACTTAACATGCATGTCTCAGTTGCTCAATTGCATGTGCTTGAGCCACAAAACACGCTACTACCAGCAACTGAAACCGCGTCATAAGGGCACAAGGAACAAATAATTTAAACCAATTTGTGTAATATATTATGTTAAGCAAAGTGATTTGGTCAGAAATATGGTTTTGATTAATGGGCTAAAACCCCTGTTGGCTTGCAGGCTTGTTGAATAGTTTAAGTAACCAAGCCCTTGTAGGGTACCTCAAATTCTGGGAACCAGCGTATTGTTTTACATGCTGGTATTTGCTGCACTGCACTTCACAGATTCTCCTGATCAGGCTTCTCTATCCTACCCTAACCTATGCCCTATAAATGCCATCACCGCCAACCTGAAACCATTTCTAGCCACTAACTTTATTTTACTGCCTCAAGGTTGCCACTTCAAGATTGTTGTTTGTTTGCACTATTTTTATTTTATCAAGTGTTTGTTAGCACCTGATTATCATAAGGTCAACTTTGTAAATTTCTCATCTTTCATACTTCATAGCAACCACGAGTTTTCACTTACTCGTGATTTGTAAATTTTTATAATTTTAATCAATAATTAAGAATATATGTTTTACAAGAAGTACGGTAGATTATATTATACATATAATAACACATGTACAGGATATCAATTAACGCGAATTTATATTTTTTAATTAAGTGTTTCAAGGTTTAAATCTTAATTTGAAATATAAAATAAATAGTATTTGAAGAAAAATATTAATATTATATGTGTTTATTATTTTCAATAAATATTAATCATCATTTCCGGCGGAATGTATCATTAACATAGTAAAAAAAAAGGTGTTACTACTTTATTAGCAATTAATTCTCTAATAAAAATCTATGTTCTTATTTATTTTGTTTTATTTTAACAAAACACTTGATGAATGTCTTATAGCTAAATCATATATAATTGAAACTTCTTCAATTGCAGCACTGTAAAGTTAAAAGCAGATTCACGACGCTATTTTATAAGCGGTTCGATGGAACTGTGACTGGAAGCCTGAGGCTGAGAAGAAGATTCACGATGCTATTCGCCTACTCCCATAGCTTCTGATGAGAAGTAGTATTAGCAAAATGGGAAAGAGAAAAATTTTCAGATGCGACCAATTTCCTCCCAGTTTCTCTGCACATAGTATTGTATAGGGCTATATAGGCTACGTCTTTTTCTTCTTTTTTTTTTTTTAAATTTATTTTATGAGTATTTAGGACTTAATTTTATCTCACACTCAATTAATTTTCTTTCACTCAATAGGTCTATTTGGGCTATAGGCTGTGAGATAGTCAAAGAGATAAGGTCTAAATGCCATAATGGAAACGTCACTTCTCAGTTCTCACTTTGCATGTATACCAAGACATTCTCTGAGCAAATGCAATGAACTTTTAAATTTTGAGGTAAATAAAGTTCAATTAAAATTGGGTCGGAAACTGTAAGATGATAGATACAAAATAGGGCCGAAACAATGAATAATAACTCGCATTCCTTAAATGGAAATTAAAATTGGAACTACGGAGCATATGATTATAACTTTGATCTGTGATGGAGATTGAATGCAACTTATTCATTCCAACTTAGATTTAAAAAATTCAAATATTCTGGAACAGTAAATAATCATTAACCTTTTTTTATAAAAAAGCACAAATATGTTATTATAGTTTAATTCTCTGTTTCTTATATGAGTATTAAATTTATATTTTATAATTTATAAATAAATTTTTTATTATTTGAATTTTTAATATATGACTAATTATTTAATTTAAATTTTAATAAATATATATTAGTAGATATGTCAATAAATATTTAAATATATGTTTATGTATACACATGCTTAAAAAAATTATTATTTTATTGAAAGTATTGTTTAGCTATGATTCTTTTCACTTTAATGATGTCTTGCATGATATATTTTGACTTTCTTTTTAAAAAAATTAATTTAGTTCATTATTTTATTTTTGTTTATTTTCATGCTTGATTTGTGATAACAAGAATTGAGTGAATATATTTATTTAATTACAATATAATTTTGTGTCTTGTTAATTAAATATATTTATTATGATTTACACACATGTTTTTACATTTTACACTTATAGTTAATTGTATAATTTTAACATTTTAAATATATCACAACTAATAAATAAATTATTTTATTTATTATTTTGATCACATGCATACATTATTGTAATTATAAAAAAATATCCTAGAAAAATTAATACATTGATTAAGGCATCATATAAAAATTCATATAATTTAATAATTTAATTAAACCAAATATATACTCATGGTAGTTTTCTTATTTGTTCATATAATTCTGTCAAATTTTTTATAGATATTTTTGGTGGAAAGTAATTAAAACTGAACAATAAAAAAAGGAGAAAAAATAATAAGTAAAATGATAAAAAAATTGTATGATTTAATTACCTAAAAAGATGGTAGTATCTCTTTTATTAAATAAATTTTGAATTTAAATTTATTTGATAAATCAATTCATTATCAATCAAACATTATTAATGCAGTAAAATGTGTCTAATTAAAACAACCAAATGTTCAATATATCAACCAAATTTCAATAATTTATAATTAGCATGAAACTAGTATTTCATGGTATATTTATATTTAGTATTAATTTTTTATTCTAACTCAATACATTATAATAATTTTTATTATATATTACTGTACAAATAATTGTTTTTGAAACTTAACTTTTTTTAATTAAACTTATTAATGTGATTGAAACAAACAATAAGAGATAAATGAGAATGTGCATCTAGATTTATATATTAAAATACATAATTTGATTAACAAAACTGAATTTACAAAATACAAAATTACAAATTCTTAATTCATAATCCTATGAAATATAAGATTTTCTTAGAGGCGTATAAAATAGAAGATAAAGCACAATTTTCATCAACAAAAAATATATCATATCAATTTACACGATTTTTATATTTAGCACATAAAATTTTGTCGGAAAAAAAAGGTATAATTAAATTATTTGAAAAGAATAAATATAGTGATGCCACGTGACATTATTTCGTAGAATAAAATCTTTGATCTTTTATTTATATTATATATATAGAGAGAGATAGATAGATAGATTATAAATGTTCATGAACAAATAGCCGACAAGATAAATAAATCTGGCTATTATTTTCAATAAATATTATTAAGGCATTACAAAAAAAAGTTGAAATTTTCGACGGCCAAAATCTATTGGTAACTTCAAATGTTTGACGGATTTCTGACAGACAAAAATTCGTTAGTAAAATGGTCGTAGGAAATTGAACCAATGAATTTTTGTTGTCTGTGGGTAATTTTCCGGCGAAAATATCCATCGGTACGTTATGTTAGAAATTACCGACGCAAAAATGAGTCGAAAATACATGTGTGGAACAAACAACCAACAGTTTTCAAGAATATGAGCAACATAATTTGTCCTCTCACAAAATTCAACCTAGAGTTTGAAATTTTTGAATTTTGATCAACTCGGCTTCTGTTGAAAATGAGAAGCAATTTACATTGGTGAGTATGGTTTAGCTAATAAACTTAAACCACCAAAACCCAAGCACTAAAATAATGGAAGCTTCTTCATTATATCTTTTATGATAAAATTAAGAATGCATATAATATGATAATTACATCCAAATTAAAAAAAATATCAAAGGACTCGTATGGCAAAAAGAAAAAAGAAAAAGGGAAGCATTTGTGACAAGAATGAAAAAGAACAAAAGAATATAAAGAAATATGTTAAGGTTCCAAAATTGAATGAATTGAGAATTCATTCAGCTACAAAAACTAAATTATTGCCTATAAATATAAAAAATGAAAAAACTAATGCAATATGAATGAAGAAGGGCTAAAATATGAAACCAAGTTAGACAAAACAAGTGGTTAAGGGAATCGATTGGTTTTCCATCTTCGTCTAATGCATTTTTTTATCACTCTTGAATGGATTAACCCAGTTTTTGTCCTCGGTAATAGCTCTATTCGACCGCTCATTGAAGACTTCAATTTCCTATGTTGACTGTCTTCGTATCTGATTAGTCCATGTTACAATGTAAACAATGTCATTTGTAATCGAAACAAATAACTACAATACTTGGTTTCAAAAGCAGTTAAAAATGTAACAAGGTCATTTGCAAGGTACTTTGTGATCAAATACAATACTTGGATTCAAAGGCGGTTAAAAAGTCTCACCTCAACTCGTTGATCAAAGGCCGTTGCACCGTGTCTCTGACTGGTATACAAAACCCAAGAAAATGAAGTTAGGATTGAGTGTGTCAGTAAAGGAACATGATTATAGTGAATAACTCTGAATGTTGTTTAAAAATGCACTAGAGATTTCCTTTTCCGCCTTGAAACCTACAAAAAGAAAGACCAAAAAGAAAAATTATTGTTGCAAATTCTTGACATCCAACTGCTATTCAACTTATCCTATTAAGTTAATTCTTGTGTTCCCTAGTTGTTTGTTGATAATGATATATTATTACTTATCAAAGTGGAAGCAATTAGTGGTTAAGATTCTTAAAAATCAAAGCTAATGATTGAAAGAACGAGGAGGGGGAGAATGTGTTATTATAGGAGTGTTTGCAGCCATTGAATATATTCTAATGATCAACTCAATATGCTCATGCTATTGAGTATTGACACAAGTTTTAGTGGAGCTTGAGACTAGACCAATAAAATTCATCAGACAAAATGAATAGAGCAACAGAAACATCTTTTGAAAAACAACTAAAAGTTAAAAAATGTGTGTCCTTAACAATGCTCGCTCCTAAGGGATGTTCCTATGTATAATAATGGAGATTTGGCCAAAAATACAGGATTGTTTGTAACCACTGAATATATATATATATATATACACACACACACACACAAATTTTAATGAAGTTTGCATACTAATGAGCGGGAAAAAAGAAGTTATGAATCTAATAATGAAAATGACAGGGTGGAAGGAAGAGAGAGGGAAGAGCCTAACATAATTGTGGTGAAAGATTAAAAGAACAACACAAAAGACTAGAGAGAAGATAAAATTGTAAATAGTGATTCTGAGTGAGGAGAAGCCTCTCTTAAGACTGGGAGCTCAATTCTGTAATTTAGTTATTTCTTCTTATGTGATTTTCCTTCTTAGTTCTTAAATTCCAAGAATTTTCTAGATTTGGTGATAATTATACATAATATAATTTTATATTTTTAGATAGTCTCCTACCTTACTATTAATCATTTTCTTAGTTTATAACATTACACCACAGTAGATAACATAATTGTTTTTTAA
The DNA here is from genome assembly GCA_013407115.1 of Glycine latifolia. Taxonomy (NCBI): domain Eukaryota; kingdom Viridiplantae; phylum Streptophyta; class Magnoliopsida; order Fabales; family Fabaceae; genus Glycine; species Glycine latifolia. The sequence goes on along the minus strand of CM023944.1, from coordinate 10,045,982 downwards.
AGGAGACAAAACTTTAAATAATTTTGAATGAATTTCAGGCAGAGTCTATAGTTAGAATTTTTACAATTCATATAGACCATGAAAATTACCTGTATAAGATGCCAAGTGCAATACTAGGCAGATCGAGAGAAAACAAGAGCTATACCTTCAACAAACCTGCCTAGTTGTATTGAAATTTAAGTGTCATTTATAACATGAATATAGATACAACCTAAAAAATATCATAAAACTCCAAAACAACAACTGTTAATTGATTTTTTTTAATTTATATTTATATGAATTTTAAAAAAATGAACCAAATAGCCCCAGTGCTTTTAGGACCAACATTTTTTAGGACCAACCTAACCCGTTTGACCTAAGAAGATCCCCAACTATAAGTAGTTTTAAAAGGAAAAGGTTTTGATGAAAGTTTATTTTATCTTCATTAAGATTCACTCTTTATCCATTGAAACCACACTCTATGGCAATAATTGCATAACTGGTGATGGATTTAACAAGTAGAAAATTTGGTTGCCCTATCATTCAATCAAGATTTATATTTGAAGATTTAAACTTATTACAATATATTTAAACTTATCTTCATTGGTTGTCTTATCATTGAATCAATAATTGCATAATTGGTTGTCATGATTTATCCATTGAAACCAATGTAATTGTACAAAACGTTTCAAGTGATTCCATGGATGAAAACACATTTCTGGATGATGTTCACTAAAATTTTCAAATGGGACTAATTAGAACCACTCCCCATCACATTAAGCATTTCAAATTGTCTAAAAAAAACTTGATATCTATGTAACAATCATGTTGCATAGGTAAAAGTACGAGCATTGGGTTCAATACAATACACAAATACAACAATATTAGTACATGTTTAAAAGGTATTAAGCACGAAAAAATAAAAACCCATTTATCAGTGGATCCCATTTATGCGTCTCTTCGTTCTCTTGATCTGCTTCACTCCATTGATGCCCTAAAAACACTCCAATCCAATGGTATTTGAGATATTAGGGTTTTTTTCCCTTTCTTTCTTTCTTTTCCTGTGATGAATGAAAAATAAAGACAAAATAGAGAAAACTAAAAAGGAGAAATGAAGGTTGGTTTTCAAGAGGAAGCAAGCGCATGGCGGAGCAAAGCTTGTTTAAGAAAAAGAGAGGTCATGGTTTATGGTGGATTAGGGTTCTTTGCTGATTGGTGCTGCTGATAATCTCGTAACGGGTCACACTCGAGAGCCACAATGGACCCAAAATGCATTGGGTTCCTATGCAAGGCCATAGTTTATTTTATTATATTTTGACAAAAAAAAGAAGAGAATTGCAATATTAATGGTTTAAAGAACTCTTCATTGAGCATTCTCACATCTTTTCTTTAAACAATATTCTCACATCTTTTTTTTAAACAACATTCCCACGTTATTGCAAAGTTGCTTAAAAAATGTCAATAAATAAAAATAACCTTCTACATTACAATATAGATCATTTATAATAAATTATATTAAAATTTTATTATTATAAAATTTAATTATAACCATTTGTCTTGAATTTACAATATATTACAATATAAATCATTAGACTAAAATCTTATTTTAATCAATGAAGAAAGAATAAAAGACTATCATTATCCTTGAATAAATTATTTTGTTTAAAACAAAAAAATAATGTTACTGACTTCAAAAGCCATAAGTAGAGAGAAGTAAAATATTTTTCTGAAATAAATAAAAATAAGAAATCGTTGATATTGAAAATTTTGATTTACCAACTTATCATTTAAATTAAATGTATATAATTCTAAAATCCTTATATTTCAATATCCTAAAATATATGAAACACGTGCTTTCTGCAATCTTTGAATTAATGGGTTTTCAGTTTTCAAATTAACATGTGCCTACTAATGGGTTTTCACTTTTTAGATACTTTTTTTATATTATTAATATTATTCAATTCTTTGAAATTTTCTTAATGTTAATGCAATATTATAAGTTTAACATTTTTAATTGTGTATATTTTTTTTAGAATATGACATAGGGAATTATTATTTTCATCTTTATCATGAGATCTTCCCATATAAATATCAATTATGTGATTGTTATATACTCGCATAAGATTCATTAAGCATTAGTTAAGTCATTATTGTTAATATTCATAGATATTTACTCAAAAATAGTAAATAATTTAAAAATGTTCTATAATATAATTTAATTGTAATTTTTACACTGACAAGTTTGTTTAAAAAAATATTTAGTAGTAAAAGATAAAATTGACCAATTTTACAATTAAAGTATACAGCATAATTCATTTGAAGTTAAAATTTGGATTTAAGATTCAAATGTTGCCCATTTTTATTTTTAAAATTTTATTATTATAGAACTAGAACATTAAAACAGAAGTGTTTTATTTTCTTTTTCTTTTCTTCATAGACATATGAATTTTTTTTTATTAATGTAAATATTTTACATTCTAAATTAATCAAAAATTATGATACTTTATTTTGGTATAAAATAATCTAAAATTATGACAATGAATACAAATCAGTATTCAAACATTGTGTAAGTTGACAAACGATGTATTAAATTTTCACATGAAAAAAATAAGAAATATTAAAACTATGTTACATTTTTTGTCCATAAGCTGACACGAAATTAAGAAAAAAAAATTATAATCAATAAAATTTGAAAACACTTTTATATATTATTTTTAAAAAAATTAATTTTATTATCACATTTACATTTTAAATTTTATATAAAATATTTTTATATATAATTTTAATTATACAATTATCTTATTCAAAATAAATATGATTTACTTGTCATATATTTATCATTCTTCTTTTTTACTAAATAAATGTACCATTCTAAAATTTAAAGAAATATTTAAATAAATTTAGTGTTCAATTTTTAATGTTTAACTTAATTAGATTCATATTGCATAATCATAAAGTTTTCACTCTAAATTGTAAAAAAGAAATATTAGAACTTTTTATTTTTATATATAAACTTATTATTATAAAGATTATTTGTTTACTATACATGATTTTCTATTAAAATTCTTTCAATGGAATATTACAAATTAGTAAATGTTTTATAATTATTTAATTTTAATTCAGAATTTAATTTTTACAATATGATATATCTTAATAAAAAAAACATTAATGTAAAAATTTTACATTCTAAATTAATTTATTTCTTAAATTAAAGTTTGTAAATATTAGATTAGTTAACACTTATGAAAATATTGAATATAAATTAAATGATTAAATGATACAATTTCAATTATATGATACAAATAAGGATAAAACTTTTTGTCAAAACAAATCCTATTAAAAAAAATACTATTATTAATACCATATACTCAAATTTTAAAAATACTTATTTTCATAAATATATAAGAATTTATTCTAATTCAAATTTTCCATTAATTTGTACTAAATACAATTAAGTCAAAATTAATTTATGATAATAAAAATGAATTAGAAATTTTTTAATATTAAAATAAAAGTGAATTCATTGACCCATACAAAAATTAGTGAATTAAACATATTGACATACCTAATATAAAAAAATGTTAAAATTTTTTTTCTTAAAGAAACAAATTTCAACTTATGGTACTTCAAATTCAAAATTTTATAAGAAAAATATAATTGTAACATCAAATATTATTAATTACAATCAATTTCAAGTCTTTTAATTTTAATATTAAAAAAAAATTATAAGACATGAATAATTGTCTTAGAACTCAGCAAAAAAATTTCTTATAACCTAATGATTTTTTAGTTCGTAGACAAATCGTGAAAAAATTGATCCATCATGAGTTCAATCGAATGAATCAAACCATTTTTTAATATTATTAAAATATATATTTTTTAATCCAATCCAAATATGTCAATGGTCACATGGGATGTGACCCATTGACGGCTAACTAGTAACTTACTAAAATCCGTGAGAGATAAGCAAGATCAATCTTTTAAAAAAGTGAAAAGTATGATTTTTTTTTATCTGTATGAATTAAATATGGTATTAAAAAATTATCGTACTTTGACACCGAGCTCAATTAATTAAGTGAGACTCATTTGGTTGAGAGAGTATGATTCATGTATATTTTAGTTAAATTTTTAAAAGAAATATTTTCTTTTAATAAAAAGTTAGTGGAATAAAAATGTTATATTTAAAAATAATCTAAATATATATTTAAGAAATTTATGCATATTAAATTTTCTTTAAAAAAAGATAGATGTAATTTAAATTTATTTTAATTACCAAGTGGTCAATCTGTGTCTTAATATAAATATTTAAACATTTCCCACGCATTCTATTCTGTCAGTAAAATTTGCTACAAACTCAAAAATTTCCGACGAGATATCCTCCGTCGGTAAAATCCGTAAGAAATACAAAAAAATCAATATAATTAAATGAATTTAACTCACTTTCTGTTTGTGTAATTATATATTTTGGCTTATATATCACTACAGTAAAAATTTGCAAGTATTGTAAGAGAAAGAGTTATAGTTGTATGCTACAAGTTGCGAAATAAGAATAAGGCAATTGTTAACAATAAAGGTATACAATCTTCAATCGCTGGACAAGTAAATGCCGCAAAAGCTATTTGCAGCGATAAAGAACATTTTATAGTTTTTATGTTTCAAAATTAAATTTATTATATGTTATATATTGTATTAATAATTATATTATTTATTTAATATATATTGAATAAATTAAAGTAATCAATTAAATATGTTAAAATAGATTACTAAATAAATATGAGATAAATTGGTAGATACCAGTGTTGGACTAATTAGATATAATGTAAGTTTGTTGGTCCAACAAAAAAAATTATACACAGGGTTATGGTCTCCAATAGTTCAAATAAAGTTTTAGTTTTCTTTCTTTCTAATCTAAAGAGAATACCCTATAAAAAATTATTTGAATGAGAAAGACTAAAGTTCATAAATAAATGATAAATGATAGAAGAATAAAGATAAATCATTGTTGCAATGGAAACAAGTACACTTTATTTGTTTAAGATTTCGTGGTGATCTAATATGATACTTCTGAGTTTTATTAGTTGATAGTTTTTACCATAAAAATTTAATTTAGAAATAAATTTCCTATCATCTTACAATGATACTAATCCAAGTGAGGATTGAATTTTTTTACTCTAGTTGTAAGTTACATATGTGTCCTAATGAGGACTGGTTTTCAATAAATGAAATTGAGTCCAAATACCAAAAAAATAACTCAACCCAAGGGTCATGTTTTGATGGGCAATGATTCTTCCTTTAAAATTAAAGGCATCACTATACCAAAAAAGATTAAATACAAAATTTAAGTGAAATTTTATTAATTTCCTAGACACTAGACAATAAGATGTTTTAAATTTCATACTACATTATAAAATATTATAATCAATAATAATACAGTTAACATTAGTCGTTAGTGACACTAATAGAAAAAAAGGACAAAATATCATTTAAGAACATGTTCTTCAATAAGTTATTTATTTTATTTTTTATCGTATGGTAATCTCAAAGTGGATGTTTCATATTATTGTATTATTATATGATAATCTCACACTTTCATTTGGACTATGTGATTCATTGGACTTCATGGAGCCAATAGTAATTTTGGTTGGTTGGATTATTTAATTTTGGGTTGTTTTTTCATTATCTGATAATAAGGAAATACTATTGGCTCCTACACAAATTGTTATTGGTCCATATTTCTCCTTGAAATTATTCTTCTATCCCCAATTTCAAAATTCTTCACCCTTCTCTCTCCCTTTTTTCCCTTCCTGGCACCCCCTTCCCTTTCCCCTTCTCATTCTTGCTTCTTCCTTCTCCTTCTCCACTAGATACTTGCCCATTCCTCTTCTCCTTCTCTTTTTTTCCTTTTCGTTCTTGTTCTCATTCTCCTTCCTCCTCCCTAACCCAAATCTTCATTTCCTTTCTCTTCCTAACCCTTCCATTCACCCTTCCTACAGACCCCCTCTGATTTGGTATTTTTTTGTGGGGGGGAGGGGGGCTGTATTCCACGAAATCGCAATTTCATTGTAGATTTTTCTACAATAGAATTGTGATTCCATTACTTTTTCTTGAACATCACAAACAAAATCACGTTTTCATGGTGTGTTTTGGCAAAATCTCATAACAAAATCTCGATTTCGTTATGTATTCTGGAAAAAGTGATTATGTTGTGGTTTTTGGAAAAACCCACAACAAAATCATGATTTTGTTTTGGTTATTTAATTTTTTATTTGGTTGTTATTTTTAATAATTAATATTTTATTTTATTTTTTTGTTATTTTTTATTAACAATTTAATTGTTTTTTTAAAATTTCAGATGGCTCGAACCAAACATGCTTCATAGTGGCTAGATGTGATCCCTCTCATGAGGGCCTAGGCCCCTCACATGAAGGGGATGATGCTGGAGAGAGTCATCAAAGGCTAATCGCATTAGCACGTGGTCGATGACATCCTTTGACAGTGCGAGAGCCAAAGACAAAGCCACAAGAAATGACACTTCCGTCTAACAGGATCATTGGACCTCCATTTGGAGGAGGTCCAATTGATTTGTCATTGATCCTATCTTACATGGACCACTGTGTTGGTCATGTATGGATCCAGCAGCCACGGCCAAAGATGAAGCTAGTCAGCCACGGTGGCCAGATCTTACCACTCCCTGCTGAGCCGACAATGAGGGCTTATGTGTTGCTATCGGGGTTATCAACCGTAATTATGACATGGTACCTTATCGTAAACAAGGGCTTCGTGAATGTCCTTGCGGAGAGGTGACACTAGGAGACCTCGTCCTTCCACCTGCTTGTCGAAGAAATGACCATCACTCGGGATGATGTGTCATGTCTCCTGCACTTGCCTGTGACAGGAATACCCATTGATCATGTTCCCTAAACCTTCAGTAAAGAGGCAATGAGGATTCCGCTCATGAGTTGCCTTGGCATTCCAATAGATGAGAGGCTATAGTCGTGACCACCGTGGGTGCCGGGGTTAGGTTGACGTGGCTAACAGACCTATATCACTAGTACCTCTAGTCAAGATTGTATGTGTGGGCTACCACACCTTATCTTTTGCACTTGATCGACAATACAGTATTTGTCAACCATTCCTCGACTCACGTCCACGTCACCTACCTCCTTTATCTCAGTAACCTGGATGACTACCACTGGTACGCTTAGGGAGTCACTGCACTGGCATACCTATATGACCATCTTTCCTATGCGAGCTAATACACCAACAAGCAGGTTGAAGGTTACGTGATGTTAGTCATGGTTAGTAAATAATTGTTTAATTGTGATTATTTGTATTTTTATTTTTATTTATTACTGTAATTACTTTTTTTATAATGTTTTTTACAGTCTTGGGTGTTTGCACATCTACCCATTGTTGGCTATTTCAAGCTTGAGACTAGTGCTATGGATGACCCAATAACCAACATATGGAAGCCAACATGAGACACCGACCATACTCATCCGATTAGGGAGAAGCTAGATGACCTCCAAATGAATGTTGTTGTCTAGTGTCCTTATGAGCATGATAGGCTTGTCAAGCCTTTCCCCCAACAAACTATTTTCTCTGGCTTCATCAAGTGCAGAACAAACGTGTGGTCGTATCTTCCAGAGTGGGTGTTGAGGTAGTTTGGTCATGCTCAGCGCATCCCACGTCATCCACCGCAACATTCCATGTATGAGGCTTTTATTCATAAAGCAAACATCTGGAACAAAAACAACTAAATAAACACTGATAACACAAACTTTTTTTAAAATAAAATAAAGTGAAAATATTACTATACAAATTTAACACACATCAGAGCAATGATCTCATCAGCAGATCTTGATTTCATTGATTTGTGCAACATGACAAAAATTTCATCTAGAGATCAACCAAAATTTGCATTCAACTCAATCAAACTTTTGCTACTAAAGTCTAAAAAGATGAAAAACATTTTTCCTACATCATCATCACGTTTAAGCTTCATACTCTCTTATTCAACACAACCATCACCAACGTAACTTGGTTGACGGTAAAAAAGATCAAGTAAAACTTTGTAACCTACGATGATGTCAACAATTATTTTCCTTAAGGCATCAAGCGACATGTGGTCACTTATTGTGATGACTTGAGAACCACTAGGACATTCAAACAATATCTCGTCAGATGATGGAATCATGTCACCATCGCAATACACAATAGCAAATACATTCTCCATGTTTTAAGCAATATGGTGAATATTAAGTAAAGGTGTTGAGTTGTATCAAACCTCTATTACTATTTATATTAAATGATATATTGTTCTCTCGTGACCCATGTCATATCAACGATTGAGATGACACCAAAAACATAAATGATTTAAATTGTCTCCATATTTAATATGGTCGGTATCGCATTAGGAAAAATGATTGTTTAGTAAATATGTATTGGAAAAAGTGGTGTCCAGTCAATACGTCTCAGAAAAAAAAGCAGTCTCAGCCAACAAATGGACAGTAAATGCAATGTTACAGTGTTAAAAAAAACACATTTAAGCTTCACACAAATGTGTTTTTCTTCTTTTTTTATTCCGTTGTGGTATTTTTTTTATTCCAACGGAATTCCATTGTGGATAAAAAAATTTATCACAACGGAATCACAATTCTATTGTGATAAAAAATTAACCACAACGGATTCGCAATATCATTGTGTTAGGGGGATGTCGTAAAATATAAAAACAAAATCATGATTTAATGGTTATGTTTAGGGCTCCAAAAATATATATAATGGAATCGTGATTCCATTGTATATGAATACAACAGAATTGTGATTTCATTGAGAATAAGCGGGCAAAAATTGGTACTTAACGAAATCACAATTTCATTGTGCGTTTTGTGTAGCAAAATCGTGATTCCTTGGGGAGGGTGTTTTTGGAATAAAAAGGTCTCATCCCTTTTGTAGGTGCCAAGAGTAATTATCAAGGGCCAATAGTAACTCCCTGATGATATCACACTTTTATTGGGGCTCTGCATCTGATTCACTATACTGGGCTTCATGGAGTGGTTGGATTAATACTATTGGGCTTGGACTGCTAAAGTTGGGTTTATTATTATATTTTACAATACGGATTGGACCATTGGATCCAATAGAAATAAAAAAAGATCCACACGACGGCAATGTGAAGGTAGTTGAACAAAAAAAAATTGAATGTTGCGCAAGATCCACGACCTTGAACGGCATGTATGCGTCAAAGTCAATGTTGCGGAGTGATTAATGGTGGCAAAAGTTAATCAGTGCTTCTGCTTGCTTGATGATCTTTGCTTACAATCAGTTCTGTCACCATATTCCATTCTGTATTTCCTTTCTTTCTTCCAATTCCAATTTTCCATAAATTTTAAGTTTTTAGTACTAACAACGGATTAATTAAATTTAAGAAATAGTATTTTTTTAAATAAAAATTAAATGACATATAATTGAGGTAAGTTATATGAGACATTGACAAAGGTAGATTAAGAAAGAATTTCACATTTAACAACGAGTGTACTCAAATTAATTTAATATATAAGAATTAATGGATTAATAAATTACATAATTTTTATATAAATAATTAAAATTTATATATGAAGATGACACTACTACTGATTAACTATCTAGCTAGAATGCTTACTTTTATTTGGTGGCTTGACTATGAGAACAGGAGAGAAACGAGTGTAAGACGCATAAACTTGTGCGCTGCGTATAAGACTATAATAATATGTACTTTCCTTACGTACTTCTACCGATTAATTTATTTGGAATTTGCGTATGAGATATTGAGATGTTCCTTTGTGTGACGGGTGTCCATATTCAAATGTTATTGTGTTTTCAGTGGAAACCTCACTGAAGAAACCGTTTTTCTTACAAAATTCAGTGTGTTGAATTGCTTGATGGAGATTTGGACAGAAAAGGATGGACAAACTAGATGAGGAGGGCGAGCTCCACTTATCACTCATAATCTTCGATTACTTTTATTCGATAACTTGCTTGCTTCAACTTGATCCCTTCATCACCTTTAGAAGAGAGAGATTATGACTCCCTCTGTGGTTTGCAATCCCCATATTGATTTATATCAGTTTATCTAGAAGCAGAGCCGTATTAAAATTATATTATAGAAAGGTTGAGTATTGACCTAATACAAACGAAATCATTAGTGTACACATAATCAGTCTAAAACTCTAAATAATTAGTTTGACATTTTCTTTAGTTGGCTAGGCTTGGTATGTAAAAATAAAGAATGTACTCCGATCCTCGAAGTAATATTCAATTTTCCTTTAAAAAAATTTGTTTGAACTTTTTTTCCCTAGCAAAATATTTTTTAACTGGCAATAGTACTGAAGTTAGTTGCTCGTTTTGGTTTTGGAAGCATAGAAAATAAACTATTGATTGTGTAAGTTTTTTTTTCTTTCTCTTGTGATAATTAAGCGAGAAATACCATATTTTGGAGTAAACAATATACGGCTAATATTATATGTAGAAGACATCATGAAAATATGCAATAAGAGAATATGTAATTTGTATAATGAAATTTTACAAGGATATAAGATATGATTTGATATCATCTTAAAATGAAATTTTACAATAATTATGGATATAAGATAGGATTTGATATCATCTTAAAATGAGCCTAATTCAACTCTAAATATTAATTTCATAGAATTACTTCCTTAATATCAAACTTCTTTGCTCCACCTGTCAAATGCTTATAAGTAAGGATCAAAGCTCATTTTATGCATTTCTTACACTTTTTTGACTTTGACATCAAATTATTTGTGTGGGTGTATGCAAGTAAGCCGTCGCGGCTCATTAGAATTCCCCCAAAAGCTTGAAGTATTCACATGTTCATAATACCTTTGAACAATATCTAATATATTAAATCACTCACAATTCTCTTATTTATTTATTTGGAAGCGAAATCAGTGTCTTATTGAGGAATAAAAAATAATAATTTATTAAAACCAAATGAATTTTTTTTCGTAGTTGACTACCTCTAATCCTATAGTATATATGGTTATCAATATAATGGATTAATATATTTATTTCAAATCTTTGATTTAGATCCAGTGACTTTGATGCTAAGTTATTATATATATATATAGAGGGGTGTTCGCGGGTCGGTTCGGATCGGTTTTGGCCAAATTTAAGACTCAACCCAATCAAATTTGATCGGTTCGGTTCGGTTCGGTTTTCAGGAAAAAAAATTGAAACCCAACCCAACCCAACCCATTCATGAACAGTTCGGTTCGGTTCGGATCACCGGGTTACCTATTTAATTTTTTTTTAGAACTATTATTTTATATCACGATTCTTTCAAATATCTCATACAATTAACACAATATTATCAAATGTATGAAAATGGTAAAATTGATTCATTTAATACTATCAACATAATATTCTAAAATAGACTTATAATATAAATTAAAACAAAAGATTTTTGAACAAAATTTACTATAATAGTCTGAATCACAACTGTTTCTTACAAACCAAGTTTTGTAATAACCAAAATATAAGAGATGTTTTTTGCTTTGTCTTTTAAGCCGGATCTCAAATGTATTGGTAAGGATCTCTCCCCTGCCTATTATGAGGGCTGACAGTTGCTTGCTTGTCTAGCTTAGTCCCTACTGAGCTTTCCGGTAGGCATCAGTAAATTAGATTATATTATTATCAATTTTCACTTACTTCTGTAAAAACTTCTTCCCCCTTGCAATTCCAACTCGGCCAGAGAATCAAAGGGCAGATGATATGTCTTTCTATCCATCCTGATTGTTGGATAGAAATTGAAATCCGACTTTATGCGAGCAAGGTTCAAAACAATATAATCCGTCCTTCTATAAATCGAGAAAAAACATTTATCCAAAAGATTTATTCATTACTACTACATAAAACACTACATTACATAAACAATCACATATGTCTTTCCTAGAGAACCAGAGCTTTAAAAGCATCATGTTATGCTAACTACATTAATGATTTTCGAAACAAAAATAAGTCAAAGGGTAGGCCTTAACAGGTAGAAAGAAGATAAATGAACTACTTTTTTTTTTCTTTTTTCTAGTCTCTTAGAAACAATTAAATGATGGAATTTTTGAAAAATAATTAAAATGAATAAATTAATTTTGATCCATGCAGCAAGTTTAATATATTTTAATTTATAGTAAATAGTAGCTAATAATTATATCAAATTTGATTGTTAATGATAATTAGGAATGTGTTTAAAACGCTACTAATTAGAATTTATCATTTATATAATATTCAAGCTCCATTATTCATGACTCACGAGCATATATATCAAATCCAAACAAATAGTTACCTCACAAATTCTTTTTTAAAGGCAAAGCGTTTGGGTAATATAGCAATATAGCAATATAGCATTTGTGTACTATTCAATATTAATCGCAATATAGCAACGAAGAATCACACTTACCCACGACGGAGTTTCAATGGCGAACAAAAATGTCTCAAGTAGAGTGATTGGTAGCCAAAGCCAGACAATAAGTACGAACCCAAAGGGATTCTAATGAGAATCCAGACAAAGGATTCTAATGCAGTTGCAGAGAAGGAGATGAGATGAAAGGGTAACAGAAGTGTAGAGAAAGAGATGAGATGAAAGGGTAACAGAAGTGCAGAGAAGGATGAGAGAAAAGGAAACATAAATCCTAAAGATAAGATAAGATAATATGATTATGGATTGAGCTTCATTGAGCCCACACATTTACAATACCACACTTTTTTTATTGTCAATTTTTTTTAATTTTTAATATATATATATATATATATATAAAATAAAATTTATATTATTATTACGGGTTAATAGATCGGGTCATCGGGTCAACGGATCTGTAAATCTAAACCTGTGACCCAACCCGTACATGAACGGTTTTGATCGGTTCGGTTCGATTTTGACCCAAATACATAAACGACCCAATCCAAACTGTTCGGATCGATTTGGATCAGTTCGGGTTCACGGGTGACCCGTACCTGTGAACACCCCTATATATATAAATTAAAATGTTTTTAGCAAGTAAGATGTGATATAAGTTACAAGTAATTTTGGTCTCTTAATCATACGATGCAGGTTTGATCTTTGTTTATGTGCATAGAGTGACACTTATGCTTTGAGAAATTGCCCCATAATAGGTACTTTATTTTGTTGGAAACTAGTCGCATTATTTTTTTAATTAAATAGATTTTTAAGAATTTTAATCCATTTTTTTAATTTTCGATATAAATCAAGTCATAGACTAGTAACCGAGTTTGAGTTGCATCATAACGTGCAGTTTGACACCGGTCCAATAGTAAAATCTCAAAATCATTCCTCAAGGTTTATTTGTTTTTTTTCTTCTGCTTATCACCGGTCTAATAGTAAAATCTCAAAATCATCCCTCGAGGTTTATTTGTGTTTTTTTTTTTCCTTCTGCCTTAGTCGAACAGATGATTTTAGAACTACAACGCCAAGACAACAATTGACAGAGGTTTATTTGGTCGGAAGGGAGGGATTGGTGAGGAACAGAAATAAATATGTATTTTCAAATCAAGAAAAACATAAATTATCACAAAAAACAGTACTACTAATAATGAATAAAGTTTTGATTTTTTTTATCAATACCCACCTAAAATAAAAGCTTTATCTATCCTCTTCTAAAATAATTCCGTCCTAATGTAGCCGCAAGCAAGGTAAGTAAACTTCAAATCCCAAAACCAAATAGTAGAATAAAATCATAGCACGACCCAATTCCAAAGAAGTTGAAGACTCCAATCAAACACTTATTTCCACCCTCTTTTCTTCCTTTGCCACCATTATCCAAAACGCCCCCGTGCCTTACGCTACTGCTTTTTTTGTAACAACCGTATCATTAAATATTAATTACCAGAGTCAAAGGAAAACAATGAGTGTGCATGTACCGTGGGTGGATATTATTATTAATTAGGACAAAACCATCCAAATTCTTTGCTTGTACACCTGAACCCTAATGACCACTCTCACACACTCCATTTTCCACCATGACCTTCTTTTTCTTTTCTATTTCTTTCTCCTCGTCGAATTTCCGCCGCAGGCCACCGCGCAGCCTCCGAACACTCTGACGCCGCCGCCGCAGGACCGGTTTACAAGGCTGAAGTTCAACAAATCCATGGCCATCGTTCTGGTGATCCTGGTGGCGGTGTTCTTCATCCTAGGGTTCCTCTCCATGTACACGCGCCAGTGCGCGGACCGCAGGATGGGAGGGAGGTTCGACCTCTCCATCTCGATCTCGCGCCGGCAACGCGGCCTTGGCCGTGAAGTCATCGAAACGTTCCCGACGTTCGTGTACTCCACCGTGAAGAGCCTCAAGATAGGGCGCGCCACGCTAGAATGCGCCGTGTGCCTCAACGAGTTTGAGGAGGACGAAACGCTGCGTTTCATCCCCAACTGCAGCCACGTGTTCCACTCCGACTGCATCGACGTGTGGCTCGCAAACCACTCCACTTGCCCCGTCTGTCGCGCCAATATTACTTCCAAACCCGATGACCCGTCTTCTGCTCCTATCCAAATCCCGGATCCGGAGCAGCCCGTTTTAACGTCATCGACCCGACCCGAAACCGTGGGTGCTGAAATGCTTAATCAGAACCGTACACCGCCGCGATCATGGTCAACGGGTCTTAGTATCGCGAGTTGGTTTCCGCGGTCTCACTCGACGGGGCACTCGCTGGTTCAACCCGGGGAGAATTGTGAACGGTTTACGCTGCGTTTGCCTGAGGAAGTGCGGAACGAGCTTATGCTGAGTCGCACCAAGAGTTGCGGCGTGAGCGTGACGTTCACGCGCGAGAATAGTGAAAGGAGGGGTTACAGGGCAAGGAGCGTTGGTAGCAGCCTCAGCCCTCACGTGACAAGAAGCAGTAGCAGCCCTCACGTGAGTGGGTGGTTTTCTCGGGCACGCTCTGTGAAGGATTCGATTAAGGATGATGATGTCGGGGAACGGTCTTCGGATCGGTTATTCTCGACGACAAGGGATATTAGTGAGGTTTAGATGCTTTATTTTTGGTTTGGTGGGTAAAGGTCAAAGATCATCATAATATCATTACTTTCACAGTTTCACAATGGCTGAAGTTTTGCCATTTACCAAACCAGCCTTTGTGCTCATGTATATAATTAC
Source organism: Glycine latifolia (assembly GCA_013407115.1). NCBI lineage: Eukaryota > Viridiplantae > Streptophyta > Magnoliopsida > Fabales > Fabaceae > Glycine > Glycine latifolia. The sequence goes on along the minus strand of CM023944.1, from coordinate 10,030,842 downwards.
ATATTTTTTTGTAATTTTCATACATACTTTAGTAATATTTATTTGTATGGTTTAAGCGTTTGGAAATTTTGGAGTCTGCTTCTTTTCTGGGATTTTGTAAACATGAATAAATTTGAAAATCTGAAACATTTGCTTCTTTTTTAGTCTGCTTCTTTGCTACTGTGCTGATTTGATTTGAAGATATGTTTATTTGTGTTAGGGTCCATTTGGTAAGTTTTTTTTAGAAGTATTTCTTGAAAAAGAAAAATAAGAATTTTTCTATAAATTAAAATGATATTATATTAATTAATTATTAGTTAATTTATAAAAATTCTCTCATATAATTTATATAAAAAATAAAAGAATATCTACAAATTAATTAATTAAAAATTATTTTAATTTATATAAAAAAAAATTTGATTCCTTTCTTCTTATTTTATCATTCAAGAAAAACTTATCCATTAATCTTTTCATCAGTTGGGTGTCCATCTTACAACATTAGCACTTAAGTACCGAAAACAGAAGATTTAAAAAGACAGTAGTAATATTTTTTTTAAGAACCTATAGCGCTGCTATGCTCTCTATAGGTTACATGCTTTCTAATCTGAGTTCTGATTGGTTAATATAATAATTTATGAGGGTTATAATGGCTTTATTTAAGATATTTATAGTGTACTGGAAATGTTACGAGAATGCAAAAGGTCAATAGTTTATTTATTATAAAGCAATTATATATACTATTATGAAGTTATTATTATTATCTGGCAAGTGTTATTATAGAGCAGTTTACTATTAATTACATAGGGGCTGTTATTTTTAAATAAATTCAGACTGTATTTATACCCCTCTTACAGCAATATTATTTTCTCTCGGTGAATATCGTGAAATCTATGGTGAATTTCATGAGTTGTTAACGAATCCTAGGATGAAGCGTTATTTTTATTTATTTATTAGGATGATCCTTTGAACAAAATAATTTATTAATTGACCCCTATCCATATTTCGGTGTTTTTGCCCCAATTTTTTTTGTAGTTTTTTTAATCATGTCACGTTATTTTTTATTTCAGTAAGTTTTTGGCTTTTTTTTTCAAAAGTAAAATAAATTGAATTTATCTATTTCTTTGTTTGATCATCATCTTTAATAGTCAGTTCAAGTGAGTTTTCAAACGATATAAGGGTGATTATTATATAATTAATGCCATCGATAATGTAATATATTAAATAAAAACTACATTGATAAAATATGATAATGACGTTACTGAATTTTTAATAATTAAATTCCTATCAAATGAAAAATGTCTTATAGTATGATTTGCATGAAGTCGTAATTAATTAAGAATGAACCTGGCCATATTATATGATAATTCAAAAAGAAATATAAAATGAGGTGTCCCTCGTTTAACAGAATCTTTAAATTAACCAAGTCATTACTTGTATATCAGAAAGCCCGATGCTAATAATTATATAATATATATAATATATAAATTATAAATTATTACAAACAATAATCGTGTATATTTAACAATGACATAACAAATGCCTCACAAATTCAAAATATTCTTATAATTCTTGTGACATGGATTATAAATTATTACAAACAATAATCGTGTATATTTAACAATGACATAACAAATGCCTCACAAATTCAAAATATTCTTATAATTCTTGTGAC
>CM023944.1:9932005-10029181 GCA_013407115.1 Glycine latifolia | reverse complement strand
TCGGATATCGACTCTTGTTCATAACGACTTTTTTTAATTTTAAATGCCAAATTAAAATATTTTGTCTCTATTCTATTGTTATTGTTTTAGAAAAATTAATAATTATTTTTTCCTCCTTTTTAAATAACTAAAATAGAATTGAATTAATAATTTTTATTTGCTCCTCCATTAATTATATATATATATATATATATATATATATATAATGTTAATTTTGATATGTCAATGAATTACTAGGTAAATTTGAATTAATGTAAAATTTTATAGAAATGATAATAAGTTTTAGTTTAAGGGTATATTTTAAATTAAAATTATCTAATGAAAAAATGATTGAAAAGTATAAGAATTGGTATAGTTATAACAATATAAATTGATCTCCCTTTCCTCTCGATATACAATAAAACAAATACCGTGTTCTCCGTTACTATACGTATATTAATATAGTTCTGAATGACTACATTTTTTTAAACATTGGTCAATGAGATTTTATGGTCTAATTGGTGCTTCTGGTGAAAATGTTGAACCGTCGACCTAATTTTCTACCCCTTTTTGTTTTCTTCCCAATCAGGTCACTTTCCTTGCATTTAGCACTTTTGGAGCATAGTATCTTGTGGTGGTGCTTGATCTATTGACTTCTTTCATTTTTTTTCATCTTCCTTAATTTGTTCGCAGCCTTGGAGGCATTGGTCCACAATGTAACAGAAGTTAGTAACATGTGAATTTAGACAAAGGAGCAAACTAAGTTCCGTGTACGACTAAACGTACATGCACCACACTGACCACACTGTTTTTGTTTTGTTTTAGTTATTTTGGAAACATTACAGTCACGACATTTCAGAAGAAGAAAAACAAGACGAAAGACCTGTCCCGACTTCTTTTGTCGTGTTACCGCAAAAGCCCATTACTAGCCCAATAAAGTTAGAAGACCCGTACTAGGACTCTACTAGGCTCCAGCTATTTACACCTCCCTTACCCCCTTTCTACCTCGCAATTACCCATTATACCCTTTTGCTAAAAGAAGTACACCCATTTTACTTTCCAGAAACATTTTTCCATAATTACATATACTTATTTCAAAAATGTATCTCCAGAACTATGATTTATAATTCCACTAATATACTTCCAAAATAGGTATATATTTTTTAATAAAACTTTGCAATTAAGATGTATAATGTATGAAATTAGTGATGAATGTACCTTGAAATGCAGTGTCAATTGAATATAAACACAAAATATTATACAATAATGATGAAAGTGCAGTATTAGATAATGAATATATGGTGAAGTTAAAATTAGGGTTTAAAGAATAATAAAGATAAGATGATAATAAAATTTTAGAAAAAATTTAAAGAACACTAATGATATGATAAAAATAAGCTAAAAAATATGGGTATAAGATACGTATTTATCACCTTTTTTTAATTTCTCATTAACCATCTTAATTCTTAAGTGATATTTTATTAAAAAATATATACATATTCTATAAGTATATCTCTAGAACTATGAATCATATTTTCATAGATACATTTCTAGAATAAGCATATGTTATTTCATAAATACATTTCTGGAAAGCAAAAGGGTGTATTTCTTTAAGGAAAAGGATATAGTGGGTGATTGAGAGGTTGAAAAGAGGATACAGGGGTGTACTTTGGAAAAAAAAAGGTGTAAATAGTAAGAGCCCTGTATTAAATATTTGTCGCGTTTGGTTTTTATCTGTGCAATTTTTGGGTTAAACTTTATACACCAGCAGAAAGACTAATACACCCAGAAAGAATAGTGGAATTTCGTAAATGCCCCTGCTTATATACTTAAGTTTAAACTATTCATTCGCCGCATTCACGCGTACCTTCGTCTTCCTTACAGCGATTTTGTTCCCTTTGCCGACGCAGGTGTTCGATTGGGCTGAGCTGAGGCGCGTTTCAGGCGACATTGGCCGTTGACAGTGGGAGGTGGAAGACAGCGGCAACCGGCGTGAGGTTGGTGCTCGTTTTGGGTTGTTAATGGATGCTACGGATTGATCAATCTGTATATTCCATACGGATTGATTAATCCGTATGAGTGAGTGGGATTGGTAATCCGTAAGTAATATACGAATTACTCAATCCGTATGAAGTATACGGATCATGTAATCCGTGAACCTCATACGGATTGAGTAATCCATATAGTACTTACGGATTAGTCAATCCGTGAAACTCTTACGGATTGACTAATCCGTAAGTACTATATGGATTGGCTAATCCGTAAGAGCATTAAAATGATTTTTTTTAAATTAATTATTAAATAAATTCTGTTTTATTGGTTATTGTACATATTTGAGGCCTTTGCAAATTTAATTACATTAGATTATATAATTAGATGTTTTTTTAATGATGATAATATTGATTATTAGATCGAATAAGCATTATATTTGGTTGATTGATTTGGTTATCATCATAGATCCAATTGTGGTGCTTTGTGATTTTGTATTGATTATGTTTGAAGTAGTTTTTTGTGATAATATTTGGTTTGCTTGTAATGTTGGTTTTAGGTAGTGGTCATGATGCTCGATGGATTTATTAGTTGTGGCTTATTGCTCTTATGGTATTATACCACTTTGGTTGCCTTTGGTAGTGGTCATCATGATTCTATCACGGGAAAGGAGTTAGATGGGAGAGTATACGCTGCATTAATTAATCATATTTTGGTTAGGGGTCATGATGGTTGCGTTGCCTTTGGTAGTGGTGATGATGCTTGGCTTTGTGATTGTTTTGTTTGTTGATTATCCTTTTACCAACTTTTGTGTCATAATATTGTTATTTTTTATTGGGTTGCTTGGTTTGATTTTCAATGATGCTTGCTTGTAATGTTTGGTTTTTGTAGTGGTCATGATGCTTCCATGGATTGATTAGTTGTGGCTTATTGCTCTTATGGTATTATACCACTTATGGTTGCCTTTGGTATTGGTCTTCATGATTCCATCAATTAAGTGGTAGTGGTTGTCATGATGCTTGGCTTTGCATTGTTTTGTTGATTATATTTCATATCTTTATATTTGAATGAGATCTGAATTCCAGATTGGTTTTGTTGTATACCAGATTATGGCTAGAACACGAGGAGGACATCGGGCATTAGGTCGAGATGGAGGCAGATGATCTGGTAGAGACGACAGTGGGAATGAAGAGCCAGCCCCTCAATGTCGTAGGCCTACGGCATCTGCCATAAGACAAAGGCCAGGGGCAGGTGTTGTAGACCCTCTGGTTCGGGATGCACACTTGGGGGCTGGTTTGGATGACGATGGTCGTGTTGAGGACCGACGTGTGGAGGCTGATATCCCTGCCATGGAGGGTGGAGGTGATGAGATAGAATCGTTTCCAGGTGGGTCACAGGACTGTTCAGTATTGACTGAGTATGCTGACCATGTGGCTCTTCGAGTGTGGGAAGGACAGGTACAAGTTTTATTGTTGAAATTGGTTTGATTTTTGAAGTATATGACTGGCATTGATTTAAAATGCTTGCAAGAACGCCCTGAGTTGAAATTGGCGTCGCACGGAAGAAAGGTTCATAAATTTGGGCGGCCTGCACTCGAGATAGAAGGATTTGTTGCTGCTAGCGGCTTAGCCCCGTTGATTGCATGCTCAGTCGAGACCGGGGATAGGGGTTTGCTCTCAGCTTTTGTAGAGAGGTGGCACTCCGAGACCAGCAGCTTTCATCTGCCTGTTGGGGAGCTGACGATCACTCTGGATGATGTCGCTTCGGTGTTGCATATCCCCATCGGAGGAGTATTGTTATCGTACGAGGCTCTTGATGTTGGACAGGTAGTTCGTTTGACTGTTGATCTGCTTGAGGTATCCGCGGAAGAAGCTGGAGTGGAGATGGAGCATTGCCATGGGGCATATGTGCGCTTGTCTTGGCTGCGAGATATATATGCTGTGAAATTTCAACAGTCGAGGTGGATTGTAGCAGCCAGAGCGTACCTATTTCATCTGGTCGGGTGCGCACTCTTTGCCAACAAGAGTGCCACACACATCAGTGTGGTGTTCTTGGAGGCATTCCACGATGTGGAAGATGCATGACGATATGCTTGGGGTGTGGCAGCATTGGTTCACATGTATGCTAATCTGAACTATGCATGTAGCACTACGGTAAACATCTTACCGGTTATATCACCTTGTTGCAGGTAATGATTTTGACTCTTTTGATACTAAATTAAATGTTTAATTGTGTTAACCGTATATGAAATTTATGTTGCTCATAATGGTGTAGGCTTGGATCTATGAACATTTCCCATCTTTGGGAAATGTCACTGCTCAGGAGAGTTACTTGGAGACACAGCCACATGCTTCTCGTTGGAAGCCTGCCCAGGCATTACCGTGCAGCACCTATCGGAGGCATCTAAACAGGTTGCTCATGGACAATGTTTGTTGGACTACCTATGCCGATCATCGTGCGCATAGAGAGTTCGACATCATTTCCTTATTCTTTGGGTATGTTCAGTGCGGACCGATTGTAGTCAGACTTTTACCGGAGAGGGTGCTGAGGCAGTTCGGATATGTTCAGCCAATTTCGGAGATCCACTCGACAGAACCGCCAAGCACCGAGGAGGTCGATGAGAGATGGATACAATTTGGGGACCACCTAGCAGCCACCGCAGATGTTGTCACTCATCCCAGTCGGTGGTTGGGTATATGGATTGGTTTTTCTGTGTGTCTCATCTATATATGAGTCCCCCTCAGATTGGCGATCCTATTAGGCAGCCTCCGACTAATCGACACGTGTCACCAGATCGCCTGCATCGTCATACTGATGGCCCAGCACCAGTTCCACCTGCATCTGAGAAGCCTCTACATGCTTTGGTATGAAACAACTGTATAAAAATTTGGTTTCTATTGCATTGATTGTTATCTTATTAACCATTACTGTCGGACATTGGTTTAGGCTACTTGTCAAAGGGTTGCTGAAGCCTTGCAAGAGATGATAGACTTACGTATAGTTACTCCAGGGACTGATGCCTTTGCCGCCACAGAGCGCTTACTGTGTATAGCTCGTTCTGTCACCGAAGATGGATGTGTGTATATGTGGCACAGACGGACGAGGCAGATGGCAGGAGTAGTCATGTTGTTGGACACATTGATATGCTTTGTAGTTAATTAGTATACATTAGTGTGGTTTTATCACATGACATTTTGCTTTCTTAATCCCAGCTCATGTACACAACATTATTCCATTTAGCTTTTGATATAATATATTAACTTTGAAAAATGCGCTTAGGCAGGAAAAAAATTAAATCCTATCAAACATGGTATTGATGGTTACATAGGGATAGGTTTTACTCGAATTTGATTAATTTTTTCGTTTCTGTAAATTAATATTTTTTCTTATAAATTTTTATTTTTTAATGTTTATTAAACATGTTTGTTTTATTTTTTACTATTTAAAACATTTTAGATAACATTTTAGATAATATCACCCATTTTTTTATTTCTGAGTAAAAGGAAGATATATATAGAAAGAAAAGTTAAGAATAAAAAAAAATACACTAGTTAAATTGTATTAAATAAATAATTTGTTTAAATAATAATAATAACTCGTTAAAGATAGTTAATTAAGATAATAATAAAAAGGAAAAAGACTAGCTATTTGATGATGGGTGTGTGGTGTCGTGGATACATTCTTAGACAAAACATAGGTAACTTAATAAAAAAAATATTATATGTGGGTGTATCAATCAGTCCCTTATTTAATTTTCTTTTCCTTTGTTATTTTTTTATCTCGCTTTCTTCTTGAAGTGAAACCAAATAATCACATTACTTCCTTTTTAAAACAAGTTTCTAAGAAATTAAACTGGGAACAAATTTTCCGAAAATCTAGAAACAAATTTATTTTTTCATCTCTTTAAAAGACCTAGCAGTCAAATTCATTTTACAATTATCAACAAATAATGTTTAGAAAATCATGAAAAATGAAGATTTTGTGTATAACACCAAATATATGTCATAAAAATCATGAAAAATGAAGATGTAGTCAAAAGAAAGTATGGATTTTTGCCCCATAAATATTAAAGATAAATCTTACGAGATTTATAATTAACACGAAATGCTGTTTAACTAACTGATTCAGAAGGTCTTAATATGACATCTAGATACATTAGTTACATTTATTCATATTACACTTCTAATTTCTTAACTGACTAAATGCTTGCATTCTACGTTGGTAAGGAACTATCCATTGCTGTGCAATATTGTAACAATGGTGTGACCACAACAACGCAGGTGGCGGAATAGGACATCCAGGTGTCAATGCAACCTGAAACAATAACCAACACTGAATTAGTCTCTATTTGTGCCAAAATTAAGGCAAATTACAGTATTGACAATCAAATACCTGAACAAAATGGTTACCAAAGACATGACCAATACATAAAACACGATGAACACGGGCATCTGTAGGTGGTTGGCTTCTCAAAGGAAAAAACGTCATACTTTGTTGGAAAGACGAAGAAACGAGAACAATGTTATACCTTGATGCAATGACGTATCCTAAATCAGTAATATCCATCCACTTATCAGAGGTTACCTGTCATTAACAAAGAACAGTTGTTCATCCTAGTAAAATAAATATGCATTAAAAGTAACGACATAAGAATATTGTAGTTACCTTTGAGAACCCATCAACAAGTAAGGACCGTTTCAACTGGTCAAATCTATCAAATCCACCAAACAAAGCTATATATTCATCCGACCATTGTGCAAGTTCTTTGAGCAAATCATTGCGTACCAAAGACCAAGATTATTCACCGTATCCTATCAAGGCACCAATTACACGAAATCCACAATTACCATCAGCTTTAACATAACTGATGTCTAGTATAAAATTGTGCATATATGTATGAAATTGGTCCAGCATAGGCAGCTTCCTCTTTGTATCTCTGTCATACTCTGAAGATAAACCAGACAGTTTTGGTGTGGGACAACTACTTTGCACAGAATGAAATTCATCGACATACTCCCAGTATGATGGATCCTGCTTGGTTGATCTAACGTGTTGCGAAACTAATTTCTTTTGAGCACCTTTTGTTTTTACCTTTTCAGGAGGCGGACACATTGAATTTTTGTCTGGAAATGCAATTTGTCTAAATTTTGTCTTTAAAGTTACCTTCCCACAAATGTCAAGGCTGTCAAAGCGCTTAGATATGACTTCAATCTCTTCAACTATGTCGACCTGACACTCATCTAAACCTTGATCTTCAAAACTTAACCTTCGCCAAAAAATATCAACAGTATCAATAGGTATGCTCCCAACAAAATACTTACCTAGCTCATATGCACAAGGCAAACCATGCACTGTTCTCATAAAACATCCACAACGAGAAGGGTTTTTGCCTGCATAATGGACTCGCTCATACTCTGCAGCTATTTGGTTTAATGCATACCTGGACACCATGCCAATTAGTCTTTTGTAGAGCGTTACTTTAAACACATGACCCACCACATGTATGCTTCTCTCCAAAGATGCCCTAATGTCAATATGTTGCAAGGTCAACATGTTGTGCATTGCATCCCATACACTACAAAAATCACCAAGACTATTATGCATTAGTCTCTTCAATGTCCAATGAGCAGACTCTACCCTGCAGTAAAAATTAAAAAGTCAACAAGTATCCCCCACATCGACCATATGTTAGCAACAAGTTGAAAAAAGTTAAAGATTTTCTAACCTGTTAGTTGTTGTGTTACCAAAATGCATGACTTGTTTTGTCCATGCTGTAACAAATTTTTCTTTGTGTGGATTCAACCATGTGTCTTTAACGTAATCAACAAATGTTAGCCATGGCGAACATGCAACTTCAAAATTTGTAAGACAATCAACGTATTTATTCTCATTAGCACAATCCACAAGACTCCCTCAAGCTTCCATCACATAGTCCCATGCGTTACTCTGTCGGATAAAAGTTTTACATTTTGCCTTCACATTTTTTTCAATGTGGAACCGACACAGTAAATTGGTACACATAGGGAACACAGTTGTAACTGCACTCATCAATGCTAAATCTCTATCAGTGACAATCACCCTTGGGAAAAATTCACTTTTAATAAACATGCCTCTAAAATGTTCTAGGGCCCAAACAACATTATCTATACGTTCAACTTCTAACAAAGCAAATGCAGCTGAGAACGTCATCCCAGTAGGAGTGACACCAACAATGTCAAGTAACGGAAGTCTGTACCTGTTTGTTTTGTATGTGCTGTCTATGACGAAAACAACATGATAGGCATTGCTCAACTTCACTGCATCCGGATGTGTCCAAAATAGGTCACGTATGACATTTTCATCCTTCACTCTATGCCAATGAATATACATGTCACATTCAAGAAGTTTCATTAATTGTTGCAATTCAGTATTACCTTCTCTGATACGTGTACGATATGCATATCTTGCATTCATTACTTGCTTCAAAGATGTACAATTATTGGGATCATGCTCTTTCAAAGTTAGGAGAATATTCTTAGGTTTCACCATCGCCCTTGTCATATCATGCACAACAATATTCTCATCCTCTGTCAGTCGACCAGCATATGGGTAGCCACATAATGACTTTGCCAAAGCATGATTATGTGTGCCACATAATAATTTCACCATCCACCCTTCACCTCCCGGTACTGGTTTGCCTTGCAACTTAAACGGACAACCACATTTTTTAGTACTAGTCACTGTAGGTACCATGTTTTTGTTGAATGCTCTATACTTTCCACTCCTTTCACAACCAATTAAAACAAATGATGTTCTTCCCTTCTTTCCAGTATACATGTCTGACCTCATTATCACAGCTACAAAACCATTCTCATATGCAACATTTCTAGCCCATTTTAATACATCCTCATGGGAAGGGAACACCAACAAAAATCGATAAAAAAATGTTTAACTTCCATAAATGATGTATTTAAAAACTTTAACCAATTTACAATTAATATAAATACCTCACAAGTATTGAAAGGCTGCAGAACAATCAATTTTTTCAAATGCACTAGGTTCATCTCCGTCATCTTTATTCATATCAATTTCTTCAGACATAATACAATCATACATCCAGTCATCGGTGTCCATCTTAACAAATTACAATAAATTTAAATAAGTGAGAAAAGAAACACATTATAACAATTACAAAACATTAACATCATATTATCAAACAAATCTTATACATTTTTAATCACCATCAATATTACAAAATAAAATAAACTCAAATTATTTTTTCATTACAACTAATTTCAATATCCAACTAAATTCAATTTTAACCTACTTATTTTTTAGTATGAAAGTAATTTTTTATGTAAATCTGTGTTGGGTTTAATTAAGTTTGTTTTTTATGTAAATCAACAAAATGTTTAGTAACACAAGCTATCCAAGTAATGCATTCCCATAAATTAAAACTAACATATATTTTCACCTATTTATTTTATTAATAATTAAAATCATTTCTTACTAATTAAAATCAGCTTTTAAAGCTTTTTTTTTTTAATTATTTAAGGTTCACGGATCAGCCAATCCGTATGAATCATACGGATCAGCCAATCCGTATGATTCATACACATTACCATACAGATTGAGTAATCTGTATATTACATACGGATTACATAATCTGTAAATTCCAAAAACTGAGCTTACCTTCAACAGCTACTGCACCACCACCGTGTGCGACTCCGAGCAACCCAACAACGGCAAAGCCAAACACCACCAGCCAAAATGACCACAACCAACAACTACTACACACAATGCACTTAAAAACGACCAAAATGAAAGCTTCGTTCATGGAAAACGCAACACCTCACTCCCTGCGTGCTCAACTTCTATTATAAATAAGGGAGGGCATTTTGGGCATTTTAAAAAAAATTCTGGGTGTATTAGTTGTTTGGCTGGTGTATAAAGTTTAACCCGCAATTTTTTTATGAAGAAGGGCAAAAGCCCAAGAAAAAACTACAGACAGATGTTAGACTGCTGCTTGCTGCACTTACATAAATTACTATCAGTACCTCCATAAATTCCATACTTGGTTTTTCGAAATGTAATGGGATGCTGATAGCAATTTATGGTGCTGCATGAACATTTAGGGCAAATGCTAAGTGCCAAGACCAATAGCTGAATAGCATCCAAAATAAGAAACAAAAGTACCCACGAGAGGGGCATGCAACACATGTAACCCAATACTATAACCATGAGCTACATTTGCTAGGTGATCAACCACCCCATCATTAACTTGAAAGGATGATCAACATAGGGTGTGCGAGATGTATCCCTCATTTTTCTATGTATTCTTTTGTTGATGAATACATCATTGTATTATAATATATGTTGGTTGCAGTGTTATAAAGCTCAAATATTTTCTCTTTATATTTATAAGAGCATTTTTAGTGGTAGATCCTAAATTAGGATCTTAGATCACTTTTTAGTAGACCCTATAGTGCCAAGTAGGATTTAAGATCTCTCAAGATCTCATTTTGTTCTTTAGTGGTAGATCTCATTTTGAGATCTTAAGGAGAGAGAAAAAGAGAAAAAATTTATTATTTTTTGAACAATGTGCAGATCTTAAGGGTTCTTTTACAAAAACTCATTCTCCATGTTGGAGATCTCTACCACCTTTAGTGGGAGATCTAGTGAAGACCAGATCTTGAACTCAAGATCCTTGCTCAAGATCTTGCACTAAAGTTGCTCTAATACTTGCTCGATGTTTTTTTAGTATATATTATATAACTGCCATATGTGTATACGCAAAGTTAAGACAAAGATAATGTAAATGGCTATCACATGAACCTTAATTCATAAACAAAATAATTTAGGAGTTTTATCTACAAATAAACTCTTTGAATTGTTTAGAGTTGTTTTGAAAACATGTAGTGACAAAAGATCGTTACAAAAGGCCCATTTAAATAAATTTTTTAATTCTTTTGTTTCTTGTTTATTTAATAAAATATATTATTACATAATCATTTTATAAAATATTTTTTCCAATTTTATAATTAGGTTTTAAGGATTGATTATTGAGTATTTTCATTTTTAATCATATTATATTGAATATTATACATACATACATATATATATATTACATGAATGTATTGTTTTTGTTCATTATTAAGTATTGGGAGAAAGTTACTGAATATTAGTGGTTTAAATATTTTTTTTTTGAATTCACGCATCTATGTTTTGGTTATTATGAATGGATTTATTAATTTATGGTTTTTAAAAAAATATCTCATAAACAAAAAAATAAAATGAAATAAATATTTAGTTTTTAATTTAAATAAAATTAAAATAAATAATTTTTAAATAATATGTTTAAAGAATGCATTCATTTAATCATATTTATGATTTTTAAGAAGGATATTGAACAACTGTAAACAAAAGATTGAACAGGAATGGTTTTAATATTTGTTGGTTGAATTCATGTATTTATGTTTTTGTAACTATGCATTTATTTATTAATTTATGACTTTTTTAAAACAAAGACCTCATAAACTAAAATAAATAAATAAAATTAATTATTAATTATTAATTTTTAATTTTTAATTTAAATAAATTCAAAATAAAATAATTTTTTAAAAATATGTTTAAAAAAATGAATTCATTTATAATATTTTATGATCTTTAAGAAGGATATTGAACAACTGAAAAAAAAAGGATATTGAACATGAATGGTTTTAACTTTTAATATTTGTTGTTTGAATTCACGCATTTATGTTTTTGTTATTATGCTTTTATTTATTAATTTATTAATATTCTTAAACAAAGACATCATAAACAAAAAATAAAATGAAAGATATATTTAGTTTTTTAAAATTTAAATAAAGTCAAAATAAATTATGTTTTTAAAAATATGTTTAAATAATAGGCAAAAAAATTAAAATATAGTAATTTTAATAAAAAAAATACCAAAATATTGTAGTTTTGAAACTTATTACGGATCTATTGCTGTCATTCACGCCAGCTCAGGACGTGATTGATCACGTCTACCCACGACGCGACCCAGGTCCATTCACGCCTCCCCCAGACGTGTTTGATCACGTCCACCCAGGACGGGATTAAGGCCCAGTCACGCCCCCCAAGGCATGACCCTATTAACCTATATAAACCCCCATTTCAGCATTTGCTCTCCACTTCTGCATCTCTCTAGCTTTTGTTCTCTGACTTCTCTCTAGATTTCGGGTTTTAATTCAAGGCTTTTTGAAGCGAAGCTCTGTCACTCAAGTAAGTGTTACTCAAATATATGCTTTTTAAATTACATGAAATATATTATATTGTTGTCTTAGAGAATTGTTATTGATCTAGAAAATTGTTAGTGACCTAGGTTTATTGGAAATAGTAACTTGTTAGTTGTTATAGGGTTATTGTCTTACAATATTATTAGTTAGTGAATTAGGTTATGATTAAGTACCTCTGCAAGGTTATGACCTAGGTTTTAGGGTTTAGGGTACTATTAGTTGGTGACCAAGGTTTTCATTAGTTAGTTACGTAGGTTATGACCTAGGTTTTCATTGGTTAGTTACGTAGGTTATGACTTAGGTTTATTGGCTTACAATATTAGTAGTTAGTCAATTAGTTTATCATTAAGTACCGTCGTAAGGTTATGACCTAGGTTACATAGGTTATGACCTAGGTTTTATGACTTAGAATTCTATTAGTTGGTGACTTAGAATATTGTTAACCATTACATAGGTTATGACTTAGGTTTTATGGCTATTTTTCATATTACTAAAATATAACAAAAGGAAAATTATAAACACAAATAATAGATAATCCCTAGTTGGCATTAAAACACGTCCAGTTTTTAATTAAAAAAATAAAATAAAATAGAAGGAGTAAAGTAAGCAATAAAGGGAGTGCAGGAAGCAATGTGGGGGCCCAATTAAAAAAAACAATAATGTTACTTATAAAATGTGTAGCATATTATTATGGTCGAGTCATCGTCATCTGAGTCACCTCGTTCTGGTTGTGATCGTGAGCCTGAGTCAATCGATCCCACAACGCATGTTCTTCCTGGACCATACAGATGGGATGTACTTAGGAGGCGCAGCCAACACACTCATATTTCACAGGCAGTTTGGAATGACGAGACACACAGAGAGTTGAAGATTCGTCGCAGAGGTAGACCTAGTGGTGGACCCTGACCCGACGATATTCCGGACGTAGTCGCACAGTATTTGACTGAGGCTGGATTCATACATGTGGCTCGCATGAAGTTTATGCAGGTATCGATTTACGAATATTGTTATGTTTAATGTGTTAAAATTTTAATGTTCAAAACCTAGGTTTCAAACATAGTGTATTTTGAACTTAAAAATTGATAACTTACCTGTATTTTTCAAATTGATGTGGTGGAGGCCAGAGACACACACTTTCCATATGCCGCAGGGTGAGATGACAATTACCTTGCAAGATGTTGCAGGTATTCTAGGATTGCCTACTGATGGGCAAGTCGTTACCGGACACACTCACACAGATTGGGCAAAATTGTGTAATGAGGTTTTTGGTAACGGCCCTGATGCGGACACCGAGTTAGCCATCGGCAGTTTGAGGTTATCATATTTCGATAGAGTGTATCCTTCATATGATGCAGTTGCTGGTAACCCTCAAAATGTGATATATTTCACAAAGGCTCACATTGCTCGAATGTTAGGATCTTGGATCCTTTGCGATAGATCGGGGGGAGCGTAGTAGGATGTTGCTACATCGGCTTACTTGGTGGTGACTTTGCCGATATTGGTACATATAGCTGGGGGGGTCAGCGGTTCTGGCTAACTTGTTTAGGCAGTTGTGCGAATGCACAGATCCCGATAGAAAAGACATTGGTGGTTGCACGATTTTGCTTCAGATTTGGGCGTGGCTCAGATTTTCACCAATTGCTCCCCCATTGCCTGCTCCGTCTGAGCCAGACCATCACTTCGGACACAGGTATGTTTATTTCGTATTACTTGAATGACTGTGTATTTATGCGTACTACAATTAACAAGTGAATGTTTAATCTGGATATTAGATTTAATGCTCTAAGTCGGTTCCGTTCGTACCCACTGACTTGGTATCGAGACAGGCTAGACACCTTAACTAGAGATGAGATATGCTTTTTTAATGAAATATATTTATTTAAAATGGATGTGAATATGCAACTGACTCCTATATATTATTTAATTGTGTAGGTGGTTTGGCAACCCTATGGTGATTACGATTTTTTAGGTACATCTGCTTAGACACAACATTTGTGGATGGCTAGGACACCTATTATTTGTTTCCACATTGTTGAGTATTCGCAGCCTGATAGATGCATAAGGCAATTTGGGCGAGATCAACCAATACCTCACAGGCCTAGAAAATTAAAAGGTGTTCATGATTATACCCTTCGGGGTAAAGCCCAAGAAAATTGGGCTCGTAAGCTAAGAAATTTTATACAAAGATGGAATAGGAGAGGTGAACATGTTGAAGTGCCTCCTGCAATACATGGTCTGATGTCACCGAACCATGAGTACATGGTCTGGTATAGACTTTCCGGCAAGCGATATGTGACAAAGCAGGGTGCCAAATTAGCACGTTGTGTAAGTGATTTACTCAAAATAATTTTTTTACCATTATGTTATATTGTTGTTTATGTAACTATGCTGTGACTTGTAGGTTGATGGCCTGGAGAATTTGTTTTTTGTCACGACCCATGAGCAATTTGGGATCCACGGTTTGGATTATGTACACGACAAAGTAGCTTGTCTAATTGCTGTTTTCAGAGAGTCCACTTGGGTGGAGGAGGCAGGTCCAGAGGTACCACAGATCCAGCTTCCAGAGGAGCCACAGTTATCCCTCAACATTGGGCGCCGTGCGAAAGAGAGTCGAGGGTTAGGACGTCGTCGACGACCTTTTACACCAGTTTCTGAGCCTATTCATGCACCTAGGCCATGCACGAGTGGATGGATTAGGGCACCCTACATAGATCATGACTACGGTGTTCGTCAGACATATTACGACCCTACGCAGGTAAAGGCTGATACATTTTATCGGCCAGAGGCCCCACCGATGGACACAGAAGGTCAGCCTGCGTACCATGTCAGTCCAGTGTCGATGCCATGCGGGGATGAGGCAGGGAGCAGTAGTCAGGGAACTCATTTGTGGGATGATACAACTATGGACGATCTTTATACGCATATAGATTTTTCACCACATTAGCCAGACTATCCTCCAGAGCTACCGGTCGAGGACACTCCACCTCCATATGATGTGCAACAACCTTCTGTTGCTCCTCAGTATTCGCGTGGACATGTTAGACGCAGATTGCCAGATCGTCTAGCGCGTCATCAGCACTGGCCTCCTTATTCGTAGACTTTATATTTTGTTATTTTCCGTTTGGTTTTGATTATTATATTTTGCTATCTACTTGTTAAACATGTTTTGATTATGGACATTTTTTGATCGCTTATATCTGTGGTGGACGTCGTTAGGTTATTTAATTTGGTTTCCATTATTATATTTTGCTATGGACTAAATGTGGAACTATAAAAGGACATCCACGTTGGATATATCCTAATTTGTGATGGACGTCGTTAAGCGGGACTTTGCATCATTAAAACGTATTCACGCATAAAAATGACATTGACAACACCGGTGACGATTGACAACACATTATGGTCCTTTATACTGTAAAATGACATTGACAACACCGGTGACGATTGACAACACATTCTGGTCCTTTATGTAAAATGACATTGACAACACTACCACGACAGGAGTTTAGTCACGCCTCATCCATGCGCGAGTGGTCACGCCCCACACAGGCGGGACTTTACACCGTTATATATATCCCACACAGGAGTTTAATCATCCCACACAACATACCTCCGCAAACGAAACTCAATCTCAATACGATGGCATTCTTAGGTGAAACAGGCTCTCAAAACATTGCTAATTCGAAATTACCATTTATTTTTCCGAATGGATCAATCATACACAATGAAACTGGTGTTTCTTTCGGATGTCCTACTCCAATACCAATGCGAGTTCCCAATAAATGTTCCTTTCAGTCACTCAAGAGTAGAATGCACAACACCCTTCTGCTCACAAGTGACCAATTTGTGGATGAAATTTACTATCAACAATCAGCCATCAATACAGGTAATGAAATTTTTTTTCATTCGCTGCAACTGAAAAATGATCATGATGTTTGCACTATGTTGGTGTGCCATGAAAAAATATCGCCTGTTGGTCCTATAGAATTATTATGTATCATAAGCAGAACACCCGATGGTGTCCTCAACCTACTTCGATCCACCATGACTCCTACTCATGATGCACTGTTGTATTACAACGACAAGTGGAAGATACCACGACAAAACAATTTTTTGGGTTACTCCTTTACTGGAACAAATCAATTCAGATTTCAAATTCCTTCCAGATGCAATATAGAAACACTCAAGGATATAATCAAGCAAGTTGCGCCGCTAGGAGTTCCTCCTTATGGAATTCACGAATCACAGGTTGTCAAACAAGTGTTCTTCTGACAACCAGGTCACACAGAATATTCAAAAAACTTAGTCGAATATCAAATAATACAACTGAAAAACGATGAAGATGTACTAAAGGTGTTAGCAAAATCTAATTACTGGAAGCATTTATCTCCAATAGAAATTTTAGATACTTTTAACAAACCAGTAATCCAACTATTGGAAGATGACATGTCCAGTGCACAACATCTTAAAAATTATTATTAGTTTCCTAATTTTCATGTTTCAATTGTTGTTGTTAGTATGTTTCGTTGTTTTGGCTTTTAAATGTTCAACTTTTTGTGTTTGTCCCTCTAATTCCAATTGTTTGTATGTTCTGTTATCTTATTAGGTTTCCATGATTATGTTTGACTATGTAAATTTTAATGTGAATTGCATTTTCATGTTCAACAACATTCGTAGCGTATGTGAAAATTGACACCAGTGGTTTCAATGGAAGTTTAGTTTATTTTCAAATGTTCATTACGAAATATAACAACATAAGAAAACCTTGACAACAACATCAACAAATCATGAGGTAGATGGACGACTAGGACAATTTCGACTATTATGACCAGGTAATCTGCATATACCACACCTAATACGACTTTGACTAGCTTCAACTTCATCCATCTCATTGCGTATTCTAGTTGATTTTGGACGATCATTTGCACGCAACATAGACCTGTCAGGTATCACCACTGGATCTGTACTAGGTGGAATTGCTTGCTCATTACCAATTGGCTGCCATGGAAATGAATAAGCTTCTACCAGCTTTGTTATAAGGAATACGTCATCCACATATTGTGACGGTGCCTGACGAACATGTAAAGTGGCTACTGTGGCATGACTACAAGGATACTTGAACGGCTTAAATTTCCCACACTGACAGAACCGCTCAGGGAGATTAACCGAATACGATTTGTCGTAACCATCATCAACCTCAAATACAGATTGTTCAACATTATATGCACAAACATAATGAGCAGTAGCATTGGTCTCATTGGCCTTCCACATAGCAATCAAATTTTTGCAATGAGGATAAGGACCTTGCAATTCATTAAGAGCAGATCGCCCTCTGCAAACAAAATATTCCACCAATCTGCTGTATGTGTGCTTAACCAACGCGGTTATTGGCATGTTTCTTGCACCTTTTAAAATCCTGTTTACTGACTCGGCCAAATTTGTTGTCATATGTCCATACCTTCGTCCCTCAACATCATATGCACGTGTTCACTTTTCCTTCAGGATGCTATCAATCCAGTTTGCAAACTCGGGACTCACATCACAAAAACTTGCAAAGGCTATCTCAAAATCAACAATAGAAGGAGTCTAACCTGCACACAAATTAAATAACATTAAAATTTTCCTTTGTACTTGCCTAATTAATAGACGAAGTTTTTAACCATACCTAAATTCATAACCGCTATCTTCAAATTTTCATTTCTGAACTTTTGATTAAAATTGCTCGCAATATGACGAAGGCAAAAGACATGATAAGCATGCGGTGGTTGCCACCCACGGTGCCTCTTAACTGCAGACAATATGCTTCGATGTCGATCAGAAATAAGACAAATATTTGTCTTCTGTGTAACATGCGTGCGATTGTTATCCAGAAAGAATTCCCAAGCTTCCAACGTCTCACCCTCAACAATAGCAAATGCAAGTGGCAAACATTCATTATTTCCATCCTGAGCTGTGGCAATCAACAATTTTCCTTTGTACTTGCCATATAAATGAGTGCCATCAATTTGAATAACCGGCTTACAAAAATTGAAAGCCTCGCAACATTGTCTGAAGGTCCAAAAAATGCGGTGAAACACACGTTTTCCATGAACTATTCTATGAGCCACATAATAATTTTTTGTTTGAAGACGATAAACAGAACCTGGACTACAGTAAACCATATATTCACACCTTCTCGGCAAAAATGCATATGATTCCTCCCAATCACCGTAGATAATTGCCATTGCTTTCTGCTTTACATACCATGCCTTTCTATATGAAACTTTGTATCCATAGGAATGAGTTATCCTTTCCTGGACGAGTCCATTTGAACATGATGGATCATGCTTTATCATCCCTAATAATAATAAAAAAATCACGTTATCATTAATAACAATAATAAAATCATTAATTCTCATCATTATCATCTCATCCAAAAACTTACCTAGTACAAGTGAAACAATAACATCAGTATCAAGTTGTCTGTGGTCCTAAGAAATGTGATCATTTAAGCAAATGTGATCCCCACCCCATTTGGTAACCACCCATCTTTCACTGTACGTTGGTTCCATTACCCTAACCCTCCACGAACAATTCTGGTCATGCGCACGACATTTCATGATTAACTTTGTCGGCGTACTTTCAACCACAACAGCTTCTTGATGCTCCTTCATGAGGTTCCGCTTGATTGTCATTTGCACATCTGCTTTTGATGCAAATTCCTGTTTCACAAACAACTTATTCCCTAATACCCATGGACCCTCAACTAAAGCTGAACCAGTGCCAGAATCTTGTTCACTCGGATGCTCCCAATCAATGTATGTATAATGTGGGATTCCATCCTAAAAAGTGTTATTAACCTCGCCTACATGTGCAATTTCCCGTTTTTATTACAAAAAAAAAACATAAACAATAAACAAACATATATGTAAGTAACTATTGTTTGGTAACACACCTTGACATTGTTGTGGTAATTCAGACTCCCCTGCATCCTCTTGTGGTTGGGTTTCATGCTCTCTCACCACTGAGTAATCTACTTGTATTTCAGTTGCGCTTCGACCATCATCCTCATCATTGTTCGAAGCACTAGCATTCTCGGCAAGAAGGCGATCTTACATTGCGATATTTTCATCATCATCGTCAATATCGTCATCCATAACCCAAGTAGGGTCATTTTCATCTTCCATAGACAGATTAACAAGTGGAGCAGCAGATACTGACGCTCCACGAGAATAATTGACATCAACTGACCTCATTGGTAAAGCCACATCCTCTACTCCAGCACAATCCACATACAACTCTAAGAAAATTTTCCTTGATTGGTTGAAGAATTCGCCTATTACAAATTCTACTTATGCTGATATATTTATCATCGCACCATATTCTTGCAGTGACCATAGTGATAGATTGATTACCTTTGAGAACTAACTTTTGACTGATTTTTTAATGCAATTCGTCAATGGTTGAGTTGCGCTTGATACGTGTTCCCCTTTTGTCTCCTTCGAAATCAACACCACGCCGGCTCTCAATTTTCCTACCGTTATAATATAAAGCAATATGAACAAAATCACCATCTCCAGACATTTTTTATATATGACAGGAGCATGATCACGCCTGTAACACAAAAAATCTATAAGCATATTATGATAATTTATTTAATTCGGAAGAAAAATTATTTGAAAAAATTGATACTAATGTTGTAACCTAGGTCGTAACCTAGGTCATAACCTACGTAACATAACCTATGTAACCTAGGTCATAACCTTACGGCGGTACTTAATGATAACCTAATTGACTAACTACTAATATTGTAAGCCAATAAACCTAGGTCATAATCTACGTAACTAACTAATGAAAACCTAGGTCATTAAACCTATGTAACTAACCAATGAAAACCTAGGTCATAACCTACGTAACTAACTAATGAAAACCTTGGTCACCAACTAATAGTACCCTAAACCCTAAAACCTAGGTCATAACCTTGTAGAGGTACTTAATCATAACCTAATTCACTAACTAATAATATTGTAAGACAATAACCCTATAACAACTAATAAGTTACTATTTCCAATAAACCTAGGTCACTAACAATTTTCTAGATCAATAACAATTCTCTAAGACAACAATATAATATATTTCATGTAATTTAAAAAGCATATATTTGAGCAACGCTTAGTTGACTGACAGAGGTTCGCTGCAGAAAGCCTCGAATTAAAACCTGAAATCTAGAGAGAAGTCAAAGAACAAAAGCTAGAGAGATGCGGAAGTGGAGAGCAAATGCTGAAATGGGAGTTTATATAGGCTAGCAGGGTCATGCCTTGGGGGGCGTGACTGGGCCTCAATCCCGTCCTGGGTGGACGTGATCAAACACGTCTGGGAGAGGCGTGAATAGGCCTGGGTCGCGTCGTGGGTGGACATGATCAATCACGTCCTAGGCTGGCGTGAATGGCAGCAGTAGATCCGTAATAAGTTTCAAAACTGCAATATTTTGGTATTTTTTTAATTAAAATTGCTATATTTTAATTTTTTTGCCTTAAATAATATGCATTCATTTATCATATTTATGATTTTTGAGAAGGATATTGAACTGCTGTAAAAAAAAGATATTGAACATGAATGATTTTAATACTTAAAATAAGATAAAATACTGCTTTTGAACTCTCTTTCCTAATATAGATATTAGTTTAGTGGGTCATTGAAAATATTTATTAGTGTAATTAAGTTTATTTCATTTAAACAATTATTAATGTGTTTTTTCAAATTATAATATTTTTAATAATCTATATTTTTTTAACGGTCATTGAAAAGTTTTCATTTTTATAGTTAAAGTATTATATTTTTACCGTTGTAAAAAAAGTATTTTATTTTTAGCATTAAATTGTTCAATATAAATGAATGTCAATTATTGTAAAGACTTTAAAATTCAACATCAATATCAACAACACTTTTAACATAAATTAATTGGGGTTAGTGGTAGATAAATTCAATGATAGATTCGAAAGGTGGTTGAAAAGAAAGGAAAGGGAAGAGTAAGGGAAAAAAGACTAAAAATGGATCATGTGAAATATAAAGATAATAACAGGTTTAACTTTCCACAAAACTATTAGATTTTTTCTATTCCGTCTTAAGATACACAGTCCGTTAATCTATATTTCACTCCATTAAATCTTGTTTAACTATATTTTTTCATGTAAGTCTTAGTTTACATCTACCTTTCTTTATGTTAAACCCTTGGTAACAAACTTTTATTCTTATGAGAACATCCTTACATATCCAAATTACTTCAATATGTGTCTTCTTATCTTTTCACTCATGATATTATTGTTACCTTTCATTAAATATTTTTTTAAAAAAATGTCTGATTGTTGTCATATTTAAAATATGTAATATTTTAAATATTATAACACCAATAAAATTATTTACAAATTTAGTTTAAATATGTTGTAATGTAATATTTAATGACTTGTCTAGAATTTATTTTTTGTTTATAACATGTTTAATCAATTGTATTTTTTGTTCATAAGTTTTATTTCCAATAAAGTTAACAACTTTTACACCTCCTTTATATTAATTGTCTTTGTTTTTTTTTTACAAACTTAAAAGTGATATATTTTATATTTGTGTAAATTACACTCGTACATCCTCTATTTTTTTTTTCAATTTGTACATGGTATCCCTCCTTTTTTTGAATCCTAAAAAAACTCGTTAATTGATTAGCTCATATAATATCCAGAGTTTTTCCTCCTTAAACATTGTTAAATAATTTAACAAAAAGTATGTACATGTAAATCACATGACTTTTAATAAAAATTTATATTTAAAATACTCTTATCTTCTTCTTCAAAATCACATCTTGGGTTTTACAAACATTTATATTCTTCAACAACCCTTTTTTACTTGTCACCGTCATTTCCTTCTCCTTATCCTCCCTCTCTCACGGTATCATCATTTCTTCCTCTTCATTGTCGTCATTACCCACCAATACGGTGTTCGGACGCATCCACTTCCGCCGGAGCAACCACCACCATAGCCATCGCCGCCATCGTCGCCGCCATATCCACCTCCACCACCTCCTCGTCCCTTGTCCTAGTTTCGACCACCATCATAATTGTGTTTGATTCCTTAAACACTAGAGAAGTATCACGTGTAATCTGAAAAAATTGAAAAATATGAATGTAATTTACTGTTTGTATTTTAATTTAGTAATTACAATGAAATTCATTATTGTCTACAATTATAATATTTTCCACTCCATGCACATATCTCTTTCCTTAAAATTTATTGAACATTTTTTACAGTTTATTTATTTACTATAGATTCTTCTCAAAATACATTTATTCTTTTTTTATTTCTTTTATCATATTATTTATGTCTATTAAATATAAGTTCTAACTTAACTAACTATATTATTTTACATTCAATATAAAAGATTTCATGCACCGGAGGGGTGAAAGAACTAGTTTAAAAAAGAAAGAGTAAGATAACAATTGAATTAATAAAAGTCAATAAAAATAAAGAATAAAATATCTATGTACGAGGTTGTGAGATTGGTGGGGGAGAATTATAGGAGCCTGCAAGGTGAGATTTTGATGCGTGTTGAGGAGCTTGGGGGAAGAATAATGGAGGACGTGGGTGAGTTGAATGAGTTGGTGGGGTATTTTGGGAGATTGGAGGAGACTCGTGAAAAGTTGGTGCTTTTGTTTGTGAATTGGAGAAAGAACAATAAGTTCTGCGAAGAAGAAGGAGATTGAAGGGAAGTGGCTCGCGGTGGTGGTGGCAGGGAACGCCGCCGAGTTTACTCGGTCCACCAACCCGTTTCTTGACCCGGGGCGACTCAGTCCGGTCCCACGGTTAAGTTTTGCAACGGTAAGGTGACATATGGCCAACGGTCATTTTCAGTTACAATTTGTCAAAAATCAACGTACTTAAATAATTGTAAATAAATTTTTAATTTATTTATTAAATAATTAAATTTAAAATTTATTTAAATTTTTATAAAAATTGAAAAAACTAAAAAAAAATTTATGACTTAATAGTCAAAATTATAAATATATGTATGACTTCTGTTTAAGAAAATTAAAAAAATTATAATTTTAAAATCATAAATTTTAAACAAAATATTAAAATCATAAATTTTTTATAATTTTAATTTAGAAAAACAAAAATTATAATAAAAATTATGACTTTTAATATAAAAACTGTAAAGTTTATTTTTATTTAATAATTTATTTAAATTCTACTATCAAAATAGTAATAGAAAAAAAAATATCAGATAAAAATACACAATCTGCGCCTTCCAGTTGCAGGTGTGGTGCTATACTTTTTCAGTACTTTTTTATTTTTTTATTTTTCATTGATTGTGGGGCTCGATGTCTGCCGTCATGTGCATCATTAAAGTGTAAAACAGATCAAATAATGTAGTATATCAAAATAACAAGAGATTTCTGTAGAAAAAAAAATTAAAGAAGAGAATTAGTGGACTTTTGATTGATTTTTGGACTTTTTATGTTCCTCTGTTCTGGTCCTTCTGGATGTATTTGGCGTGGATATGAGTTTATTTCATTAATCTTAAAAAAATAGTATTAAAAAGAGAACAATAGTTAAGACAAAAAGAAGAATCTCAAAAAGAGACCATAAAAGGGATAATGGTATAAAAACAATTCAGAAATAGATAAAGTAAAAATATAAAAAGAGAACAACAATTAGGACAAAAAGAAGAATTTAAAAAAGAGACGATAAAAGGGATAGTGGTATAAAACCAATTCAGGAATAGATATAGTAAAAAAAGTAGAGTAAATATTAAGGACAAAAGTGATTGATTGAAAAAGTTATATACTTATGAGCTAACTGAAATAAATTTATTTAATAAATGCATTTGATGATTTGTGTTTACTTGAAATAATTTATTTAATAAATGCATTTGATGATTTGTGTTTACTTGACATGATTGTCAAACACATTTTATGCTTTATATTTATTATACATGATTATAAAATATATTTGATAAATAACTTTATTTTTTTACAGGATTTGATAAATAACTTGAAAACTCATTTATTTTACATTTAAAATTTATAATAGTATTTTTTGTCAATGAAAAAATCTTAATTACTCCCTATATCTCATTGTATTTGTTGTCACCAAACAAGAAAAATTAATAAATGAATGAAAGATAAAATAATTTTATAAATTTAACTGTATAATTATTAATTTATTTTTAGTTTTTTTAGTCCATATCATTACTATTATAAGTATTATAAGATATATGAGTGAAAAAAATAATAAACATTACATTGAAGTATTAAAATGACAATTATTTTAAAATATTTTTTTATATGCAATTATTATGAGATAGAGGGAGTATTCAACATGATTTTCAAAATTTAATGGTACGACCATGAAAACATTTCATATCTTATTGTTGAATTTTATTGTGAGATAACATTATTCTACATTGTTGAATTTCATGGTGAAATAACAAGCACATGTTACAATTCAAAAATAAATAAAATCTAAATGAAATGCCATTTGATCTTAGGTTTCTAGAATCAAGGTTTACAATGACTAGGTCACTCACTTTTTTCACACTCAAAAGTTTTTTTTGGGACAATAATATTTATCTAAAATTTTATGTAATACATATGAAAATAAGATTGGATTCAGAACTCTGATAAATGAGGTTTGATTTTGTTTCCTTCTTTCGTAATAGAGATTTAGAGGAGAATGTTTATATAGATCAATCAATGGAGTTCTGAGTTGAAAGAAAAGAACACATGGTGTGCAAATTAAGAAATCAATATACCGTCTTAAACAAGTTTTTTGTCAATGGTATTTGAAGTACTTTATTGTGAAGGAAAAAGTTTAGAAACAAAGAGTGTCAATAAAACATATTAGTACAAACCTTATGATACCTGACCCTTTGACAAAATGATTACCACCCAAGACATTTATAAAACATGTTGAAAATATGGTCATTATTGTTATTGATGATCATTAAGTGTAATTTACCTTGTGCATTTTAGTGACACTTTGAGCTCATTTATGATATGTTTATAATTATTTGTTCTCTATGTTTGCATGCATATTTGTATTATAGTAATGTTAATAGGTTTTGTTTGTTTTGTCTTGAATAAAGACATTATGTTGGACCAATTATGTACTTCAAACTAATAGTCATATTAAGGAGAAGACTATTTTATAGTACATGGAAGGGACTATGTCGATTAACTGATGTACAATTGCGATAACTCAAATTGGTTCATATTCTTAATCATGAAATTATGATGTATCTAATGTATAGAATGATTAGTCATTTTAATGTACATTATATTAGTTTAATCTATTTATTTAGTTCATAATGTTTGATAATGTCACATGAGCCAAGTGAGAGAATGTAAGAATTAGTGTCTCATGTGAGAAATATCTAACTTATGTAGGGACTAATAAATAAATAATAATTAATGACTAAATTGTAATTTGATTCAATTGGAGCAATTTCTAGATATAACTATTATTTGATGGAAGTAGTGGTTATAAAGGGGTTAATACTCACTAAAGTGAAATGAAGTCCCCTTCTTGACAGAAAAATATTATCTCTAACCTCTAGTCATCACGAAAGAATAGTCAAGAGAGCGAAATTTTGTTTATCTCATCTTTTAAGAAATCAAAGTATACCGAAGAAAAATCTTACTATTAAAAAGGTATACAATATTTATCTATTATTTGTAAGAATCATATTTAAAATCTTACTGATTTTCTATGATTAATTGTTAATCTCGAAAACACATGAGATTTACTATTACAACTGAAGAGGCCTTTTGTTTTTCTACACATCCATCATAATGGATGTAGGTTTGTTAGGAGAGGAAACTCAAGTCCATAGGATGTAAACTATTTATCGTAGCCCAATCATACCCACAGTCCAACATAAAAACGAAAGAGCTTATTTCTATGTTTACTTATAGAATTGTATTTTTTTTTTGTTTGATTTTATTGATTTGAACATGAGATAGTGAAAATAATTTTTAATTATTTGCACCATTTTCATGAAAATATAAGAAAAAAGTAAAATTATTTTGAATTTATAATTAAAAGTAAAATAGTAAATAAAAAATAAAATATTTTTATGCCCTTTCTTTTATCATTTATTTGAAAGGATTTTTTCTAAGCAATAAAAATTATTAAAAAATGGTTGCCAAAAACATGCACATAATCACTCCGTTACTATTATAATATTATGTATACAACTTATTTCTTGTCTCAACTAATTTCCATCCACGCAACACTAAATAAAAAACTAATTTGATCCACTCACTTTCTTTTAATAGAATAACTCTTTCAACAACTCGACTGCTAAATAACAAAGGAACCTTGTTCAGCTAGTTGTTAAGCAATAAAAGATTAGAAAACAATAAATCAAAGAAATTAATGATGACAGGGTAAATCACGAGCTTCATCAATTTTCTCTCATCTTATCCGTCCCCACAATCCTGCAAAACAAAATAAAAAATATGATTAATTTAACTTTTTCTTTGCTAAAATATGATTAACACAACTAATTAGTCTTACTAAAGAATATGTAGTAACACCATAGGTTGGAATTACAACTGTATTGTCGATGCGTGGGGATATCAAAAGTTCAACTCGTGGTAATATAACATAGTTATCCTAAAGAATAATCGAGCCTTTAATTTTGAATACAACAACTTGGTAAACATTGAAAGAATAAAGTATGCAAACAAGAATACAATAACTTGGTGAATATTGAAAGAATAATATATATATATATATATATATATGTGTGTGTGTGTGCGCGCGCAACATCTAATAAACTTGGTGAATATTGAAAGAATAATATATATATATGTGTGTGCGTGTGCGCGCGCGCGCAACATCTAATACAATGACAAAACTCACAGAAGTTAGATTGGTGAATAACAAACTCTATCCATTGGCTAAATCAAATGTTAATCGAGGTTTTCACATGGCGATTGTGTTGGGAATAAATGTGTATGCTCGATATCCAATTCATCATATTATTAATTTTAGTAAAGAAATATTCTTTATTTTATTGTCATATTTATTATTTTTATTAAATTGTTAATTTGACAAGTCCTTGATTAAAATTAAAAATTTGTTATCATGATAAAGATTATGATAATGAGAAACAAGTTATTTATAATTTTAATCTAAATTTTTCTTGATTGTAGATTATTGTGAATAAGAGATTAATAATCCGGATAAATCAATATATATGTAATGGTCTTTATTGAATAAATATTATTAATTGATCTCATTTATTAATTGCATATATAGATGATGTACATGTGGATGTCATAATTGAAATGATTCAATTGAGAATTCCTAACCGTTAATAGTACCTTGATATGTCAATAGGAAATTCTCAAGAAGAAATATAATAGTTTCCTTTGACATGAGATTATCATAGTAATTAACAAATTATTTATTATGTTTTAATTTCGGACACCTAATGTCTTAGGATACTAGTTGAATGAATATTTGATATGATTAAATACTTGTAGAATTAATGATTAATCAATAAGGAATTCATCAACTTTAGGTAATGAGTTTGAGCTCTATGATAGAATTAATGATTTTTATTTGGTTCTTGAAGGTAAAAGATGTTACTTCATGTTATCCAGACCTCAAGGAGTATTGTTAGATGCCTACCTTGATTAGTAATTAATTATGATTAATTTACTATCAGTTTAGTATTGAACCTATAGGGTCACACAAATGAGTGTTTCAATCTTTGCAAAAGAAAAATAATTTATTTAATAATTAAATTAGAGAATTTAATTTAATCAAATAAATATTTTAGTAGAATATTATTATATTCTTTGCTAGCACCAAAAATGCAATTAATATAAAAAAGAGTATTATAAGAATAATATTCTATTGCTACATATCATGATCATGTGATTAGTTATGTGATTAATTGTGAATTATCTTTGTTTTATACTAGGAAGTTTCTTAAAATAAAATATATGAGATATTTTTTATTTTTATAAAGATAAAGCACCACTACAAAAGGTAGTTTCTATGATGGGCAATCAACGACGGTTGTAAGAAAATTGACCTAGTATCGTATGCGGTGGCAATTTCGTAATTATTTGAACAATAATACAAAAATGATGTCGGTTTATAGGAGGACCGACGTTGTTGATTATAATACAAATACGGTTATATATAAACTGTCGTTGTCTTCAGTTATTCAAAGTCGGTTTCCATAATAACCGTCTTTGATTCATTTTTAAAAAATAAAAACCTAATTAGTTAACCTAGCTGCTTCACTCCACCTTCTTCGACGATTTCCTGCGCCGGCCGCTGCTGTCTCACAACAACATCTGCGCCACTGTTTCACTCCAGCTTTGATGCTCAGTCCTACATGAAGAAGCCATTTCACATATGGTAGCCATGTATGCTGTGCGAGGTGACCATTGAAGAGTTTACGCGTTTGTTCCAGTGTCGTCAGGAGCTCTGCAGTCATTTATAGGTATGGGTGTAAGAAGCTCCATTATTTGTGCTTGTTCTTTACTTGGTTACACATTTGGCATGGTGTTATCGAAGTAATGGAGGGTCGTTGCTTCCGACCTTGCTACCACCATTTTTGTATTTTCAAAATTCCTAATGTGGGTGTTTAACTTAATATTTGTGTTTCTAACAGATGAGTAATTAGTTTGCTAAATCAATTACTTAAATTTTGAAATGCATGTCTCAATTTTGAAATGCATGGGTGTTTAACTGAAATCTTCGTAATGTGTCCATGTTTGAACCATGTTATTGGGTTTCCCTTTCTTTCAATGTTCCTGCTATTCTTTCTAATTTCTAGCCAATGACTTTAGAGATAATTGTTCCAAATAATTGTTTTAGGATTTTGAGGAATCATTTCATGAATGAATGCTATGAAAAGCAAAACTGTTTCAGAATTTACTAGGTTATGCAATGGTACACTTCTTTCAGTTCTTTGTCTCTATTTCTCTCAGTAAAATTGCTATCTAATTAAGTCTTTAAGTTAATTGCTATTTCATAAATAAACAAGGTTTAGTTGTGAAGTTTAAGTTCTTGGTGAACAAAGTTTAAAGGAAGAAGTTGTCCCATTTCAAAATCAAGGCATGTCACAATTATTAATCTCTAATAAACTTTATTTCTACACTTCTTTCATGTGTTTACATTGGAAAATTATCTCTCCTATCAGACTCATACACACAGACCTAAGAATTCAACAAATGTAGTTATTTGTCAATCATACCACGTCATGTATGTTAGTTCGATCTTTTATTCATATTTCTTAAGATTTCAGTTTTTTTTCCGTGTCTCTTGCATATTTGAGCAACATTGACACACTCAGTTTCTCTTTATCTCTCTGTTTTTGTCACATATCACCTACTACATTGAAGTCTCCACAAAACATTTCCTTTATTTGAGTTTTTCTGTCTCTTTGTCTCTGATGTACAACCTTTAAGCTCTTTTTAAGTACCTCGTAAACAGCCAATTCCTTTTTCTTAAATGGTGTAAGATGAACAAAGATTTCCATTTGGCAAAAATGTCCTAAAAATGTAGGAAGCATCCCTACCCTTTAGTTCCTTCACTACTACAACCGGCTAAATCTACTACGGTTCTGGGCGCATTTCAACTACGGTCATATGACTGACGTAGATATAGCAGTCGTTGATTTAAAGCATTTTAACTACGGTCAGAAAACCGACTTTGATTAACGCATTTCAACTACGGTTGTTTTTGGAACCGACTTTGATTAAGCACTTTTCAACTACGGTTGTGTCTGAAATCGACTTTGATTAAACACTTTTCCAAAAAAAACATCACTTCTACTACGGTTTTGTTGCTATAACCGACTTTGATTAAGGCATTTCAACTACGGTTTTTGTTGGGAACCGACTTTGATTAAGACATTTCAACTACGGTTGGCATATTAAAACCGTAGTAGATAAGCTTGCGTTTTTTTTCTTCATAGTTTTGGTATATATTAAATTTAAAATCAATAAACTAAAATGTACTAACTTTTTATTTATTATAGATTCAACAAACAACATTGGGTTTAAAAAAAGCACGTAAAGGATTTGATTTTTACAAATAAATAGATGACAAATACAATCAATATTTATTGTAGCATCCCTGGATTGAAGTGATTGGAAATAAATCAAATCTGATAAAAATGGAAATACAGCAAGTTAATATAAATGGTAATCAGCACATAAATCAAATCTCAACATTATTAGTCTGTAATTTATATCATAGAATAAGAAATGATTGAGAGAATAAATTCTCAAATAAATATCCAAACCAAGTTGAAATTTAAAAAGGAAAATAATAAAATTATACACAATCACCCAATACCTGTTGTTTTTGTAATACAAATCCTTACAGAGCTGTAACATAGTTTAGAACTCCAATTCTTGGTCTAGAATCCTTCATTGGTCTCCAATGCAATATTAGCAGAAAGGAGACATCAGGCACAAATTTCTCTTGAGAAAAACTGTCTGTTATACATTACCAATATTCAAAGTAACAAAAAACCTTAGACCCAAACCTGTTACAGAAAAAGTAGCTAAGAATGGAAAGGTTAAAACTGTGACCAGATTTAATAATCTTAATAATAAGTTTATGGTCCATAAAGAAACAAAAAAAAAATCTAGCATAATTTTTTTTCTTAAAAAAGTGCTTTATTTCAATCTTTATTTGGTTAGTAAATTAAATATTAGTTATACATGATTCGTAAAATTTAGGTAATAATAAAATTAAGAAATTTAAATCAAATCCAAATGAGATTGACAAATAATAATATATTATTAATAGAAAATTTAAAATCTTAATAAGCTGTCTAAACTAAATTTATAAAATTCTAATAAAATTTATGATTTTTTAAAATTAAATCTTCATTAAAGTTAAATCAAACCTTAAGATAATCATAATGAAAATTCAACACGTGTAAAATTTTCATAAATAAGTCATAAAATACTATGCTTTCGATTCTAATTAAAAGCACCTAAATTTTTCCTAAATAAAAACTTTCACTGCCTTGGGTTCTAATTAAATTCCATAAAACCATGTGGTTTCGGAGTGCAATTGACTCAATCTCAGTGGTTTCAAAATGGCATATGCTGCTTCAATTGGCTACAATACTATGCTTTTATATATAGTGCTCCACTTTATATGCTTTTATACTAGCTTCATAATATAAATATATTTGACAAAAACAATAACTTAAAAACTAAGTGACAATTAACAAGAATATTGTCCCTCAAGACCTATAAACATTTTCATTTCAAGGTTGATGGTTCATCAGTTATAAGAATTAACAAAGAACAACATTAAATAATAAAATATAACCCAAAATATTATTCAAATGAACCCAATACAGGCCAAGCTAATGACAAGCATTCCAGTAAAAAGCACAAGGTAAGAAATTACCTCTAACTGCCTTTACTTTTAAGCTCCTTGCAATGCTTTTCTCTAAATAGAAAAATCTATATACAAGAAATCACAAACGTTTTAGTATCTTAAATTGGTATTTCACACCATACACTAAAAATAAAGACTCAACCACCTCTGTTCCACTCCTTATAATGGTAATGTCCTTAAGAACACGAGATCACAAAATGCACTTACAATTTCAACAATTTTGACATGTTGCGATAAGATTCTGGAATGCTATTTCCACTGAAGTTATTGTTATCAAGTTGACTGGAAGAACAAGAAGATCCAAATTTTACTTTAAAAATCTATTTATTAAGCAAGGAATTAATTTTATTGATTCAGTAAATATTGTAGAAAAAAATTAAGAAAAAAAGGAAATAAAAGCTTTACAATGACAAAAATAGTAATGGGTAGACTTGCTTTCCACATGTCTTCATTGGGAGTACCCGAAAGCCTGCACTAACAGGGTAGAATTATAAACAAAATGAAGCAAACTAAACAAGTGACATACACAATACATAATAAACATATATCATAGCGTCACCTGAATATATGCAGGAGTTGTAAGCTCGAAATCACGAGGAAAGACTGCTTGTTTGGTGATAAGTTCGGCTATAATCGAGCGAGTCCAAGATCAGCAATTTTAAGCATCATAGATCTTGAGAGACTTGTATAGTGAGCAGGGACTGATTATCAGAAGCATCAGGTAAAAGCTATTATCATAAGAATTGATTGGCATAAAAAAACTGCTGAATAAAAACTAAAAAGCACAAAGGGAAAACTGTAACAGCTGTTACAACTTGCCACATCAAGCAAGTACCTCCTTCAATTTTCCATTTATGTCATCAAGGAAGTCTGCATCGGGATGGACTATAACCATCTCCCTGTAGTAGCAAGATTCCACTATTTCTTACCTATAATTTGCAACAGCATGGAATCACCCTAAAAGAATCCATCATTCTAACCTAAAATCCACCAAATCGCGCGCGTGTGACATTCCCTACCGCGCGTGCCAACAATATATCACAAACTCAGTCAAATCGGAAACAGAGGTCTTGAACTCGGCGGCCTCCTTGCGGTCTTGAACTCGGCGAGGTACCTGTGGTAGTCTCCCTTCGTCTTGAGGTAGAAGACCTTGGAGTTGTCGGAGGCGGCGGAGGGGACGAGGCACGTGTCGAGGAGCTTGAGGATTCCGTCGCAGATGTTGGAGAGCTCGGCCTCGATCTTGGAGTGGTAGTCGTGGATGACGGCGACGTGGTTCTCATTTCCGCGGCTCTCGACGGAGGAGGAGACCTTCTCCATGAACTCCACCATCTCCGCCAGCTTCGCCATGTACACGAACTCTTCGCGTGGAGTGGGAGTGCTCGCTGCCATTGTTTTTTTGCAAGATCTGGATTGTGGTAACTATTTTATTTGTGGGGGAACCGAAAGGATGGGATTGGTTCGTGGTGCGGTGCTTCTTGCATTTTCAAGGGGGGTTATTTCTATTTTTTGAAGTGCGCAATCTCCACCTTTGGAAAGCCCAAGTTTTAAAACGGTGGCGTGTTAATCAACTACGGTCTCATCACCAGCCGTATTTGAATTAATTAAATGACGACGGTCCTAGTTGCAATCGATTTCAAAATAATTAAACAACTACGGTTCTAAAATAACCGTGTTTGAATTGTTTGTTTTATTTACCAAAATGCCACCATGTCTATTTCAACTACGGTTTTTGGTAAACCGACTTCGAAAAGACATCGTAAAAGCCAGATTTTCTAGTAGTGCTTGGTGGTTCAGTGTGCTGCGACTTATCCTGCTAATGTGTCCCTCAATTATTTATTGCGAACAAAATGAAGCTTCTTAACATGTCTCTTCTTGCAACATGAAATAGTCGAGTTAAGAATTTTAATAAAACAAATCTTTAAATGTATGATTGATGTGATATGTGCTTGTCATAGTGGGAATTGGATCCTCTAGAATTCTAATATAAGTGCAGGGTCAAGCAGTTTCATCTTTGGCAATTTAAAATTGTATAAATTTGTATTTTGCCTTTATTGCTTAATGAATAGAAACAAAATTGGAAGAGAATGGTACAGTAGAAACTGTTATGT
This sequence comes from Glycine latifolia, assembly GCA_013407115.1. NCBI lineage: Eukaryota > Viridiplantae > Streptophyta > Magnoliopsida > Fabales > Fabaceae > Glycine > Glycine latifolia. The sequence goes on along the minus strand of CM023944.1, from coordinate 9,995,424 downwards.
GTGTGTGTTGTCCTGTATTTTGAACATTAGTTGTGTCCATGTCATATCTAGTGTTTGGGTTGTGCTTCATAGGTTATGGTCCTGCTGTCTATCTAGTATTGTTTATGCATGAGCCATGAGGAGTATTAGACTTAATTTCATGGGTATAGGTTGGCATGGGTTGCGCATATTTTCAAGGGTGTCTCATTACCTTATGTGATAGGATTTGTTTTGTGTCTGCTACTCACTTCTGTCTCGAGGGAATTTATAACCGATATGCTGCTAGATTGGAGAGCTACCTTGCTCTCTCTGTCTGTCTGTCTATCTCTCTCTCTTTTATTTATTGGATAAAGATGAATTTTACTGCATTATGTAGCCTTTGCAGCTTTCTGTTTAATTTTTTTTTTTACATGATCCCTTATCTCTCCTTTGTTTCTATTAATGTTCTTAAGATCTGGTTTAGAGCGTAAAATTGTTTTGGCCATTATCTAGAGAATTTGAATGCATGACATGGTGGATGACAGGTACACGGAGAAAGAAATTCTGTATTTCCTGAGGACCCCGATCAGGTATGCTTGCTTTATTGGATCCATCAATTCATTACAATCAAATTAGGAGGAGGCTCTCTTTTGTAATTATTACTTAAATATTTAATCAGGGAATGAAAAAAGCCATACAAAAATAACAAGGCTTTCTCAGCTTTTCATAACATCTTTATAAAGCTAGTGAAAAGTATAATGCGAGGCTGCATTTCTCATTTGAAGTCAATAAGCTTGGAGAGAGAGAAGTTGAATTTACTAATACTTTTTTTTTTCTCTTTCATTTTTTATTTCCATCTAGCTGTTGAATGACAATGGCCTGAAAAGAAAGGGAGCTCCAAACCAGGTATTCTCTCTTGACAGTTGATTCATGACATGTTCCTTGTTTGTATATATATGAAAAGTCAAGCCTTTAATTGAACTGATTGGTTGATAACATAGGTTCTGTCATTGCATGCTTTTGACTGACAGGTGAGCTGAATTAATATTCAAATAATCTTGTTGCATTGGAATAAAAAAGTTTAGATTCAAGTCACTTCAACTCATTAGTAATTTAGATCTTTGCAAATATCAAAACTACACTAGTTGAATTATGAAACTGATTTAATCTATGCCTTTTACTTTCATTAAGTTATTCTGAATAATTCAAACTAGAACATGTATACATTGCTCCTTGCATCCTGCTTAGAATTACTTCATCTTGGCTTTCAATTGACCACTTCCATGGCTTCATTTTATAAGATATGATGTGGACTCTGTTGGGTTTTGCTTCCATTTTTTTCCATTTTTGTTTCCGTTATACACAATGATGGCTGATTGTTCATTGGATATTTTGTGGATCCTTTTTAATTAATTTTGAATAAAAGTTTCATAAATTAATCACAAAATTTAATTACGGTGTCTCTTAATTAAATTTGTCCTTCATTGTCCATCAGGATGCATGGTATTTGGTGTATTGCCTGCCAGAGAAGTGTACCACAAATAACATCATGGAAAAGACCTTCTTGGAGATACAATTTAGAATTAAATGGACATTATAAAATAATCCAGTGACTTAGTGTAAGTTTTATGGAACATAATTTGTGCATCAAGTCACATAATGATTTTGATTATGATTGTTAAGATATTTGGGTCATGTATTACTACTATATATATATATATTATTGTTAGTGAGTTTCGACTTGTAAAAACATGTTTGGTGTAAATAGGGGTATGATGTTTATATAACTTTATAGTCAATAACATGTTTACTATGGAAAATTAATAAAAATTGTTAATTTTTTGGGAATGTAATTTTGTGGAAGCCATGAATTTAGATATTACGTACAGGGTTAATTTTAAATGCAATTAAATCAGGTTTCTTAATTATTGGTTTTATGAAACAAGATAAATAACTAAAAAATATCTCTCTAAGACGGTCATTTAAAAAACCCGTCGTCGATTGATAGAAAATTTAAGTCGATTTTTATAAAATAACAGTATTAGATCAAGCTACATTTATTTTATTTTTTTTAAAAAATTTGAACTTCAAAGTCGGTTATTTGGTAAAAATTGTCCTTAAATCATGTAATTCTAAGATGGTTATTTAAAATAACCGTATTAGAATGTTCGGAGACAAAAAAAAAAGCAGCCATTCGAAGACGGGCCCTATATAATAATCGATGTTGATTTGCCCGATACAAAGACGGATTGATGACCGACGTTGTTTCGTGTCATTTGCGAGGACGTTTTGTACAAAGACGGTTTTAAAACCGTCTTTGTATGCCTCGAATAACCGACGCAGCTTATATGTAGTAATGAAGACATATGAAATTATTTTAAATATTCCATTTTTCTCTTTGAGAAAAAAAGCCCAAATCCATACCTCTTACATCATAAATAGAAGCTTTCATCTGCAAGCAAAGTACACCATACACAAACTAGAAAAATTCAAGTCTAATTTTAAACTTGAAAATAGAAAGATGATTTACTTTTTAGAATTTCACTCATCAAGTTGATATACACAAACTAGAATTCACACTATAGAAAAAAATTTATTGCTTCAAAAACTTACATTCGGATATACAAATCTATTTCTCCCTATTTATTATGTGTTGTCTATTTTGAATACAAAATAAATCCTAATTTTGTTTTGTAAGTATTAAAAACACTTCTATGCAACGATTACATTGGAGTTAGATTTTGACCACTTACCGACACGAAAGCAAGCTTTCTCCGCCTGCAAAATGCCATTAAAACAAAATATTAGAACATGCATATATACGCTATATTGATATGGATATATAATTTATCGTGAGATCTTTCAATTCTGTCTATATGCTATGTGCTAACGAATTGGAATTAGCTATAGCTTGTTTATCATGTAAAAGTAAAACTATACCTCCTTTTCCCAATCACATCGTATCGTTACTATAATCAGTATCAGCGTTTGAATTGCTGTGCCACCAAAAATCATGCCCCCCCAAATGCCCTGCCATGCATGATCATTTCCATATTGTTAGCACACCACTTAAAAACTTTTCAAACACAAAATTATTGTCTAGATGTGATAATTAAGTAGTAAATTATACGTACAGTTACACCACTTTTGAAGACCCATCCCATGATAATTCCGAGTGGGAGCCCGATAAGGTAGTAGCATCCTATATTTATATATGCAACATATGCTTGCCATCCGGATCCAACAGCCACTCCTATAATATTATATCAAATATTATCAATTAATATTATGTTGACAACTATATCTTTCAATACCTCAAGATAACAAACTACTTGTCAATATAGTATATGCATTACACAAAAAGCTTTCCTATTTGTACCAAAAACAAGACATGCATGGTGCATCACCAAACTTTTGTTATATAATCAAAGTAAATTTAACTTAATATATACATTGACAATGTAAAAAAAATTAAAATGTATTATAATTTAATTATTTGCTAACACGTAAATCATTATAATTTATTAACTGGTAGACAACTACACTTAAAAAAAACAATAAAATAAACTCAAATATTTTTTTAAAATGCTACCTAATATATATTTATCATGAATTATTATACATTTCGAAAGTAGTGAGATAATATTTATTAGAAAGGATATTTTGAAGTGCTTCTCATATAAAGAATTAGGTTATCAGTGATATTATGAAAATTTTACATGACTAGAACTAATAAATTAAAATCTAACTATATAAACAATTATATAGCATAAAAAATGTTGAAACCCCACATGTAAGTTCCAAACTTCCATGCATATGCATCTTCTAGATTACTAGTAGGTTACATTGGCTGCGTAAACTTTGGAAATTTAGATTCCTTCTTCCACTTTCTTAGTGGACATCTCCAATGGGAGTTGCTTCATGGATTGCTTAGCCTAAGAAACGGTTTCTTACAAGAAACTCTCCATTGGAGAGAATCTACGTGGCAAGCAAGGTGCTTCTCCTTAAATTCAGGTTTCTAATATAAGAAACCGTTTCTTGCGGTAAGTTTATTATTTTTTTAACATCACCGACGTTTCCGGAGAGCAAAATCAGAATGAAAAGGGAAAAGAGAAAATTAATCAAAGTAAAATAAATACTACATGCAACACAAATGGGGAAAGAGAAGAAGGATAAATACCTGTTAGGGAGGTTTGGCCACCATTCATGAAAACCAGAAAGAAAACGAACGGCGCAGCGCAAAAAGAAGGAGGAACGAATAAGAAAGAAAAACGAACGGCGCAGCGCAAAAAGAAGCTCCAACGAAGAAGATATGCTAGGTTTGCCTTATTTGGGCCTAATTTGCTTTCTGTACTCCCTTTTCTTCTTTCTGCAGTTTTATATTACATTTTCGAAATGGACTTTTGAGTTTTAATTTAGGTAGTTACTATTTACAGTCTTTTTTATTTACCATTATAAAGTTTAGTTCCTATGTTTGAATTAGTTGTTATTCAATTACTTTGTATGCAGTTATTAACAATATATTATGTAATTTTTTTTCCGAGGTTTAAGTTTTTTATTTATTTCGATGTTATTATGTTTAATTATTTATTATTATGTAAAATTTAGTTTTATATTGTTATGCATTTCGTTTTATGTATTTTAATTTATATTTATTAAAATTGAAAAACTGTTAAGTTTTATTAAAAAAATATAAATATGTGAATTTTTTTGAGTTCCTTATGATTTCTTGCATTGGAGTAAAATATTGGATGAGTTTCTTAGGAGTGACATAACATTGTGAGGACCATAAAAAGTAATACGGGAACCACCAAAAATTGCTTAAGGAATCCAATTTGATTTCTTGTATTGGAGATGCTCTAAAAGTTGGATCATGCATAGTGAGACTGAGATATTATCTGCTATGTTATTATTATTACATAATAATATAATTTGTGTAGTACCTGACAAAACGGGTTGTACACTGTTGAGAAGAATGGTGACAGCTAAGAGGAATGACATGTTGTCAACGGCTTGTAGGACGGAAGTGCTGGTGGTAAATATGTATGCTACATACTCATGGAATATCATTATCAGAACGCAAAATATAAGCCCAATCACTGCTGATTGTGCCACTGATACTTGCGTTGCAAATTTTGCTGCTTTGCCATTTCCTGCGCCTAACTCGTTCGCCACCCTTACCCTGTAATTAACATAATCATGCTTCAGTTCAATTAAATTAACTATAACTTCTTATTTATATATAATTCAAGTTACTTTTAATAATAATAATATATTTAACAATTGTTGGAATATATATATATACACACATATATATGATATCATTCTTTCGTTAAACATGGCTATTTTTTTTAGAATAAGTTTAGGGAAAGGACTTGTTCTACTATAAACTTGGGACAGTGTTGATAATTAACTTTCATTTAAAAAGTACTCCAACAGATAAGGGTGGAAAGAGGATCACGATTCTCTATCTACAGTACGTATGCAGTATGCATATATATTATGACTAATGTGAACGCAAAAGAACGTCTTGGAAAAATAGAGGTCCATGCAATAGTTTAAAGATGTTTTTTCTTTTTCTTCTTCTTTTGTCCTTATTATCCAATTTCAATATGATGAGAAGGCAGGAGAGACATTTAATCATGATACTGCCGCCTAATATCTCGCTAATAATATCTGTAAAAGTGAGAAATAATATAGTATGAAAAAATTTATACTATTTAACCTAGTTAAATATTAAAAAAATAGTTTATCCTATGGTATAAATTAGTTCTAAATCATATTGATTTTAAATTAAGATGAGTAAAAATAAAGTACAGTCTGAAGTAAAGTTTTTCTTTAATTAAATCAATTTCATTTATTTTGTTTTGTTTCATTTTAAAAAATTCAAACAAGACTTTTTTTCTTTTGGTGGGTTCAGTCGTATCTATCCCCCGCTCCCATGTGATTGTTTGCAGAAGAAATTTTTTTGTCGTTTTACTTTATTTCTTTTTATTCAATCAAGACTGATAATAGCCTAAAGGAAATGATGAATAATGATCACACAAAACGTTTTCTCAGGAAAGAAAAGTGGTAAATTAAAGATAGGAGACAAGAAAAAGATAAAGATAAAGAATTGTTAAAAAAAATTAAAGATAAAGAATTAAAGATGATGCTCTTAAGTTACATGGTGTAGAATCTCGAAGTCATTAATTAAAATGCTATCTGATACCGACAAGGAAAATATTTTTCACGAAACTTTTACTCTCAATTCTTTATATATCAACTATATACAAGAATATCTGAAATACGTAGATTTTTTTAATTCTCTTTTTCTTTTAATTTTTCTATCACATCTATAATTTATTTTTACTACTCCTCCTTCTTTGTGTTTTTTCTCTAATAATGCAACTTGTTTATTGTTAAAGAAAACTTAATATTTGATGTCCACAAAATATTAGTCAATAATATATAAAAATATAATTCATTCCTTTTAAAGCAGTACCCATTTTTTAAAACATGTTTCATTTGTTGTCAACTTTAAATAGCTAAAAAGACATCAATTATTTCAAAATTTATTTTTAATTATTGATAATTTTTATTAAATAAAATATAATATAATATTAAGAAAATAAAAATATTATTTAGTTAAAAGTATAATTTTTAAATTAAAAAAAATTACTTTTTTACTAATAAATTTTAAAAAATGATATATTTTCAATCGAGCACAATAAGGAGGAGAAAAGGAACGAAAGAAAGTACCAAAATTTACACCTGCCGAGATAAGATAAACATGGAATGCCAGTTGGGGCCTTGGGGCCATGATTTATCCACAGGTAATATTACACTTTTACTCTTTAGTAGAATTAATTTTTATCCAATCTACAATAAAAGGCAAAGAGTTCAAGGAAGAAAGTGGAAAAGGATGGTTTAATATTTAAAAGAAAACAATAATACACTGGGAAGAGTTTTTACATTATTAATAAATATAGAAATAATCATATATAGTAACTAATTTGTTGTTTTTTGTTTTATAATAATTGCTAGTAGTTTCTAATATGATTTGTAATTAATTAATAATATAAAATTTCTTTATACTTTCGGTACATGAATTTTAAACTCTTCATTCAAACAGTAAACAAAGGATATATATTTCCTCAAAATAAATAAAATGAAGAATATTAAAAGAGGAAAAAATAATAACAACAACGTACCCAGTACCGGCGAAGAAAGCCAGGGGAATCATCATTTCCCACCCGTTGATGGTCATACTGCAAAACCAAATCCAATGCAACTAACCAGTTAAAGATCATAAAAAGTGCGGAATAACTTTCAGAATAATTTTTTATAACCTTTGGAATATTTTTTTAAAATTATGTCAAGGATTGAAATTTGAAAGTATCAAACAAAAAATAAAAGAATATGTTAAATATTGTAGAAATATAAAAATAATCAATTTTAAGAATTTATTTTAAAATGAAAAAAAAAAACTCATGATAATTAAAGGCTGCAAAATACAGCAATAAAATAACTTACCATACAGATAAGGCATCGACAGCGATCGTGGCATTCTCCAGCTGGCCAGTCATAAGTACCAATATCCTGTAGTACCAGTTCTCTAAGCTGCATTAACATATAGATTCAACTGTCACCTACCAACCTCAACCATATTAATTATCAGCTAGCGTACAACGTTAACAGTGCTTCTCATTATTTGCTCTAATTATTATAATTGATTGTTTAGTTTCATTTTCATTCGAGATAAGTTAAAAAGTTTTAATAAATAACAATAGTAGACTAACAACTGATATTGAACTTTGTTTCCGTTAAGTAAGATTTAAGATTCTATAAATGAAAATAATATGACTGAAGAAAAAAAATATTAAAAATAATTTATCAAACTTTTTAATAGAAATTAATTATTAATAAAATTAATGAATGCTAGACACAAATATTTCGAGGATAAAAAAAAAAAACTAAATAATAGTAGTAAAAAATGTGTGGTGCTAAGAATTACTAAATGATAATACCATAACATGACCCCAGAAGCGGAAGAGAGTTTGAGGAATTCCCAGAGTCCAGAAAATGCTTCAACGGAGAAACCACTCCAAGTCAAAGGACAGCCACCATAGGCAGTGTATGCATACATGCCAAAAACCAAAACCCACCAAGAAATGTCCAAAGAAATAGCTGCGCCATAAAGTCCAAAATCCCAGACATAAATGAAGAGCCAGCTTGTGACCACATTAACCACCAAACCCAGCAGAGAAACCCAAGCAATAACCGCTGTCTTGAGCTGGCACTGTAGGAATCTCTGCAGAGGAAACTGAAACGCGAAACTGAAGTGCAGGGGAATGAGCCACACTGCCACCAGCCCGCTCCACTCTGCCACGTCATCTGGCTGTCCTAGGAATTTCAGAAGCGGTGTTGCGAAAACATAAAACGGCAACAGCAGGAAACAGCACATGAATAGAACAATCCATGACCTCTGCATGTATATCCCCAACATGTGGTATCTCTTCGCCCCAAACGCTTGCCCGCACAGTGTCTCCAACGCGCTCGCCATCCCCAACTATAACCAAACAAACATACCGTGCAAAATTAATTTTCTTTTTGCATTCAAGAATAACAAATTAGGAGCATACACCCAGTTTCTTATAAGATGCATTTTATTTTTAATAATAAAAATAAAAGTAATATTCTAAAATTTATTAAAAATCATAAAAAAATTTAAGTTGCGTGTAATTCTTGATAAATTTTAAGAGAGTATTAGAACTCATAAAAGTTTCACGTTGACAAAATTATGTTCGAGTGAAAATATGTTGTTCTAAGAGACAACAATTTTCTATTTTATTATTTAACGCAATTATATATTTAAAATATCAATTTGAAATTACGGGTTAAACTAAAACAATTCTAACATGAAAAAGAATGAATTAGCATGAGATGGAGTTTTTGTTAGAGAGGGAATTGAAAGAGACTTACAAGGAGGCCGAAATTGAAGCCAACAATAACAGTGTTGGCGATAGAAATGGCAGCGAGTTCAACATCACCCAAGTGACCGGCGAAGGCTTGGGTGACAACATTCATGGTGAACGACGCGAGGCGGCTGAATATAGAGGGCCCCACAATGAGCCATAACTTCCTGGTTTCAAGCCAGAGCTTGTCACCAAATCTTTGTTCCTCGTCGTCGGTTTGATGTTGTTGTTGTGCATTTCGTGTTGGCAAAAGAGCTTCGGTAAGAATTTTGCCATTGGCATGTCCATCGTCTCCTTTCAAGCTCCCCATGAGTATGATCCTAGCTGCCGCCAGAGGATAACAAAAGAAGATTGGTACTAATAAAGTTTGATCAATCCCCTCAATAACACTCCTGACGTATGCATATACGTTAATAATATAAATACTCGTTTTTACTTTTCATATTTATTATTATTTTTCCTTTCTTTTTAATTTCTTGAGTGAGCATTTATATATTAATAACATAAAAAGTTTTCAAACAGTTCACTGAATAAAATTTGTATATAATAAATTTGTTAATTTTTATAATAATTATCTTAAATATTATATATATATATATATATATATATATATTATTAGTTATTGATGTAACATTTTTTTACATTACTAATATATATGAATATTAGATTCTTATTATTTTTATTTGTTTAGATGTAAATTTGTATAGCATATTTTTTATTAAATTAAATTAAAATTTTGTGAATTATACCAACTAATCATTGGTGACTAAATTTGATTTTCTTAAGTCAAAGTATACAACTATTGTAGATAGAAAAATATGTATATTTGAGAGAGAAAATTTGATTAAAGATAATTAGTTAAATTTTTTGATAGATATTTATTATTAATAAAATTAATTAATATTTCATATTAAAATCGTGATATTTATTCTTATATTTTTAATTTTAATTAATACTCATTTTAAAATAAAATAAATGTATTTAACATCTTTAAATATAAAATATACTTTATATTTATTTTATAAAAAATTAAAAATTAAAATAAGAATATTGTAAAGGAATTCTTAATTGGTATTTTTAAAATATCATCATTCAATGTCAGCATTCGTGCATTTCGTGGCTCGCTCTTTTTTGGTTTGGAAACGTAGTCATACAGTCATAAAAATACAAAATATGGGGTGTTCGTCTCCAACTTGGATATCTCGTGTCTCCTGCGTGTGGATTCAGAACTCTTTCTCTCTCTGTCTCTCTTTACTTTTCTTTTTTCCATTTCGGGTTTGGTGGCTATGGTGTATTTACAGGGTTGTTAACGTCAGCTAACCTACAAATCAACACAATCTAAATCTAAATAGACTTGCGTTTTTTATGTGTTTAAATCAAATTTAATATTAAATGGGTTGGGTAAAGAATTTTATATTTTAGACATGGGATCTAATTCAATCTGAATATATATATTATTTAAAAAATAATAAAATTAATCTTTCGAAACAATTGTTAACAATATATATTACTAAATGATTTTTATTATACTATGGATATCGGCCTTCAATTTGATATTATATCAATAAATTTTTTGACTACATATACTTCATAAAAGTTATATTATAGTGTTTTGATTGTATTCATATTTGTTTTGGTTGTATAACAATAATAATTTTCTAAGATTTTGGAATACTTCTATTAATCATTGAGATTTTGGATTATTTGAAAATTTTTTAAATGGTAGAAATTAATTGAGATTTTAAATTATATCTCAATTGTTTTTAATTGAGTATACCATGTTGATATTTTTCTTTTATATTGCACCACTTGTATTAGACAAATAACAAATAGAAGTTGTATCGGAATCGTGTCAATGTCTCAAGTCCTCTATCAATGCTTATTCATTCTCAATGTCCTATTAAACCTACATATGTTGAAGTTCCACCTGTTGGATAATTTCTGTTTTTTAGTTAATTGATAATCTTATTTTTATTTGATAAGATATAATCTTGTTTTTATTTGATAAGATATAAATCAAATAATATTTGATGGCTGAAAGCCTCAAGTGACAGTCTTGAGTGCCATATTTGAGCAAGCCACCGTACCTGCATATATTTGAAAGCTTAGAGTGAAACACTGTGAGCGTTTGAGTGACCACCATTATTGGAGAGGTTAAGTGTATCACCACATTGGTGTGTTTTTTATTCATTATAACCGATTATTGTTATAGTGGATTTTGATACTGGACTAGGTCCCGTGAGTTTTTCTTTTCTTACATTGAGGAAGGTTTTCTCACATAAAACAAATTTCGATTGTCTCTCTCACTCCCTTTTGATTTTATTTCCGCTTACCTAAATTGATTTGAGGGTTCGAAATACCCAACACCACCACTATTAGAACAAGAACAAGTGTAAAAAGTTCCTACAAAATAAGGATCAGAAGCTTCAACTTCACAAACAAAACTTCTAAAAAGAAAACAGACGATAACTCCTTCTAATATTTGGGTTCATATTAATATGATAAATGATGATGCTTTTTGCAAATATTATCACTAATCATATAAGACTAATAATTATAAATATGGAACCGCTAATTTCCAAGTTATAGTGACAGCGAAACATGCTCATGGAAATGTTCTTTTAAAAAAAATGTTCATAGATATTATTCGTAGACATAATATTCCTAAAATTAGAACTCCCAAGAATCCCATTTTATATCTTCAAACAAACGGCTTGCTTAAAGCTATTTTTCCAACTGCAGAGGATCAATATTTATTGAGTACTACTTATATTTATTATATTGAATACACTTTACTTTCTTTCCTTATGAACAAGTTAACTCACAATTATTTAATTTCCTATGTGTATAGGATCTTTCTTTAAGTTTTCATTGTAAATTTTCTATTAAATTAAATGCAAAAGTATTACACGGTTTTATATTTTAATATAACATAATAATTAATAAATGTTTTCCCGAAAAAAATAAAAATAAATGTTTTCAATAATTCTGTATTTTTATTTTTTTTCCAACTGGATAGGGTTTATATCCCCTGAGTATTACTTATATTTATTATATTGATTAAATTTTCTTTTCTCATAAAAAATATTATAACTCTTATATTTTTAATTTCTTATGTGTATTGGTTATCTAAGTTTTTGTTATAATTTTTCCACTCAATGCATACATTATATATATTAAATGGTTATTTATTTTTAACATAATTGTTTTTAATAATTATGTAATATTTTCTTAATGTATACCCAATACTAAAAATTAAGTGACTAAGTCTGTAAATTAATTGATACTAAATCAATAGAAGAATATATGTGGTCTTCGTTGCTTTGGTCCGAGTTCAAGTTTTATAGAGTATACACATGTTAGAAAAAAAAAATAGTTATATGTGTTTGGTTAAACACATATATGTGTGTGGTTATAGATTATAAATTGATAGTAATATGTAATGCAGAAAATTTGTAATAGTTAATCAAACACATATTTTAAATATTTATGAAAATATAAAAAAATCTAATAATTAACTAAAAATATTTTTATTGAAATACTTATAAATGTTATTTTCATCTAATATTCTTGAGAATAAGATTTTAAAAATTCAGTAAAATAATCACTCCCTAAGTATATAAAACAACGGAGAATAATTTGATATGATCGAGAAAGATTTTTTAGCCTCATTGCACATTGGCGCGTGAAGTGCAAATATATAGTTTCAATGTCTAATTGAAAAGGAAGGAGAGTCAAAGTCTCACTCTTCAATTTAATAATTTAAATATATGAGTAGATTATATAGTTCTGAACATAACTTTTTTACAATTTTTATTGATTTTATAACTATAATTAGATATTAACTAGTTGAAAGTTTAAAAATTATTAGTTTGTTAGAGAGTCTGTCAATTAATTTATTAATTAAAGATATTTGATAAAATTAGTGATTGAACAAAGAACTATGAAAGATGTATTTACATAAATTTTTATTTTAAAAATAACAAGTACTTCTAAGTAATTATAATTTTTTATTTTTTTAGTTATTTTAAAGTTTGATAATTTTTAAAGATTAATATTTTCATTAAAAATTAAAATAAATAGATTATTATTTAATAATTATTACAATATTAAGTAATAAATTTCATTGCAGTAAATATTGTAATAGTTGTATTAAATAAAATAATAAAAATATTTTTTCAAACTAACAATAGAAATAAAAGAAACAATGATAAGAAATAAGTTTAAATATCATTTCAAGTAAAGTCTAGAAAAATACCATAATTTAGTGGAATAAAATTATTTTTTACTCATGTTTTAGTAGTAAAATAAAATTATAAATTAATTAAAATAACTAGTTAAATACACTCCAAATACATTTTTGTTTTATATTTTAGGAGATCATCTATCTTAATATTATTCTCATCCAAACATGTTTAACTACTAAGATCTGATAAGATCCGATGGATTAGTGCAAATATGATCACACATATGTACAATAATGATATTTAACTTTAACTTTATTTTTATTTGTGTTGTTTAAACTTTAAAGAAGGAAGCATGTGCAAGCTAAACGAAAAAGGAACACAGCCAAAAACATTCACATGGAGCTGGTAATGGATCGAAGTTAACATATGCAGAATCAGATGCAAGTCAGATGTAGCTTAGCAGGTAGCACCCTGCGCCTCCCTTCAAATAATTTCTGAAAAGATACTCAATATTGTCACTATATATGTCAGGTATGCTTTGCCAAAATTTATTGTCATTTTACTAAAATCCTTTCTGACCTAACATAAAAGCGCTTTTACAGATATTCCAACAACTCCCCATTAACTAACCGTCGTGACAGAAAGAACAAGTAGCATAAAAGTACCTCGAAACTTGATTGGAGAATAAAAAAGGATAAATATTTTAATTAAAATTAATGATAAATACTTTTTTTCTCATTAAATTACGCTACAGGCATGATTCCACGTATTAGTTTTCACTTTATCAGTAGAATACAAACTGCGTGAAAACGATGATGTAATAGATAGTCTCTAATCCTCTCAGTCTCTCGTTCGGCAGATGGTGTGTTTAGTACTGAGTAGGAGGGGCAGAACGAATTTTTTTAAGAAAAAAAAGTATGTATTAAAAATGTTATAAATATAATTAAAAAATGAAAATATGATAAACTTTTAATTATTAAACTTGTCTTGAATTTTCCCAAACTTTATAATCAAATATAATTTTGAAAAATTATAAATTTTTTAATAATTTCAATTGTCTTAATTTTTCCCAATTTTTTTAATGAAATATGAATAAAAAAGAAAAAACATTATATAACTTTTAATTATTCTATTGGTCTTAATTTTCTAAATTTTATTATTAAATATAATTAAAAAATGTTACAAGAGTAACCAATTCTAAGTTTTAACGTGCTTAATAAAAATTTAACTTAATTGAAGGGGAAAAATACCAATTTAACTGGTCCGTCCAACCAAACCGGTCATTTAACCAATTCTACTAGACCATGACATATGGAGAGGACCAGTTCCAAGTAAAGAACACGACAAAAAAACATCAGAAAAGGCATCCTAATCTTTTCCTGTCATCATTGACTCATCCAATTTCACATACTTCACGCTTATGAATCCATCATATCTCTCACATTATCTATAAGTTCCCCTTTCAAACCCATTCTGAAACACACCAGTACAGTAGACGCGGAGTTTTATTTAAGCAACTGTGTCTTTTACAAGCTCCCGTTGCTTCTTGTGTTAGAAAACTAACTTCAAGAGAGTATTCACCAAAACAAAAACAAAAAAACTAACTTTTTAAGAGTAGTAAGTTGCCCTATTGAAATATACATCCAGTTTTAGCCGTTAAAAATACATGCTTCGAGGGATCAAAAAATGTAATGGTAAAGCACCACAATTCTGTGATTGATGTGGTCTTTTTTATGCAGGAAAAAATACAATTACTATAATCATTAAATACAAATTTCACCGTTGTTATTGGTCGTTGAATGTTGCTTCCTCTTTAATAAGAATTTGGGCTTTCTGTACCTACGAACGAAGTAACCAGATGGCTGTTACAAGTTTCTGCAATCACTTATCAGAGAAACGAAAACAGTCTATTTCACTTCAAAGTAGCTATTTAATGGACATGTAATAGACAGTGTATTTTTAAGTAAAGAAAAGAACTAAACAGAGTGCATTATATAATTTAATTTTATTGGATGAAAATGAAACCAAAACCGTTCCATTCCGTGCCAAAACGCTACGCTTTGTAAAGCATACCTCTTTTTTCCAATCATATCTCACCGTAATAATAGCCAAGATCAATGTTTGAACCATCGTTCCACTCATCATTCCAGTCCACATACCCTACATGTAAAATAAATAAACCCGCACGATTGAAAACTAATTTTTAGCACAGAGAACAAAAGGAGCACCGCATAAAGTAATGCCTCAGTATTGAGCACTCTGAACAGTTCACATTTACATGGCAAGGTTAGCCTAATTTACATTATCTGATCCATAATTGGCATATGATCATGTAAAATTAGGCTTTCTTTAGGTAAACTTTTCCACAGATACTTATAGGAGATAAAAATAAGATAAAATAAATTAAGCTTCTCCCATAAACTAAAATCAACTTATCATACTTAACTTTTATAGAAGTCTCTCATTTAACTTAAAAAAACTATGATGCATTAGTTAGTGTTAGCTTATGGGAAAGGCTAAATTCATTTTACCATCTTATTTTCTTTTTCTATAATTGCTTGTGAAAAAATTTATCCAAACATACCTTTAATTGTAACTTATGTAAGAGTGGATTGGAATATTTAAGTTGTGTCTGCATCATTATAGGATAGGTACACTTACAAAAATACCCGAAGGAAGCAACCAGCCGAGGAGAACCCCAAGAGGTATTCCAACCAAGTAGTAACTGCCAATGTTTATATAAGCCACTACTGCTTGATGACCAGACCCAACTGCCACCCCTGAAGACCAACAGATACCAGCACTAGGGACAGCGTCAGAAATTGAAATTTTAGTTGAGTGCTTATAAAGTGTATTAGATACTCACCTGAAAGAACTGGTTGAATGCAATTAAGAAGAACAGTAAAAGCTAACAACATTGCCAGCTTATTGACCATTTGGATAACGGAAGAGCTCGATGTAAAGATCAAGGCAAGATTCTTGTTGAAGGCCACAATTACGAACCAAAATATAAATCCCACCAATAAAGTAGTTACCACAGAAACCACAATTGCAAATTTTGCACCTTTTGCATTGCCTGCGCCAAGCTCATTTGCTACACGCACCCTGAGTTGAAGGAAGTTAGATGATTAAAAGGGAGGAAAAATTAGTTGATTTTGTACTGACACAGTTATTTACATCAAACAGATTAATTTTTTACTATAAAGAAATATGTTTGAGATTATTTGCAGACTTTCAGACATAGTTTGGCTGTTATGAAGCTACATCTACATGTATCTACAGGCCTTGTAATACAAGCACTACCAAGAGGTCCAAGACTAGCTGATGTTGCATCAGAGAATAACAGCACATAGTTTTACAGTTTCCCTTGACCTTGACCAATGTCTCCAATAAAATCAGTAGATTTTTAGAAGTTCCATATGAACTAAAAGGAAAGAAGGTAAATTTCTGTCAATCTGTCGTTCTAGACCTTCAGTATCAGGTTCCTTACTTTTCTAGAGGCTAAATCAAGTGACCTATGTAACTTCTCAAACATGGAAATGATTCAGTTTTTCAATAAAAGGTGTATGTTGATATGACGATAAACTCCAAGGGAACAACTAATGCAAGTGTTGTTGAAAACTACTGCAAATTATGTACTTGAGTTGACAAACTGACAGAATGTTTTGGAGTAATTCTTACTTTTTGAAGACTTAATCACAGGTTTACAGCAAGCACAATTAATCATTAAATATGATGGGTCTTGCATAAAATTTAGGGGAAGGAAAACAATGCCACTCTTGAAAACTCACACCAAATTAAATGATAAATCAATATCTCATGAATCGCCTCATTAGTTTGTAACAACAATCACCATCATTTGACAAAAGCATGTCAGCAACTAAGTAGAGAGCAATAGCAGAGTAGATACATACAACTACCACAAAACTCGCTCCTTGTCCCCTCACACCACTACAGATACATACAATTATCTCCAACTACATTTTCTTGTATGGATTCACAGGAGTTCTGGATATTGACTCCATTTGAGTAGTACGCCACAGAATTCTCAACCTCACCGCACCCCAAGCTAAATAACTTATCAATAGTTAAACAACAAATCCATAATATACCACATAGTGGGAGAGAAAGAAAGAGAGACTTGCAACCAGTGACATACCCGGTTGCACCCAAAAATGCTAGCGGTATCATGGACTCCCAACCATAAATAGTCACACTGCCATGCCAGGTAAGACTTTAATTCAGCAAAAACCCAATAAACCAAGATACAACTAAATTAGAAAGAAAAAAAACCAACACAGCACAAATTTACCAAACAGAAAGAGCATCAATTGCAATCTCAGTGTTATGCATATATCCTGAAACTAAAAGCAACAGTCTGTAATAGAAATTCTCTAACCTGCAATGCCACATTAACACACTAAGAATCACATCAACCTCAAAGTTAAGAACTAAGTAAGGGACAAATCTTGTATATAGTTCTCTCGGTGTTTGTATTGTTCTCAAAATAAAATTGGGGATTTACCTCCATAATCTGCATAATCCTTTAATGCAAACCTTAATTACACATAATATCAAATTAAAAGTCCTAACTCCCTAGCAAGATACATTTTACACAATTTCCTTAATGAACATTTAGATAAGAAAATAAAAGGCATTCAGCTCAGAGAGCTTCTATGAGAGTTGAACTGCACAAGTTAATTTTAACTTAAACAAAAAAAACTATTTCATTTCATTTTATCTTTTCTTTTCCTAGTACTCGTGGACAATTTTATCCAAACAATACTACAGTGCAAGATAGAAAGAAGACTAACGCAAGCATGACCCCAGAAGCGAAAGAGAGTTTGAAGAATTCCCAAAGGCCGACAAAAGCTTCAACAGAAAAACCAGTCCACGAGCGAGGGCACCCACCAAAGAGTGTATACCCGAGCATTCCCAAAACAGAGAGCCACCACGAGAAACCAATGGAAAGAGCAGTGCCAACAATCCCAATTCTCATCCTATAAACAAAAACCCAACTCACCAACACGTGAACCGCAAGAGCCACCCCTGAAACCCAAGCAATGATGCCGGTCTTCAACTGGCACTGCAGGAACCGCTGCAAAGTGAACTGGAACGGGAAGCTCAGGTGAAATGGGATCAACCAAACCGCCACCAGCCCCGCCTGCTCCGCTACCGCAACGGGCTGCCCTATTAGCTTCAACACTGGCGTCGCAAAAATGAACACCGGCAACATCAAAATGGAAGACAGGAACAGAACAACCCACGAGCGTTGCAAAAAAACGCCCAACATGCGCTGCTGTCCGGCGCCGTAGGCCTGCCCGCATAGTGTTTCAAGCGCACTCGCCATACCCAACTAAAAAAGGAATAATTTCGTTAACAAAAATTAACAAACTAACGACTAACATTTACCAATAGATAAAAAAAAATAATGTGGGTTAATAAGAGTGGGAAATAGTGAAAGAAAAGTGGTAAGTGGAAAGTGTTACCAAGAAACCAAAGGTGATGGAGATGAGGACGGTGCAG
Organism: Glycine latifolia; assembly: GCA_013407115.1. Taxonomy (NCBI): domain Eukaryota; kingdom Viridiplantae; phylum Streptophyta; class Magnoliopsida; order Fabales; family Fabaceae; genus Glycine; species Glycine latifolia. The sequence goes on along the minus strand of CM023944.1, from coordinate 9,976,796 downwards.
GTGATGGAAATGGCGGCGAGGTCGAGATCGCCGAGGTGGCCGGCGAAGGACTGGGTGACGACGGTGATGGAGAACATGGCGAGGCGGGTGAAGATGGAGGGGGCGGCGATGTGCCATAGCTTCTTGGATTCGGAACATGATCGTCGGAAGAGAGAGTGATTGTCGGATCCGTGTGGTTGTGGTGGCAGCGTTGACTTTATCAAAGGATGCTCATGCTCTGCTTCATTCAGGATATTTCCCATATGTTTTGCTTCGCTTCGCAGGTTGTTAATTACTGGAGAACAATAATGCAGTGCTGTAGTGATATTTTGAAGGAGAAATGTAAAACCATATACCCTTTTGTTGAGAACTACTGAACTAGTATCCATACCCGAGGTTGCCCGGGTAATGTTTAGGCCCGTACTAAATACACTATAAGAATATCTTATACACTATATTGTAACAGTGTAATTTCAATAATATCTTTTTGCTTATTTTCATTAAATTAAAAAATTTGAAAATTGTAGAGGCGCTTTTGGTTACACAGCATTCTTCTCCCTCCGTCACCCGCATTCCTTCCCCAAAGCATTGTCTTCTCCGGTCGTTCGTTCTCTAGTGGTAGTGAAATAGGCAGTGGAGCACCGTTCTTGGTCGGCGTTGGTGGTCGAATTGGTGGTGGAGGTGGTTGTTTGCGGCCGTCGACGAAGGTGAGCTTACTGGTGTTGTTCGATGGTGTCGTACGGATTGCGAAATCCGTGAGGAAGATGGTGTTATGCACCATACGGATCAGGTAATCCGTAAGGTCCATACGGATCAGTTGATCCGTATGGACCTTACGGATTAGCTGATCCGTATAGTGCATACGGATTACCTGATCCGTATGAAGCTTAAACCCTTTAAAGTTGTTTTGAATTTATTAAAATTTCTATAATTTATGTATATTTGGATGTTGAAATTTGGATGACTGTATATGGATTTGGATATTAGGGGAATTAAGGCAGCATTGTATGTGATATATACTTGCGTGTGATGTATGTATATGATTGACAATTGGTGACTTGTGTGCATTGAGCAGGCACATGTTATTGACATTGGTGACTTGTGTGCATTGAGTGGACATGTTATTGACATTGGTGACTTGTGTGCATTGAGTAGGCACATGTTATTGACATTGGTTACTTGTGTGCATTGAGTAGACATGTTGTTGACATTGGTGACTTGTGTGCATTGAGTAGGCAGATTGTGTTGACATTGGTGACTTATGTGCATTGAGTAGGCACATTGTGTTGACATTTAGGTTAAAGGAAGTGAAAGAAAGTAGAATGATTCATAGGTAGCCAATGGCATGCATATATGTTTGTTATTTGTTTGTTTTAAGTTTATGAATAACTTGATTAACCATATGGTACAGATTATGGCAAGAACTAGAGGAGGATTGCATCGACCTCTAGGGAGATCTGCAAATCGAGTGTCCAGAACACACATTGCCGATGATGAAGAACGACGTAGGTCCACTGCATCGGTGAGAAGACAACGGGCAGCTGAGGCTATTGTTGAGGAAGCTGTTGTCCAGGAAGGACCTGTGGAGCATGACATTCCAGTGACAGAGGATGTGGGGATCGACTCAGTGACCTTCCCAGGTGGGCCTGAAGATCCTTCAGTCCTGACAGATTACGCTAACCATGTTGCGCTTAGAGTGTGGGCTGGAGAGGTATTTATGTGTTTAAGCACATAGAAGTTAACATTTAATTGTATAATTGTGTGTTGTTAACAATGAAGTTTTCGCAAGAACGACCTGAGTTAAAATTGGCATCCCACGGGCGTAAGGTAGCAAAATTTGGACCTCCAGCACCAGAGATCGAAGGCTTAGTTGTAGCTACTGGGTTAAGCCCATTGATATCATGTTCTGTGGAGACTGGTGACAGAGGACTGCTTTTTGCATTCGTGGAGAGATGGCACCCCGAGACGAGCAACTTCCACTTGCCCATCGGAGAGGTGACCATCAGTTTGGATGATGTTGCTTGTTTATTGCATCTCCCAATCATGGGAGCTTTTCAGACGTATGAGGTCATCGACGTGGGGGAGGCCATGACACTACTTGTAGAGTTGCTCGAGGTAACACTTAGGGATATTGAAGCTGAGACACAACAATGCCATAGGGCATATGTTCGGTTGTCTTGGCTTTGCCAATTATATGCTACCAAGTGTGAAGCTAGGCAGTGGGTGTTAGCAGCTCGAGCTTACTTGTTGCACTTGGTCGGTTGCACTATCTTTGCGAACAAGAGTGTCACACACATTAGTGTGGTATTCTTGGACACATTTCGAGATCTGGACCAAGCGGCGGGGTATTGTTGGGGTGCAGCGGCGTTAGTTCATATGTACGATAATTTAAACTACGCATCCCAACACCTAGCTGGATATATATCTTTGTTACAGGTAATTACAATACATGATTTTAAGTCATTTAAGTTATGTTTGTGTTAATGCTATGAATGTTGTATTAATTAATTTGTTATGTTGATGTGTAGTGCTAGATCTATGAACATTTTCCGACCATCGGAAATGTCATGGAAAATGCACAGTACGAGGAGAGGTTTCCATGTGCATGCCGATTCACAGCTTCGAAGGCTTTACCAGTTACTACATATTGAAGGCGGTTAGACAGGCTGACGATGGATGATGTTTGTTGGACGCCTTACAGGGATCACCGTGCACACAGAGATTTTGAGGATATATGCTTATTCTCTGGGTACATTAGATGGGGGCCACACATCGTCCGACATTTACCTGAGCGAGTCATGCGGCAATATGGTTATGTTCAACAAATCCCCCAGTCTACTGCGTCTGACCCTCCGTCGACAGAAGATATTGATGACAGATGGACCCATTTCACAGACTATCTTGTTGCCACTGGTGATTCAGTTACACATCCCAGTCAGTGTAGTCCTGGGTATATGGGGTGGTTTTATCGTATATCACATCCTTTTATGAGCCCACAAGCCCATGGAGAGCCTACACGACATCCGATGAGAGTGACGACTATTATACTCAGCTGCAATCTGGTTTAACGCATACCTGGACACCATGCCGACAAGTCTTTTGTATAATGTTGCTTTAAATACATGTCCGATCACATTGGTGCTTCTTTCTAATGATGCTTTTATTTCAGTATGTTGCAAGGTGATCATATTGTTCATGGCATCCCAAACAGTACATAAATCTCCAACGCTATTCTGTAGAAGCCTCTTCAAAGTCCAATGAGCAGACTCAACCCTGCGTTAAATGACAAAGATGTTAATAATTGAAAAACCATAACATTTGCTGAAAACAACACAATGGCAACAACTTCAAAAGTTGTCTAACCTATTAGTTGTATTGTTCCCAAAATGTAGCACTTTTTTTGTCCATGCGGTTACAAATCTTTCCTTGTGAGGACCCAACCATGTATCTTTCACATAATCAACAAACATAGGCCATGGTGAACAGGCAATTTCAAACTTCATCAGACATTCATCATAACTATTTTGATTACTACAATCAACAAGCATTCCCCAAGATTCCATCACATAGTCCCATGCGTTCTTCTGTCTAATATAAGTTTGACATTTTGCCTTAACATTCTTCTCAATGTGAAACTGACACAATAAATTGGTTGCCATTGGAAAAACATTTTTCACAGCACTCAACAATGCACAATCTCTATCTGTAACAAACACTTCTGGAAAAAATTCACTTTTCAGGAAAATACCTCTAAAGCGTTCAAGGGTCCACACAAGATTGTTTGTACGTTCTGCCTCTAGATAGACAAATACAGCTGAAAATGTCATTCCAGTAGGTGTCACACCAACTATGTCAAGTAAAGGAAACCTGTACCTATTTGTTTTGTATGTACTGTCTATCAAAAAAATCATATGATACGCATTGCTCAACTTCACTGCATCTGAGTGTGCCCAAAATATGTCACGAACCACATTTTTGTCATTCATTCTATGCCAATGAATATACATGTCGCGATTAAGCACTTTCATTAATTGTTGCATTTCAGTGTTATTACCTCTGACCTACGTCCTATATGCATATCTGGCATTGTATATTTGCTTCAAAGTGGTATAATTACTGGCATTGTGCTCCTTCAAAGTTAAAAGAATGTTTTTCGGTTTCACCATGGACCTTGTCATATCAGCTACAATCGTCTTCTCCTCCTCACTTAGCCTACCAGTATATGCGTGTCCACATAATGACCTTGCCATTATATAATTATGTGTCCCACATATTAACTTCACTATCCAACCTTGACCTCAAGAGACGGGTTTTGCTCTTAGCTTAAACGGACAGTCACATTTCTTACTACTACCCGTAGTTGGTACAACACCTTTTTTGAATGATCTATATTTTCCACTCCTTTCACAACCAATTATAACATATGAGGTTGTTCTTACCTTTCCACTTACCAAACCACTCCTCATTATCACTGCTACAAAACCATAAGAATACGCAACACTACGAGCCCATTTTAACACATCGTCACGGGAAATGAACACCTACAAAAAATGAACACCATTTGTATACTTTTACTAATTCATTTAACAACTATAACTAAAAATATATACCTGTGACGTAATGAAGCCTTCCGAACATTCAACTGAACAATTAACATCTTCAAACGCATCAGGTTCTTCACCAATGTCTTCCTCCATATTAACTTCTTCAGACATAATGCTGTCATAAATCTACTGATCGTTGTCCATCTTAACAAATCCAAAAACACACATACTAATATTAAACAACATTGAAATCATAATGTTATCATCTATACTTTATCCAATATACCTTTGCTAATATAATACATCCACAACAAGCTCAAGCTCAGTGTAATATTCAATTTATCCAAGTTTCCATTTATTTCTTCTTTAAATTAAATTTAAATTTCATAAAAAAAACAATGTCAGGTTTATACGGATTACACAATCCGTATGATTCATACGGATTAGGCAATCCGTATGAGTTAAACGGATTAGGCAATCCGTATGAGTTATATGGATTGTGTAATCCGTATGAGTTATACGGATTGACTGATCTGTATAACTCATACAGATTGACTGATCCGTATAACTCATACAGATTGCCTAATCCGTAAGGATCATACGGATTGCCTAATCCGTATGATCCTTACGAATTACGTAATCCGTATACCAGAAAAACCCAACTTTGAGCTTCTTACCTCGCACCCACCACCCACGATGGCCTTTCCGACGACTGTCACCGGTGAACGCCGCTACCACCACTCCCAACTACCTCCTCCAACAGAGACACCTCCAATGCACAACCGCAACACGATTCAAGTGAGCAGGAGCAACAACAAACCAAAAACCAAAACAAGTGAGTGGGAGAGAAGCACCACATGTAATAAAGCAGCTGAGGGCACTTTTGGCATTTTAAAAAATTCATATAGTGTATAAGAAAAGGATATAGTGTATTTAGCACAAGCCTAATGTTTACATTTAAAAGTTTATTCATATTTTAGTTGTATATGTGTATGCGTATTAGTGAAAGTAAGTAAACGTGTATGAACAAAAAATACATTTATCATATGACAATTTTTTTATATATAAACACATCAAACAATTTCAACATGCTGAAAATATATTACAATTATATTTTGTTAAATACTTTATTGTACACGATATTTTTGGTATTAGACAATCTTTTTTTTTATATTCATCACTATTAACATTTTCAAGAAAATTATATTTTTGACTCTTTGATATAACATCATATAATTGTCCATGGAAAAAAATTGATCTCGATAGATACACACCAACTTTGAGATAAACTTTACCCTTGACTCTTGTTTATTGTTATAGCAAAACAAACAATCAATGGAAATTGTCTTGTTTGATATTTGAATGGAGTTATATGATCTGAAGGTATTAAAGTCAATCTAGGAATATAAATCTTATTACCAATGTTGTTTCCAGTGATAATAACAGCTCCAATTATGTCTACACCTAATTCTTCTACAACCAATCATGTTCCATTACACAATCCAATAGATATATCCAAGTTTCGCATTAACATGACAGGAATCCTTTTTTTTTTAAATATTAATCAATGATCCGGTAGACCAAAACATTTTTTATCATTTAAAAATTAAGTTGTAAGCCAGACAGCTTGAATTCTTAGGTCTTCATCTTCCTTTAATATAGAGTTAGAACTTAGATATACCTTTCATCTCCAGACAACAAAGACATAACATATTCATTGATGGATGTGACCGCAAGTGTAGGTGCTAATATTGCCCTATCTTTGAAGTAATCAAAATTCTCAAACTGACTTAATCATGCAACATATGTTGAAGAAACTATGTCATAAATAGGAGGCCCAATGTTGTTAACCAACAAACAATTAGGCATCTCAATGTCACTTTCACCATCATAGTAGCTACCTAACTTACCATTGTCAAGATCTAGAATCCAATTTGCAAATTGAATGGTGTCATTATTAAGAAATGAGCTACTTCCTAGTTGCGATCGCATATTCTTTGTCAACCTCAAAACCTTACAATATTGCCATAACATAGAAGAATTAATTGTGGCCCTTACAATTTCAGCTCTGCTAGCATTTGGAACAACTGGAAAAAATTTGTCTAAAATCACCACCAAACATTATAACTTTGCCACCAAACAATTTTTCATTGCTGTTTTTTACTGTGAAACGCATCAAATCTTTCAACATTCTATCAAGAGCTTCAAAAATCCATTTATTACCGTAGGAGCCTCATCCCATATAATCAATGGTGTATGCAAATTGAGTTGTTTTACCACCAGGAGGCAACAACAAAACGATACCACTTGAAGCAACATTTAAAACAAACTTCCTTTCTGAATGAAACTTATACAATAAAGTTTTCCATAGAAACGTCTTACTAGTACTGCCATGACAATAAACAAAGAAAAATCCACTAGAGCCACCCAAACATGCTTAAGGTCTTTATACAAGAATTTAATTCCTTCACATAATGAAGTAGTCCTTATGCCCCCAAAGAACTTGTCCCGAAGATAGGCATTTTCCCACAATTCCCTCCTTTCATAAGTCTGTTGTATCCAATTGTTTTCTTGGAATCCATGCTTAGCAACCATTACCTACCACATTCTTTCAAACTTTTCAGGGGTAATGTTACCATACAACACCTTCTTGAAATCCCTCAAAAATCTTAGTTTCTTGTTATTCTAAACTGCATTTTTTTGCAAGTCCCATCCACAAAGTCTATGCGTTGCTTCTGGCAGTATTTCCTTTATGGCCTCCCTCATGGCATCGTCACCATCTATTACTACAACTTTCAAAGACTTCCCCCACATTGCCTCCAAAAATGTTCTAAGCAACGACTTATATGTTTGTGTACTTTCATCTGATATTAGGGCACATCCAAATATTACACTATGACTATGATTGTTCTACCCAGAAAATATGACCAGCGGCTTGTTGTATTTGTTTTTCTTGTAGGTAGTGTCAAACACCAACATATCTCCATAGCAATAAAAGTCACACCTACTAGTACCATACGCCCAAAATACTTGATTCAATTTACCATTGTCTTGAACAACATATTTAGAATAAAACAAAGGATCATTGTCAGCCTTCCCTTGCAAATTCCATCTACATAAATCACACATAAACAACACTATTCACCATGCCACATACACTATTAATAAAATCACAAACAAGAATACAATCAAGAATTACACCCCTAATATGAACTAAACCCACTACATTGTTAGACAGCACCAAAGGAGCTAAAATATACCCAAGTTATGAAGAAATCAGTTCATACCTTATCGCACAAGAAGCACCAACGGAAACACAATCAATAGACAACACCACAAAAGAGCGAAAACATTGCACAACCAAACTCCCCAAATAGTCCACACCAACAACTGCAACAAATATCACATTAAAACACAACTCATTTACACAAATGACACTACTAGAAAATAAACTTTTAACATCAGTTTTTTGGGTTTTCAACATCAATTTTTACCCGATGTTGAAACCACCGACATTAAAAGCATCAACGTTAATATCGATTTTGAAAAACCAATATTAATAGAAGTATACAACATCGATTTTTAATAAAAATTGATGTCGCATAATAAAAAATAAACAAAAAAAATGTCCAATATGCATTAAACAATATCAGTTTTTGATAAAAACTGATGTTGAATTATGTATTAACATCAATTTTTTTTCTAAAAATCAATGTTGTTTTTTGTAAATCATTGGTTTTTAGCAAAAATCGATGTTGATTAATGATCATCAACATCAATTTTTACCAAAAATTGATGTTGTTTTTTGTCTATCAACATTGATTTTCACTAAATATCGATGTTGATTTTTGTAGTTTTTTTAATATATTGTCTATTTTTTAATATTACCCAAACCTGCAAATTAAAAAATAGACAAATCCAAACAAATAGTTTCACAATACAATAAAAATTTACTATGAACTGTAATGGTCAAAGAAAACAATAATGTCAATACACTAGAAGCGATTGTAATTAAACTATTTATACAATTTTTTAAAAATCTATTAATCACCTAGTGTTTCATTTTTAACTCTAAGATAAAATCTTGCCCATTGAATTTGAATTGTCTTCAATGTCTCTGGTTCCAATGGTCTTGAATCAGTAAAATACTGCATGATATAATAAAATATAATTTAATAAGTATAAATAAAAATAAGTATAACAAAGAAAATTAGTTTTGAAGTAAACAATTACCATGTCGCAGTTAACTTTGAAGTCTCCTTGTACTATCGTTGACATTCAATGCATTATATAATAACCACACTCAATGCTTCCTTTTTGCTTATTACACTAAAGTGAATAACATTCAAAGTTAAACGAAAATTAGTGTAAATAGTAATAAAAGTAATTTTGAAGACATCAACAATTGTTTAAATGACTTACTTTAAGTGCAATCCATTGTTTAAATGACAAACTGAAATGCATTGTACCGAAATTTCATTAAATTTAAGAAAATCAACTTAATCTATACATATGAATCTACTATAAAAAAATGACTATTTCCAAATTATCCAAACGAATAATTCAAGATTTAATATAATGATTAATCCAAACTATCATTGTATTGAATCTCAAACGCGAAAGTAAGGTTCACTCATAATGAACATTAATTGTATATATATGGCAATAGTCACGTAATACAAGTTCTAACAACATTTGTAAGAAAAAAAGCATCAAAAGTTTATGAAATATATTCGTACCTATGAAAATGGTCACTAACAATAACAATCAATGATGTGATGACCATGCAAAAAACAAAAGGAAAAGTGCCTACAAACAAAAAGATCATTATTCATTTAAAGCCAACCCGTTAACAAACCAAAGAAAAAGACACAAAGAGCCTGTTTTTGGTTTTCATAATGATTTTATTAAGGTTCAACATGTTAAAAGACATTCACGACATTATATCTTTTAAAAAAAGGTGAATTATGTCTATTGAAATTTCTCAACACTAAGAGAAAATATAAACTTTGAAAAAATGGGTGATTAGTTACTTAGGTGTGTCAAGCTCACTCAAATTATCCTAGGATGACAGAGCTAGAACTAAACATTATTTAATGGTTATGGTTAGAGACCAGAGAATTTGAGAAAGAAGTAGGGTAGGAGTAATTTCTGTAATTTGCAAGTGTCATTTTGACAAGCAGGTTTTGTCACTTTTAATCCATCTTGGAGTTAAGCCAAGAAAATATATTCTCCAACTAAATGTTTGCATACATAATAGGGTGTGTATATATATATATATATATATATATTGGCAGCAACTAAATTCTAGAATAGGATTGAAAAATATTTTAATCAAATATTTAATTAAAATAATGTATATTAACTTAATACAGTGTAAAACAAAAAAAAATTGTACTTATTATAATATAAAAGTTATTGTTAACCCGTATTTTTAAGGTACTAACTAAGGAAATAATAATAGAAAACTGTTATTACAAATTTCGTTTAATTTTAATATATTATTACAGTAAAAACGTGTGTTATTAATTCAATAAAATTTATATTAGATATAATTTTTAAAATAGTTACTTCTTTATAAAATTCATTCTTCCATATTATTAGACCTGTTCCAAACGTACATAAATAAACAAATCTGAAAAATAAATGAACTCGAACTTACAAAAGCAGAAGATCAACGAGTAAATCAAATAATCAATCCCTAGGGTCCTAGACAGCTTTATTATATTATTATAATTATAATATTATATAGCATATTCTTTTAATTTAAATATTTTTCATAATTCAACTTATTTTTAGTTTTATCTTATGTATGATGATGTTTGATAAAGATTAATTATTATTTTTAATAATATTATCTCCTACCAATATTAGAACAAAAAGAAAAAGAAAATATATAGCGACACAACGCAAACCAGAAACAATAAACAATGAAACTAAAAGAAATAAATAAATAAAACGCAAAACATGTGTTATGGGACGAAAGAGTACACGAGGAGTACACGGGTTTATATAGGGGATGATGTTCAAGGTTATGCGTCTACTTATGGTAGCTGTTTTTTGTGTGAGGGAAACACGTACATACACTGTGTAACTAAAGAAACAGTGAGGGTTAAGAAAAGAAAAAGGCATAACTTAAAAAGTGATTAAATTAGAGGGACACAGCACAGCACAGCACAGCACTGTTTTGGCTTGTTCAGTGGTATACGAAGCTGTACTGTTTTGGTGGGCAGAAATTACTTGTGGGGTTGGGTTGAGGAGTGTTGAGTTTTTCCTTCTTTTTTGTCTTGGGTTGAGAAATTACACAGCACAACACTCCACGGCCACAAAACACAACACACACACACCACTGGTCAGTTTCTTTCGTTCCTTTCCCCTTTTTCCCTTTTCCTTCTTCGCTAAGTCTCGGGTCACACACACCACTGACAGTCACAGCCTTCAAAACAAAAATTAATTGGAGCTGGCAAATAAACACGCCACAGAGCTTCCTATTGCCTGAAATACCCCATAAAATTAGGCAATAGATACTCTAAGCACATAAGGTAGCAAAGGGGACTTACCAATGATGAAGAAGGAGTAAAGGGGACCGATCTATTTCGCGAAGCAACTGGAAGGGTGTTTGGCGATGCGGTGGCACGGTGGCGACCAGCAAGGTCGAACGCGAGCCAAGGGATGAGTGTTTGTGGGGTGTGTGTTGTGTTTTTAATAAGTGTGCTTGTGTGTTTTGATTTTTATCAGTTTTATTGTTTTTACGTTTTTAGGCTTCTTTTAACTTTAGTAAAATTGTTTTTACTAAAACTCTTTATTTTACTATATTTATTTTTATTAACTGTTTTTTAGTCTTTTAGGCAGCAATTTAACTTTAGTCAGATTATTTTTACTAAGACTCTTTATTTTTACTAAGTTTATATTTATTTTTATTAAGTATTTTTTAGTCTTTTAGGCTTACCTCAAATATTTAGTAAAATTGCTTTCATTAACACTCTTTATTTTTATTAAGTTTATTTTTTTTAGTAAGTATTTTTTGGTCTTTTAGGCTTGCTTTAATTTTTGTAAAATTGCTTTAAAGAAAGCTATTTATTTTTGAAGATAAAATAACATAAAAAGTGTAATTTTTAGAAAATATAATATTTATATGTGTACACTCAATTATTTTGTGTAACTTTTAATTTAAATAGAGTTTTTAAAGTATAAAAATGAAAAATCATAAAAAAAAATTGTACTTATTTGTTTATTATCTGAATTTTTACTGAGCCTAGTTAAAGTCCTAAAACGTGCTAGCTTAGTTTTCAATTCCCTCATTTTTAGTTTTCAAATTTTTTTCACCCTTCAAAAGCCTTTCTTTCAAGTTATCTTTTTTATTTATAATATTATTATTATTATTTAATTCTTTTGAGTTATCTTAATGTTAATATAATATTATAATTTTAAAATTTTTATATTGTGTATATTTTTTTAGAATATGACATGAGAAATTATTTTCATATTTATTAACAAATAAATTTTTCATTGTTGAACATTAAATTTTTTAAGAGAAGAATAATTTTAAGTAATTTTATAGATATAGTAGGAATAATATATATATATATATATATATATATATATATATATGTTTTAAAAAATTATACACCTCATTGTTATAAAAAATAATACATTTTAATTGTTGACCAAATATTGTTATTTTTTTAAAAAATATGGATATCATTCTTATAATTATATTTTCTAAGAGATGACAATGTGATAGGACAAATACATATTAATAACGTTCTTATGTCATATTTTAAATTACTTATTTTTATCATAAGACTAAAACTCATAAGGAAAGACTAAAAATTAAAAGATTAAAGATAAATAATTGATGTCATAGAAACATGTACACATTATTTATTTAAGATTTCTTGATAATTTAATATGATGTTTCTGAAGTTTTATTGGATAATGATTTTCACAATAAGGATTAGGAATAATTTTTCAATAATTAGTATAAGAATCATTATCATATTAAATTATAAAAAAATTATTATAAACTTTTTATTATTATTTTATCTGTGGTCGGAGTTAATAGCTGTTAATAAAAATCATATGGTAGCCTTTCTCGTGATTCCGTTTTGTTCACTTGATTCTGATTTTGACTTCAATGGGAACCTTTCTTCTTCTTTTTTGCTTTCCGTCGTTCTTTTTTTTTTTTTGGCTAAGAAAGAGAATCAGTTGGTGTTTTTTTTTTAAAGACAAAGTATATATTTATATTAATATAGAACTGTACAAGGTGTACGTGTTAGCTAATTGGTGGTAACGTAAGATGTTGATACGTGCTGTTAGCTGTTAGATGCTTTCTGTTTTTTATTTTGTTTTTTTATTTTAAAAAAAACTGAGAAGTTCAAAAGTTGTTACATGCAAAACTGTTAGCAGCACAAAAGCTGTTACGTGCCAATACGGAATACGGGCAAATATGAAATAGTGTTGGGCTAATAGCATTACATATATGATAAGTGATAATAAATATTAGATTGAATTACACTCACATCCATGTGTGTTGACTAACGTCAATTGAAATATGTGAGTAGATAAAATTGTTTTTACATTTTAATTATAAAACCCAAAAAATTATCTCTTCCAAATTAGTTTTAGAATTTAGGATTTACGTACCATTCATCTTCATCATTAGTGAGTATTGTTCATCTTCAGCATTCAGGGTCTACGAGTTCCTCTTTTTCTCACGACGTTCAAGTTTCATTCCTCTTCAGCATTCGCGAGTTATTCACTGTTCCTGTTGTGAATTCTCCATTGTTCCTCTTCTAGTTCACGACGTTCATGAGCGCCTCTGTTTGTCTTCCTCTTCGACGTTCACGAACGCTCTGTTTCTCTTCATGTTCCATGATTTCTGTTCACGCTAGGATTATTCTTATAAGTGACCACTGGACCTTGTATATAAGTTACTTTTTAAGATTATTTATTTAATTTTGATTGTTTATTGTTGCCTATTTCTGAATGTGGTTTCAATGGGGGACCGATTTGAGACCACTTATGATTTTTAAAATAATTTGTTTGTTATTGTTGATTAAAATAGTGTTGATGTTTGAGACAACAGAAAACACAATGGATGAACTGTAAATCATTTGTTTATTATTATTGATTAAAATAGTGTTGATGTTTAGGACTACAGGAAACACAATGGATGAACGAAAAATCATTTTTTTATTATTGTTGATTAAAATAGTGTTGATTTTTGGGACCACAGGAACACAATGGATGAACTGGAATACATGATTGTGTGAATAACATTGCTAATGATTTAGACTTGTCACCATGTCACCCTTTTATTTTATGATTTTGTTCTACTGCTAGTGGTAAAATTCTTCTCCTTAAGACTGATCATGATATGCTGAAAATGTTTGTTGATAATTAAAGTTCAGTTCATATGTATGTTAGTGAAACAAAGGATGAGATGAAGGGTGTTAACACTGCGTATCAACAAAGTGAGTTCACGTCCAACAAAAAGTTGGGTTTATGTCCAATTATAGAAAGAAAAAAAAGCATGAGTCTTATTTTCAGGTTGAGAGGAAGAAGATGAGGGTATTTTAAACATAAATTTTTATTGAAAGTCATGTGACTAGCATATGCCTAATTTCTGTTAGATTATTAAACAGTGTTTAGGAATGGTGGGTCTAGATGTAATGTGAGATAAACAATTAAGGAATTTTTTTAAAGTGAAAAAAAGGAGGTATATTAGGTGAAATTTGAGCAAAACACAAGAGATGCGAATGTAATTTACTCTAAATATTATTATATATTTTCTCTTTAAATGAGCAACATTATTTGCTAATAACTTAAAGGAGAAACATTATTATATATTGTTTGATTAAATATGTTGGCAAATAATTTGGTGTGCTTTTTATTTTAAAATATTATTGATAACAATTAAATAATATTTTATTATCAAGAATGACATTTAATCAATTATGATAATGTTTGGATAATTTTATTATAATAATCTCATTCAAAAAATTAAAAACAATAAAATTAAGGAACTTAGACATTTAATTAAATAAAATAAACATTTAGTTTAAATTTATTTTATTTAATTATTATTGCTTTTAATTGTCATGTATTTCATAATAAATTGATTAAAACAATATTGTTACCAAAGTAACCTCTGTTGTAGATGATTACTTATTGTGAAGTATAAAGATAAGTATATTTGTTATTTATGCAAATAATCATCAGCCCAAAGGAAAATTATTATTTGACCAAATAATTTATATACATGTAGTGATAAATATGTGAGGATTATAAATATTTTCATATAAGCAATAGTTGGCTCAAATGAAGACTATAACTTGACAGAATTTATTATCAATGTTTGATTACTGCATTGAGAGTATCGCTTACAATTTGATATTTTTGGTCCAAAGATCAAATGTTAATGTTGTGCTAGATATCTTGTAAATTGGCCCATAATGGTTTGGATTGTTTATTTATGCATTTGGTATGATATGGATGTTAAATATGTTATGTTATTTGTTCTCTATACAGTTTCTGCTACTACTGTTAATTATGTTGCTCAACACTAAACATGATTCCTATGTAAACGGGATGAGTTTTATATTATGGAAAGAGAATGTGGAAATTGTTCTTGATTGCATGGATCTAGACCTTGAGCTAAGGATGGAGAAACTCACTTCCACTCCGAAAAATCCAAATTAGGATTACATAGAGAAGTGGAAGCACTCTAACCGCATGAGTCTGATGATCATGAAACGCTTCATTCTGGAAGTGTTTCGAGCCTCTATTACTGAGAACACTGATGCTAGGAAGTTCCTCAAAGAAATTGAGCAATATTTTGCTAAAAATGAAAAAAATGGAAACGAGTAACACATTAGCAAAACTCGTAACCATGAAGTATAAAGGAAATGGGAACATAAGGGAGTACATTATTGAGATATCTAATCTTGCTGGATAACTCAATGCACTAAAGTTAGAGATATCAGATGATTTGCTTATGCACTTGGTTCTCATTTCTCTTCTTGCACAATACGATCAATTTGTAATGAGTTACAATACACAAAAGGATAAATGGACTCTTAATGAGCTCATTGCTCACTGTGTGCAAGAAGAAGAAAGACTTCAGCGAGAAAAGACTGATAGTGCTTACTTGGCATCAACCTCTCATAATAAGAAAAAGAATAAAGCTAAGGACACTGCAGATGAATCATCCATGTTGAAGAAGCAAAAGAAGCAGGATAAGGAATTTACCTGCTATTTTTGCAAAAGAGTGGACACATGAAGAAACAATGTTCCAAGTATGTTGCATAGCGTGAAAAGAAGTGTAAAACTCTCGTTTTTGTTTGTTCTGAAGTTAATTTAGCTTTTGTACCTAAAGATACTTGGTGGGTAGATTCTGGTGCTACTACTCACATAAGTATGTCTATGCAAGGTTGCTTGTGGAGTCGAACGCCAAATGCTGTTGAAAATTCAGATTATTATTAAAGACTGGTGTTTATTTGGATTTGATTGAGACTTTTGTTGCACCGTCATTTAGACGGAATTTGATTTCTATTTCTAGTTTGGACAAATACGATTATATTTGCTCCTTTGGAAATAATAAAGTTAGTCTTTCTCTAATTCAAATGTTATTGATACTGGTTCTTTAATTGATAATCTTTATATGCTTGATACTATTACTTTTGACAACGAAATTTTGCTACTCTTTGGCACAAGTGCCTAGGTCATATCTCTAAAATGAGAATTAAGAGGCTTATGGATGATGGAATTCTTGAACCCCTTGATATGAATGATTTTCGAGTTTGTATTAAATGTATTAAAGGGAAATAAACAAACACAAAGAAAGTAGGTGACATTAGAGCCACTGATATCTTAGAACTAATTCATACGAACATTTGTGGGTCATTCCCTACTGCCTCTTGGAATGGTCAACAAGATTTTATTACATTCATAGATGACTATTCAAGATATGGTTACCTATACTTGATTCATGAGAAGTCACAATCTCTGGATATGTTCACACAATATAAAGTCAAAGTTGAGCTTCAACTAGGCAAGAAAATTAAGGCTATTAGATCTGATCGTGGTGGTGAATATTATGGTAGATCTGATGGATCAGGAGAACAACATCGCTAACTTCCTAAAGGAATATGGAATTGTCCTGCAATATACAATGCCAGGAAAACCTAGCATGAATGGTGTTGCAGAGAGAAGGAATAGGACTCTTAGGGATATGGCGAGAATCATGATTAGTCATTCTTCTTTACCCGAGTCACTTTGTGAGAAGTATTAAAGACTGCAGTTTATATTCTTAATAGGGTTTTAGCTAAGGCAGTGACCAAAACCCCCTATGAGCTATGGACAGGAAAGAAACCTAGCATAAGGCATTTACATATTTGGGGTTGTCCAGCTGAAGCAAGGCCTTATAAACCTAATGAAAGAAAGTTGGGTCAAGAACTATTAGCTATTATTTTGTTGGATATGTTGAACGCCCTCGGGGCTTCAAGTTTTACAATCCCACTACAAGATCAATTTTTGAAACGGGAAATGTGATATTCCTTGAGGACGTTGACTTTGAAGGGGGAGATAAAGTAAGAAATATTGTCTTTGAGGAAGAGATTTTGTTTCTTTTCCTAACGTTGTCATCATTCCTGACGTTGTTGTCATTGAAGATACAACTCCAATACAAACAATTAATGATCAGGCTCTTATTCCTAACATCATTCCATAACAAGACAACAATGAAATTTCCCTAATAGTACCTATGGAACAAAGTCAACAACCTCCAGAAGTGTCAATAAGAAGATCCATAAGAGATAGGAGAAGTGCCATTTCAGATGATTATATTATTTTTCTCCAATAGCATGATAATATTTTAGGCTTAAAGGAAGATAACCCAATCAACTTCCAACAAGTCTTAGACAGTTATAATGCTCATAAGTGGATTGATGCCATGAAGGATGAGATGAAAGGCAATGACATTTATGATCTTGTCGAGTTACCTGAAGGTGCGAAACTTATTGGTTGTAAATAGATATTTAAGACCAAAAGGGATTCAAAAAGTAATATTGAAAGATATAAGGCTTGTCTTGTCGCTAAGGGTTTTACTCAAAAGGAAGGCATAGACTATAAAGAGACTTTCTCTCCGGTCTCTTCGAAAGACTCTTTTAGGACAATTATGGCACTTGTGGCTCATTTTGACTTAGAGCTACATTAGATGGATGTTAAGACAACGTTTCTTAATGACAACATTGATGAGACAATTTATATGACCTAGCCAGAAAACTTTGTTTATGGAGATTCAAAGTCTATGATTTGTAAGTTAAAAAAAATCCATTTACGGTCTCAAACAAGCTTCTTGTCAATGCTATCAAAAGTTTCATCAAGTTATAATCTCTTATGGTTTCGAGGTGAACATGGTGGAAGATTGTGTATATCATAAATTTAGTGGGAGTAAATTTATCATCCTAATTTTATATATCGATGATATATTACTTGCCAGCAGTGATATAGGCTTATTGCATGAAACCAAGAAATTTCTCACTAAACATTTTGAGATGAAAGATCTTGGTGACGCCTCTTTTTTATTAGGAATTCAGATACTCTAATATTATTATTGAGATATTCTTGGATTGTCACAGAAGAGCTATATTGAAAAGATTTTGGAAAGATTTGGCATGAAAGATTGTGCATCCGGAGATACGCCCATATCTAAAGGAGATAAGTTTAATCTCAAACAATGCCCAAAGAATAAACTTAAGACAATGGAAATGGAAAAGATTCCCTATGCATCAGCTGTAAGAAGTCTAATGTATGCTCAAGTTTCCACTCGTCCTGACATAGCATTCATAGTGGAGTATTGGGTAGATACTTGAGTAATGCACGGATGGATCGTTGGAAAGCAGCTAAAAGGGTTATGCGTTATTTAAAGAGAACAAAGGATTACATGCTCACATATTTGAGGTCAGATAAATTAGAGATCATCGGGTATACTGACTCTAATTTTGCTGGATGCCAAGATAGTAAAAGATCTATGTCAGGTTATGTCTACATGTTGGCTGGATGAGCTATTTCTTGTAAAAGTGTTTAAGCAGACACTTGTAACTTCCTCTACTATAGCCCCTAAATTTGTAGCTTGTTTTGAGGCATCCAACCATGGTGTATGGCTGCAAAATTTTGTCACAGGGTTGCGTGTAGTAAGTGGTGTTGAAAGGCCACTAAAGATTTATTGTGACAATAAGTCAGCCGTGTTGTACTCCAACAATAACAGAAGCTCTTCAAAATCAAAGCACATCGATATAAATTTTCTGGTTGTTAAAGAAAGAGTTCAGAGTGGTCAAATTTTCATAGAACACATAGGAACAAACTCCATGCTTGAAGACCCGCTTACTAAAGTCTTAGTGCCTAAGGTCTTTCACGAGCATACTGCTCATATGGGTGTTATTTTGTTTGATGACACTATGGTTTAGTGGGAGTTCTGTATGTTGGTATTCTATGTAAAACAATTTATATGTTTATTTTCTGTCGAATAAAGATTTTGATGTTATTTTCCCTCTGAATGTGTATTTTTGTGCTTGTGTTTTCTGTTTTGTGTATATGGAAAATTAAGGATTGATCTCATAAGGACTAAAGAAGGACCAGTTGGAAATCGGCATGGTAGAGATCACACTGCATGTAATTTCCATGCCACTCATCCATACTTGATCTATGTTGTTGAATATATTGGTGTGATGACCATGGAAGGTTTAGTTACGCCTAAGAGTGACAAAAGCCGCCATGATCTCATACTAATGTAGGAGATGGACCAGATTATATCTAAGGATAAATAGCATAGAGTTGCACACTAAGGATATATGATATAATTATTTCAGGTTAATATGTAGCCCAAGTGGGAGATTGTTAGGAAATTAAATTTCCTAACATTATTATGTGCTACATATTGTATTAATAATTATACTATGTTATTTAATATATATTGAGTAAATTAAAGTGATCAATTAAATATGCCCAAATAGATTCCTAAGTAAATATGGGATAAATGGGGGGATACCAACGTTGGGCCAATTAGGTTTAATAGGAGCTTACTGGCCTAACACTAAACACTATATATAGGATTATGGTCCTCAATATGTCAAATCAAGTTTCTTTTCTTTCTTTCCCATCTAGAGAGAATACCCTCTAAGGACTGATTTCACTTAGGAAGACTAAAACTCATAAAGAAAGGCTAAAGACTAAAAGATTAAAGATAAATCATTGGCGCCATGAAAATAGGTACGCATTATTTGTTTAAGATTTCTTGATGATTCAATATGATGTTTCTGGGGTTTTATTGGGTGATGGTTTTCACCATAAGGATTAGGAATAATTTTCCAACAGTTTTTCAAGTTTGGGGCTTAAAACTAATGGTAAAATCTATAATTTGTTTTACGTATATTCTCTTCTTATACATATTTTTGTATGAATTATTGTACAATTAACATTTCTCTTACTTTTTCGTTGTCCAACTCTTTAATTAGTATGTTAGCAAGCTTAATTAGAAGGAAGTTGGAATTTTCTCTTCCAATATTTATCAGCTAACAATCAAAGATTATGAAGAGGAAATCATAGTAGGTAAAGGTTTTCTCAACAAATCGTTAAGAGTGTGTTTAGATGGAGTATTTTAAAATTTCAGGGAAATTAAAATGCATCAATTAAAATTCTTGGATTTTAAAAATTCCTTGTTTTGATAGACCAATTTAAATTCCTTGAATTTCAAATTTATCGTTTGGATGAACAATTTTAATTTGTTATATTTTGAATTCTTTAATTTGTTTGAATTAAAAAATTTCAATTTATTATATTTCATGTTTTTTTTATTTTTTCTCCAATTATATTTTAAAAATATAAATGGTCATATAAATAAAAAATTTTATTTTTATAATAATTGCCTTAAAAATCTATATATATTCTTGTCTAATTATATTTTAAAAATATAAATTTAGAACTAAAAAAAATTCCAACAAGAAAAACTAAAACAAAAGAAAGCATATATAAAGTACCTCCTCTACATTTTATCATTATCAATGTCATTAAAAATATAAAAATGATGATAGTTTGAACATTACTGATTCAAGAATACAACCTAAGACATCAAAATAGTTTGAAAAGTTTAATAAAAAAAATGTAGTCCCTACATAAAAGGCAAAAGACATTCTCACGATCTATCCCTGCACATCAACAAAAAAACGTGCAGCAAGGTATGCAGGATATCCATTATCTGCAGGCATTTCTTCCTATGGAAGACAACAATATCATCAAAATATATTTATCAATGTCCATTCCCCATGTGTCTCATGCCTAATGGTATATAAATTGTCTAGTTACACTAGTCAAGAAAGAAAATTCAATATCATAAAGTAAAGCTACAAAATATATGTATTTTAAGCACAAAAAAGAAATATTTCTCATCAGTTGTCCAAAGATTTCACGCAATGCTTTTGCCCATCTAGATGTAGAATCTTCCATCATACTGACATTATAACTCATATCTCTAAAATACTCAGCTTATGTGACTCCTGCAATTAAAAAAAGAATTACATTATCAAAATCAGTGTTAAAACTCTCATGCAGCACACAGGCCAAACAAATTTATTAATCATTATAAAGGAAAATATAATAAAAATTCAGCTCAAGTGAAAAATTTAGGAATAAAAATTAGGAAATAAATATGCAGAATATGGGTCATTTTCCCTACTTTTGACACTAAACTCGGATCAACAAAGTTTACTGCATAGCAATGATAGGTGCTAAGTAGTACTACTAATTGAAATCCCACAAGACTTTCACAAGCTAAATAAATTACAATTGACAATACGAAATAATTAGTAAATATTAATTCTCAACAATAACTAAATAGAATTTAAGAGCTACAAAGTCACATGTATAAATTGAAGCCTCACAAGCAGCCATTGGCATGTTTGAAGTGTTAGCCTATAGTGTTGTGCGCTTCATTACATATTCTTTATGACCATCAAGTAATGTCCTTGTAAGTTGGGGAAAGTCCATTAGAACCTGAACAATCATTGAATTAGTTTGACCAACTGTAGACTAAGAAACACAATATTTAATAGAAGTAACTGAAAAGAAAACATACCTCTGCCATTTCGTTTCCACATTCCCCACAACCGACATATACAATAGTATCAGAATTGGAATACTGCAAGTGGGTGGGGGAAAAAGATGAATTAAGGAGAATATATATAATTAAAAAATCATTGTCTTAATAGGGTGTATTAAGTTCACCTTAGAAAGAGCCTGACTAATGACTGTTTTACCACAACCAAAAGTTCCAGGAATGGCACAAGTCCCACCAAGAACTGAGGGCGAAAGGGCATCAAGAACACGCTGTAAAAAACAAAAGTTATCACAATTAGATCATGGATGAGAAACTTGGTAACAATTGAGTTTACCTGACCAGTAAGAAGAGAAGTATTAGCTGCAAGTTTTGATGCAACAGGCCTGGGTGTATGTACAGGCCAAGTCTGAAAATAGGTAAAGTAAACGCAAGGAAGTTGTAATGTAGGATAATCATAAGGAATACCAATACTTCAATGAAGCAACTACAATAAAGTGATGAACAAAATAAATGGCTAGAAACTTGAAGCATGGTGAATTTCTTTTTGACACCTTGAAACTCAAATTCCAATACAGTATCCTGAAAATTATAAAAAGATTAAAATCATAAATTGCAGAAAATATAGAGAAGCTATTGAATGTGAGAATAGAAGATGTCGAACACATATGTAAGCTTCACGATCCTACCATCATCACAAAAATATGAACAAAAGGGAAAGAGAAGCAACAAATATCATTCTAAAAAGAAAATTGGAATAATAAAAGAAATAATATCATTCTTAGTGACTGTTTTCTTCATTTCTAATCTAACAACTTTGAATTAGGCTTTGAAAATCCCCAAACCATTGTTTGTGAAAAATCTTTTTTCTAAGAGCTTGGAACTTCTGCACAAAGCCAAAATCTAGAGACAGAACCAAACATGCTATTAATGTTTTGTCATATATACTTACGAAACTTGAGATGTAGTGTTTATACTTGTTCTAAAATAAAATGAACAAAGGAAGTTGTCTGACTCATATATAATGATTTCACAAAGGCCTCAATAATATTCCTATTATGATAAACAAAATATGGATGGGGCAATGATACGCAGAATCAACAATATGCAAATATTAGGGGAGAAAAATGAGAAAATTCAATCGACTACTCTACATTTAAAGGAATCCATTTGGTATTCAAAAAAAACATTTATCTTTGATTAATCTGGGAAGAAGATTCTTACTTTCCTTGCAAGGCTTTTCCTAGTATCAAAACTAAAATATATAATTTTCTCATTTCCTTATGATGTCGGTTGTCCCAAAGGAATTTGCAACAGAAAACATAAGCCTTAAGAATTTTGAGTTAGCATTAAAGCTAGGCTCATTTACATTCTCGCTTATCCCTTTAGTTGATTTTTCTTCTTTAATTTACAAGTTCTCAAAGTCACATCTTTAGCTTATTCCTTCAAAATTTAGAACATAAAAAATTAGAAAGATAGCAAACTCCCCTAGATTAACACAAATAAACACAGAAAACAAAGCATCTTGAAGTATACTCCATTTTCCTTGCCAATCCTCAAAACAAATTTCAATTAACTAGTCCAAGGGGGGTATCAAATAAGTTTCCTCACTTACTCTACCTCAAGATAGCACAAGACTTCATGGCTCACAAAATTCCATCCAGCAAAAACCCTCTCATGCATACAGATAGTGTAATCATAATTCAAAACAATCCTCAAAACAAATTCAAAAAGCAATCAACAAAACAAAATTAGTGAGGAAAATTTGTTATAAACAATTGTGCATGTAAGAGCAAAAAAATTTGAGATACACTAATTAGTTAAGGAATGAATTTGCTCAACTCAAAATCAGTGAAGAACGAAATCAAACACAAAAAGAAAAACTAAACCCGAGATAAAAAAACGAAACGAAATCAACAAAACCAAATAATGAAATTAGAAATGAAAATCATAGATGAGAGATGAACCTGGTAAGAACTACCACGAGCCTAAACCACCTCGAGAGAGCATGAACCATCGTGAGACATGGTGAGAGCATGAACCACTGTCTGAGGGTTTGTGTCTGGGTTCACAAAAGTGTATGAGCAAGGGCGAGAGAGAGATATGTCACGAGAGCATGAGAAAGTGAGGGAAGTGAAGGTCCGCCTCCGTGAAGGTTTCGAGAAATTTTAGAATTCTTCTGTTTTATGAAATTTAGAATTATATACTTTTAGTTTATTAAAATTACATTTTCAAATTCCAAAATTTTAAATTCATTTCAGTAAAATATCCAAACAAGTGATTTTAAATAGAAATAATTTAAATCCCTTTAAAAATTATTTTCTCCATTTTAATTCCCTCATCCAAACATACCCTAAATAATTGTGTAAGTACAGAAATTTCTAATATTTTTTTCTTTACTAATATTTCTACTAACTAAAAAAAGAATAAATTAAATACTATTTTACATTTGTAGGATATTAAATACATTTATTGTTATATTTAATATAAAAATTATAGAAGAATGACTAATTTTAATTTCTATCATAACATTTTCTTACAAATTCTCCTATTAACTAAATAAAAATATTGAATGTTTTATTTTTTAAATATTAATTTTTTTTCTTTTTAAGGTATTAATAGGATTAAGAAGAAGATATTATTGAAAAATATAGCATTTTTAAATCAATAGGAAAACATTGTAAGAAACTATAATATATATTATCTTAATTTACTGTAATAAATTATAAAATTTTCAGGGTATGAATTCAAAATAATGCTTTCATTGTTAATAATGACTATTAATTGATATATGGTAAATAGTAGGTCAATTTAGATATGAATGATGGTTGGGCTTAATCATGGACTCTCCTCCACTCTCAAACGGTTATTGCATCATGCACTATGACAATTAGATTTTGTACCTTCCATTGTATTCTAAAAGTTGATTCTAAAATATAAAATTTTATTTTGAAATCGACTTTTTAGAATATAATTGAAGGTGCAGTATTCAATAGTAATAGTAAGAGTGTAAAAACAAAATGTCCACCACCTGCTCACCCAAAGAAAAACAAAAGAAAACATGGACTTGTAACCACTAAAGGGATTTTCTTCCTGCACTAAACATATTTCTTCATACACCCAATAGTAAGAGAGAAAAATCAAAAAATACTCTTATGTATAGCCGATATGGATTGGAAATTCATAAGGCCCATATGAATTGACAATACATAAGAAATACATTGATCAAACTTAATTATTATAAAATTAATTATATAAACTTATATATATATATATATATATATAT
The DNA here is from genome assembly GCA_013407115.1 of Glycine latifolia. NCBI lineage: Eukaryota > Viridiplantae > Streptophyta > Magnoliopsida > Fabales > Fabaceae > Glycine > Glycine latifolia. The sequence goes on along the minus strand of CM023944.1, from coordinate 9,951,874 downwards.
ATATATTAAATATACATTTGAAATTTGAGTGTTATATATAGTGATATTAATTATTTTTTAACATAATTGACCTATTAACTCAGTTAATTAAAGTGTTGTGATCCATATGGATTTTCAATCCGTAGTATCAATAGGGTATTTTCTATTTTTTCTCTCATTTCTGGGTGCAGGAAGACATATATAGGTGCAGGAAGAAAAAGTCTATCCTGAATTATGTTTGGGTCGGGGCTTTGAGCTAGGAGGTACCATTTACAAATGGATCTTCAACTTTTTTATGGAATGTTTTTGTGGATAATCATGTCCAACGTTTTGTAAATCAGAAATTCATGTTGTGTTATTTTATATTATTTTCCCTACTATTTCAATGTTCTATTTCTTATTGTTACCAATAAGTTATTGGTCTGAAACGATTTTAAACTTGATCCTTTTGAGTAAGATTTTGATTTGAATTTTGTGATGGAAAAAAATATAGTTAAAAGAAGATATTTCAAATAAAGATGACAAAGTTAATGAATATTTTATACCAATAGTTAATAAGGTTATAGAAAAAATGAATTCTTATAGTTTTTACTTTTAGATGATAAAAATGTTTTTCTCACTTTTGAACGATCATATTCATAATTAAAATAAAATTGGAGGACATCTCATTTTAGTATGGGTCCTGCTTCCTACACTAGCGCTTTTTCTTATACATGCAACAAATAATTGTGAAATTCCACAAATAGCCTTGTTAAAAAAACATTAAACATACAGATTTAAATATTTCCAATACACCATTCATTCCTTCTTCTCTGCTTTGCAATCAATTTTTCTTCTTCTTCCGCGCATTCAAGGGTTGGTGCTCCGTCGTCTGCGTTGGTGCTCAGTCGGGATGCCGTCATTAACCATGTTGGTCGTCGTCATAGCATTGGTGGTTTTTCTCCGCGATGAGGTAAGTGACGCATCGTTTCCTCTTCTGTGGGTATCATTTTGTGCATGAGTACGAATTGGTAATCCATAAGTGTTATACTATACGGATTGTCAATCCGTAATGAGGAATGGTAATTCGTATGATCCTTACAGATTGCCAATCCGTATGGTCATATAGATTGCCAATCCATAAGGGTCATACGGATTACCAATCCGTAAGAGTCATACGGATTGCCAATCCGTATGGGTTTTTTTAGTTTTTAAATTTTTTTAAAGAATTTGTTTTAATTTTTAAAATTGGATGAATAAAGTGAAGTGTGATTCTTTTGCCAGTGAGGTATATTTGATTTGTTTCATGAATTATTAAGTATTTAGGGTGCCAATAAGTAAGTAGTTGATGAAGTTAGATAGTAATTTTAAAGTTTATGAATGAAGTGATTGGTTCATGAACTAAAAGAGTAATTTGAAAGTGTGATTCTTTTGCCAGTGAGATATATTTGATTTGTTTCATGAATTGTTAAGTATTTAGGGTGCCAATAAGTAAGTAGTTGATGAAGTTAAATAGTAATTTTAAAGTTTATGAAATAAGTAATTGGTTCATGAACTAAAAAAGTAATTTAAAAGTGTGATTCTTTTGCCAGTGAATTGTTTCATAATGGCCATGAAATAAGTGTGGTTCAATAAGTAAGTAGTGATTTGAAATAAGTGTGATTCAATACGTAAGTAGTACCCTTATTGATTTTGTTCCAGATGGCAATGCTTTGAACTTGTTATGTAACATTTTCTCAAAATCTAAGGTTATGGTTAAGAGTAATTTCAAAGTTAATGAATGAAGTGAAGTTCAATGCAATTGTAATTTGAAACCATATTGTCATATGTTATGGAACCCCTATTGATTTTGATCAGGATGGCTTTGCTTTGAACTTGTTATGTAACATTTTCTAAAAGTGTCAAGTTATGGTTAAGAGTAATTTCAAAACATACTGTCAAATGTTATAGAACCCTTATTGATATTGATCCAGATGGTTATGCTTTCACCTTGTTATGTAATATTTTTCATTAGTATAACTTGATTTGAACTTGTAATGTAACAATTTGGTTTGAATGTCAGATTATGGTTAAAATGAGAGGATTATGGTGGGCTTTGGCAAAAGAAGGCAGAGAAGCCAATCAAGAAGAACCCCCTGCACGTCGAAGGCCAACAACATTGACACAAAGACAACGCAGAAGGGCTGGTGTTATTGAGGATGTGTCTGCTGAGCAAGCCATTGACGTTGGTGACATTGTTGCACCTGATGAGGGAAGCATTGGTGCTGAGGTCGAGGGATTTCCTGGTGGGTCCCATGACACTTCAGTGTTGTCTCTTTATGCTGATCATGTTGCAGCTAAGGTTTGGACGGGAGAGGTACGATTGTTGCGTAAATATAATTTCATTTGCCCATTATTTTTGGCATTTATTTGTAGGAAGCTAACTAACAAATATTACAGGAACGTCCTGAGTTAAAGTTGGAATCTCATGGGAGAAAGGTGCAAAAATTTGGTAGGCCCACACCAGAGATTGAAGGGTTGGTGGTGGGCACGGGGTTAAGCCCACTTATTACCTATTCGTTGGAGACTGGTGATAGGGGTTTAATCTCAGCCTTTATAGAGAGATGGCATAAGGAAACTAGTAGTTTCCATTTTTCGATCAGAGAGATGATGATCACACTGGATGACGTCGCGTCATTGTTGCATCTACCAGTCATGGGTGCCTTCATGACGTATGATGTCTTGGATGTACAGTAGGCTATGGAATTACTGGTGGACCTGCTTGAGGTGACTGTTGAGGAGGCCGAAGCAGAGACGAAACAATGCCATAGAGCATATGTTCATCTATCTTGGTTGTGAAAGTTGTATGGTTTGAAGTGCCAGCAAATGCAGTGGACAGTGGCAGCCAGAGCATATTTGCTCCATTTGGTTGGTTACATGATCTTCGCTACCAATAGTGTCACACATATCGGTGTGGTATTCTTGGAGGATTTCTGGGATTTTCATGAGTCTGATGGATTTTGTTGGGGAGCGGCTGCCCTCCAACACATGTACGGTAACTTGAACTATGCCTGTCAACACCATGGTAAACATCTTGCTGGGTATATTAGTCTCCTTCAGATACTTTTGATTACATGAACTACTTTATTTATGCTTATTCATTAGGGTTTGGTTTTGACATAAACGACATATTTGTGTTAACTCTTTTGGTGAAAACAGTCTTGGATATACTCTCATTTTCCTGCAGTTGCCAACATGATGGCAGACGAGGACTACGAAGAGAGGCAACCACGGGCATGTCGGTGGAGGTCAGGGAAGGCATTACTCGCCGTGACCTATCGTAGGTGATTAGATAGGTTGACTAACAACGGTGTTTGTTGGACACCGTACACTGATCACTATGCATTCTGGGCCTTTGAAGGCATTTCCCTTTTCTCAAGTCATATCAGATGGGGCCCATACATTGTGAGATACCAACCAGAGAGGGTACTTAGACAGTTCGGTTTCGTACAGTCTATACCTTGCTTTGTGAGCTGCCTCTCCCCCATCAATAGAGGAGGTTGATGCTAGGTGGCTAGCCTTTTCAGACCACCTTGCGGTGACTGGAGACACTGTTAGTTTACCAGGTCAGTGTCATCCAGACTACATGGAGTGGTTCTACAAGATTTCGCACCCATTCATGACCCCTCCACAGCCTGGGGAGCCTGGTAGGCATTCCCCTACCGTGCATCATGATGTGCCTGCTCCAACACAAGATGCAGATGATGCAGTACCTGTTGATGTGCCTGATGACATGCCTCGACATGCAGTGGTAAAATAAATCCATATACATTTAATGTGATTCCCTGTTCATTGTCTGACCTAATGTGACAAAATGTTTTTGATTTACTCTTCAAGACGTCTGTCAAAGGATTGCAGAGAGGTTGCAACACATGATCGATATTCTCATGGTGACTGCTGGCACTGAAGTGTATGATATTACAAATCAGTGTATCAGATTAGCGCAAGGTATATATGAGGATAGACTTGTTTACGTTCGGTCTAGACGTCGAAGGACTGGACCGCGAGGAGACGATGATGAGAAAGTTTGAGTTTTGACATTCTTTGTATTTGAGTTTTGACATTCTTTGTACAACGTATGTCAACATATTAACATGTGTTTAAACATTATACATCTATCTGACTAATTTACATGTTTAAAAAATATCCATCAGTGTTACTTAAAATCATTCCACAATTACTTGTTATCAAAATAGAAAATAAAGTCATAAAGTATGTTAGTTTTGCGACTTGTCACATCCCAAATCAACATAACCTGCTGGTAAGGTTGTCAAACTGGTATACTTCTGCATTCGACTAATATAACTAGTTGGCCACTCTTTTGCTTGAGAATGACAATGTCTTGACCATAACAAAGCAATTGGTGGCATAGGACATTCGTCTTGCAATAAAACCTGAACAAATTCATTACAAGTACTTTTATTGTTAATTACATATGTTATAATCATTTAAACAAATGAAAGCGTATTTGTAATACCTGAACAAAATGATTTCCATACACATGATCAATACAAATGACGCGATGCATAGCAGAATCTCTAGGCGGTTGGCTTCTAAGCGGGAAAAATGTCATACTTTGTTTCTTAGAAAGACAAACAATCACAAGGTTATAACGTGAAGCAATTACATAACCTATGTCAGTGATATTCATCCATTTATCCTGTGTTACCTGCAATTTAACAATGTATAAGTATCATTAAACACAAAATTATTGTATACATATCAAAACAACTAATAAAACCTTTACATTTGACAATGCGTCAACAAGGAGTGACCTCTTTAACTCCTCATATCTTTGTGACCCACCAAACAAGACAATATACTCTTCAGACCATTCTGCAAGTTCCTTTAACAAATGGTTGTGTACCACAGCCCAAGCATCTTCACCATAACCAAGTAAACCCGCAATGACACGATAGCCACAGTTACCGTCGGCTTTAACATCACATACACCAATAATGTAATTCCTCATGCATGGCAGAAATTGATCCAGCATTGGGATATTACCCATCGGTAGAGGTCCTGAAGATGTTGATGCAAACTTTTGTTTAGATGAGACACTGTCACCCTGAGAATATAACGCATCCACATACTCAAAGTACGATGGATCCCGGTTGGTTGATCTTAGGTGTTTGGTAACATTTTTCTTTTGAGCCCTTTTAGTCTTCACCTTTTCAGGAGAAGGACACATGGAAGTTTTATCAGGATATGCCATTTCTTTGAGTTTAGTTTTTAAAGTAACTCTGCCACACATGTCAAGACTTTTGAATCGCTTCGAAATTGCTTCCATCTCTTCGGTTAAGGTGACTTCACACTGATCGACACCTTGGTCTGAGAAATGTAACCTCCGCCAAAACATGTGTACAACACCCAGTGGTATGCTGCCAAGATTATATTTGGCTAGCTCACATACACAAGGCAAACCATGTGTGCTTCTCAACACACATCCACAACGAGAACTATCAACGCCTGCATAATGAACTCGCTCAAACTCCGCAGCAATTTCATTTAACGCATACCTTGAAACCATGCCGACGAGTCTTTTGTACAATATCACTTTAAACACATGTCTAATAACATGCGTGCTTGTCTCAAAAGAAGCCTTTATTTCATTGTGTTGCAAAGTGATCATGTTGTTCATGGCATCCCAAACATTACACAGATCTCCAAGGCTATCCTGCAGTAGCCGCTTTAATGTCCAATGAGCAGACTCAACCCTGCAGTTAAAAGTTAAATGAATTTGGTTTTAAAACATCAACATTTTTGAAATCATAATGTGATCACTGTCTTGCAAAGGATTTACTTGTTTGTAGTAGTGTTTCCAAAATGCATGACTTTATTAGTCCATGCCGTCACAAATCTTTCTTTGTGGGGAATCAACTACGTGTCTTTCACATATCGAACATGGCCACGGTGCACAAGCACATTCAAACTTCATAAGATAGTCATCATATACTTTTTCAGAAGCATAATCTACAAGACTTCCACATGCTTCCATCACATAGTCCCATGCATTGTTTTGTCCCACAAGAGTTTTACATTTTGCCTTCACATTCTTGTCCATGTAGAACCGACACAACAAGTTGGTTGTGTCAGGGAAAACATCTTTGATGACATTCATCAGTGTTGTGTCTCTGTTTGTGACAATGACTTTAGGAAAAAGATCACTCTTTAGAAAAAGCCCTCTAAATCGTTCAAGAGCCCAGACAAGATTGTTGATACGTTCGCCCTCCAAATATGCAAAAGCAGCTAAAAATGTCATCCCAGTAGGTGTCACGCCAACAATGTCAAACAAATGGAGTCTATACCTGTTCGTATTGTATGTGCTGTCAATGAGGAATACCAAATTACATGAATTTATCAATTTCACTAAATCAGGATGTGCCCAGAAGATGTCTCGTACAACATCTTCATCCTTCAGTCTATGCCAATGGATATATGTATCGCATTCAATAAGCTTCATTAATTGTTGCATTTCAGTATTGTTGCCTCTTATAGAAGTACGGTACGCATATCTTGCATTGTAGACTTGTTTCATTGTTGTATAACTTTCGGGATTGTGATCTTTTAAAGTCAGCAGAATATTCTTTGGTTTAACCCTTGACTTTGTCATTTCAGCAACAAGGACCTTCTTTTCCTCAATTAAACGACCATCATATGGATGTCCAGTCATTGACTCAGCCAAACGATGGTTATGTAACCCGCATATTAACTTCACCATCCAGCCCTCACCTTCTACGACGGGTTTCCCTCGCAACTTAAAAGGCAACCACACTTTCTAGTACTAGTGGTCATTCGTACTAAATCTTTGTTGAATGTTCTATACTTTTCACTCCTTTTACAACTTATCAAAAGAAATGAGGTTATTCCATTCTTTCCAGTTGTTGTGTCAGACCTCATTATCACAGCTACAAATCAAATCTCATATGCAACACTATGAGTCCATTCCAATACCTCCTCGCAAGACTTAAACACCTACAAAAATTGATAATGCATATTTAATAGTGGTAAAATATTTCATTTACTAGCTTTTATGAAATACCACATCATATAAATACCTTTGAAGTATTGATGGCATCGAAACAATCAATTGAAGACTTGTTATTTTCAAACACAAATGGTTCGCCTCCGTTGTTTTCAGTCATATTAATTTCTTCAGACATCATATTATCATACATCCAATTATCATTGTCCATCTTAACAAACAAATTAAAAAAAAACCATCATTAACAAACTATATGCATAATAATCATATTCACAAAAATGACGTTGTTATTTTAACTCAGATTCAATACTTCACTTAGAAATGACAAATACTAATTCAATAACAACAAATGCATGTGTCACCCTAATCCCTAAATACATAAATTCAAAATATCCTATAAAAAAATTTCAAAATATATTAAAAAAACCCTAAAACAGACATACGGATTGACAATCCGTATGACCATGGATGAAAAGGTACCTTCAACGACGCTCTCCGACGAACCAAACCACCGCTGACTGCAAACCACCACCTCCACCACCAAAATCACACTGCCAAATCCGCTTCAAACGAGACCCACGACCGGAACAAGCGCAAGCAGCACCACCCAAGGGAAAAGATGAAGCTGGTGTATGTTTTGAAAAAAGAGAAAAGCACAAGGGCACTATTGGAATTATAAATAGTTGTTGGGTGTATTAAAACATTGCTGGGTGTAGGAAGTTAAACCCTTTTAGTATTTGGAGTTTTGGACCATCAGGGCCCTAATGGGACCAATAACGTGTAACGAAAATCCACTAACGATCTATTTAAAATTGAATCAGGAATCTATGCAATTCAATAGCAATAGCAGCAGGGTTCTGCTGTTAAAATCAAATGGTCCAAAAGCTTTTAAGTAATCTTTCATGCAGTTAAAATGATGTAGAAAAAATATTTTTGAGAGTGAGGATTTGATACGGTGGAATAAGTATCTTCCTTTCTCTCCCACCTAAGCTGCTCTAGGTATTGTATCGGTATCCTTTACAGTATTACACTTGAGCATTAAAAATTTGCTTTAGCACCACCCCACGAGGACAAGTAAGAACCTAATTCATCCTCTCGTCTTGGAAATTTTTCCACTCTATCTTTTTTGGTTTTCAAAACTACCTTCTCACTTGATAAGTGAAAGATTAATTTTTAACATATTTTCTGATGTTAAAATGCGAAATTTTTCGCATGATATTTTTTAAGCATGTCAATTTCATGATAGATTCCAAAATCACATTCGTTGGATTCAAATTCCTTTACTTAAATAATAATCTTATGTTGATATTTTCTCACTCCATCGTCTAAATTTTCTATGCTTATTTTGATTTGTCAAGGAGTTCAGGGATGAAAGTTAATCGTGTCATTTAAGGTCAAGTCACAAATATCAGCCGAAGTTTATAGCACTATTCAAATGTGACGGGTGTCAACTAAAAATAAAAAGAAAAAAGTAAATATATAAAAAAAGAGAAAACTGTAGAAGTAGCAAGTAACATATGTAATAGGAAGAGAGATATACAAAAAAAAAAGTTATAATTAGATATTTATAATAGAGTAGTTATTATAACATTTCTTCTAAAAGGAACGATCATACATTCAAACCAGAGGTTTTTTTGTTAACATTAAACGATCTATCAACCAACCTACCCCGATTGCCTTTGTTGCTTTTTGCTTTGATTTCAACAAGGTATCTTACAAGGATTTTAATTAGTATTATTCTAATTACATTGTATTATTAAATATGCTAGGTTAATAATGCAAGTAATCATTATTGTTTTCTACTTTTACATATTTAATTTTTAAATCATAATGATTGTTAATAATAGGATGGGCCTAAAAAGGCCCAAATACATGGCTTAAGAATTATAGGATTTTTTGTTTCTTGTTAAAGAGAATTAGATTACTTAGATATTTAGATATCATTTTTAATACTATTCAATTTTATTTTAAATTTTCTAAAATTAAATGAGGACACTTGTACGGTTGTTATTGTCCATTATTATATTATATATTGCATTCCTCGTTTGACTATCATAATCAATGAAGAAAGAAAAAGTTATTTTATTCTATTTTGTTTCTCTCCGTGGTTTCAATGATAGATTTTAAGAGTAGTATAACATAACTCTCTTTTTGTGCCTAAAAGTTAAATATATAGATACCAACCCACATTATCGACAAGTGTTCCTTCAATGATAAATGAATGTCGACAAGTGTTCCTTCAATGATACATGAATAGAATATTGCCTCATAAGAGTGGCCACAGTAAGATCGGTAGGACATAAAACGATAAAATAAAAGGACAGAAATAGGATGAGGTTGTTAAATAAAATACTCAACTTACCTCAATTGAATTAATATAAATTAAATCTAATCAGTGAATTTAATATGAATTTTATTTTATTTTATTTTTGGTATTTTTTGTGTTTTGGGTGGTGGAGTCAAATTCGTCTCGTCAAACTGGATATTCCTATAATTCTTATCCCCAACACGTTGCATCCTGATATAAAAATGAAAAAGATGCTCACCTAAATGATCTGTGGTATTAGTATAGCACATTGCTTTAAAAATCAGAATAAACTAACTAATTTAAAATTAAAAGTGAATATGGCGTGACTTAAACATGTGACCTTTCTTTAAAGTGTGACCTTATCTTGGAATGATAATGGGACAGGGTGAAAAAAAGTAACTCCTGTCACCCACTTTGTTAGATGAAAAATTATTCTTTATCTACATCAAACATGCATGTATATCCGTTAAATGGATATTTACGACTTTTATAATCCTATTATTCATGTATAATTTATATGGTCTAAATTTATTATTTATTATTTTTATAATAATCAAGTGTATGTGAGAGAGAGTATATCTATGTGAAAGAGAATCATATATAATCAATATATCAATTTATGAAAGATTATGAACTGATGTGATTTTTTTTAAGTAATCATCTCATTATCAAATAATCTTTATTATGTACACATTAAATAATCAATTGGACTATACATTTATATGGTCCAATAAATAAATTTAGTTTTTTTAATCTTCTCATACAAATAATACAAATACTATTTTCAATAAATATATTATTATATTGAATTATGATTTTAAAGGAATTTAAAAGATTTTTTTTTTATAAAAAAAATTAGGTATTTAATCAATACTTTTAAATGATATAAATAAGTCTTATAGTATTTAATTAAGATTATTAGGATTTTTTAAGAAGTGCAATGAAATTCAATGGTATTAAATTAAGATTTTTATAACTTTTAAAAAGTCATCTGATATAAAAAAAATATAAAGATTTTGATAAATTCTTTATAGTATGAATTTTGATAAATTTCATGTAACATTTTAATAGAAAATATACATCAAATAATTTTACTGAAAACCTTAAGACTTTCTTGGATTCTTTTTTTTCCCTCTCATTACTCATAAGTCATTCTCTAATTATTGAAGGCAATATGGACATGTATGTATAACACTTTATGACCTTCAATACTTTGATAATCTTCAATAACTGCATGTTAATTTATCATTGCCATACACAGGCCACTTCTCCTTTCTCTTGCTTCTAAGTAACAATTTTTCATTATTAAAATACAAATATAATCATTTTCTATGTATTATAGGCTCATAAACATTTTGACTCATGGGATTGTTTATGGAATTCCTTATGGCTTATTCAACTTTTATTATTAATTACAAATACAATCATTTTCAACTATATACTTAAATGGGGATTTGCTTCAACACTAGAAAGGCCCACAAACCTACATACATTTTCTAGCATGTAATATGTTGGGGATTTGGTTGATAAGGAACATCATTTTTAACAATAGTAGATTGAGCTATCTAAAATTTATCTAATCTATTAAAACTTATACGTAGAATGATTATTTACAAAGTTGAGACTCAACCAGAAACCTTACAGTGCATCTTTCCTGGAGCATGTCTTCCCTCATAACTTGTGGATGTTATTTTTTGTTTTGATAACAAGTATTATATTTTTATTTGCCTTAAAAAACAATCATTTAATGTGGGAAAAAATTGCAACAACAAAAACCTAATTTACTAGCTTCAATTGCCAATTGAATAGAATTTATTGTGTTCAAAAGTTAAATCGAATAGGATAAAATAAAGGTCATATGGCTCATTTATTTTTCATTGAAAAATTAAGAGTATTGAAGGTTAGTTGGATTTTTATGAGTGGAAAAAGAATTTGTATATTTTCAATTTTTTATAAACTCTTATAATTTTAAATGTTTTCTAAAAATTCATAAAGTCCTTAAAAATTTTGTAAATCAATAACATCATTTCAAATTTTATGAATTTATGTTTTATAAATTAATTAAAATCTAAACTACAAAATTTAAGTCATAAAACTCTTTTAAAAAATCTTTAAAATCATTACATTTTCACAAAATCTTTTTAAATTATAAAAATTTGATAATAAAAAATTTTTAAAATCTTATTCAATACACAATTTATAAGATGCACTCATGAATAGTCATAAATAGTAGGTCATACGTCATAGGTTGATTTGGATTAAAATTGTTTTGCCATTACACTGAAATAATACAATATTACTCTGGAGAAGTCTTTGGTCTTATGTCGACACCTCAAAGAAAAGTCTTATAGATATAGCTCATACCATTGTAATAAATAAAAATTCATTACATATTTTTTTATTGTGAAATTATTACTGATTGAATGTCTTTTACATATTCTCACTCCCTTATTCACAAAGTCTCAACTTGTATTGGAGAATTGCACAATGCTCTAGAAATTTTGGATTTTAATCGACATAAAAAAAAAACACTTCAATCAACCGGTCAAAATCACGTGGTTCATTCACATCAAGTATTAACTATGACTTGTATGAGTGTGATTTTGTATAATCAAGTATCAATTACTATAATAAAATATATTCTTATGATTTTAACAATATTTTGTTGGTGTAACCAAAAAGTATTTGAGACTTATAATTTAACTCCTAATTAATTTTCTTCTCGCTGAATTAATCTATTTTAAAATAAAGTTGATAGTTAATTTTGATTATGAGTCTATTTTCAAATTGAAAATTAAACCCAGACTTTAGTTAAATAACTTGTACTAAGGACTTTTGGTTATTTATGATTTTAAGAGCGAAGCTAGTCAAAGAGCAATTTCAGTATTGCAAGATTAGGAACCGGCTCAAACTCTGAAACGAAAATACCAAGTACAATTGCCTTGTTCCCTTACTGATTTAGATTGGCAGAAACCACCTCAAGGCAAGTTGAAATGCAATACTGATGTTGCATTCTTTAATGATAGTGGCAAATCAGATTTTGGTTGTGTTTCAGATACAAAACACAATTTTGTACACGGGTATACTGGGTGGATTGATGCTGTAATGGACGTGCAAGAAGGAGAGGCTTTAGCCCTGTTGAAAGCTATAAAGTGGGTGGAACAATTATAATTCTGGGAAGTAATTTTTTAGAGTGACTGCAAAGGATCAGTGGATCAAGTCAAGAGTCAAAAATAATAACACCACTGAATGTGGAGTTTTGGTAAATAGCGGCTAAAAAATCAAATTATTGTAGTTTTAAAAAATATTTACGAAAATATTGCAATCCAAAAGCTAATTACAAATCTATGGCAATGAAACACGTCCATATAGGACGTGATTGAACATGGCAAGTTGTGACGTGATTAAACACGTCCATATAGGACGCGAATGGTACCCAAACACGTCCATATAGGACGTGTCTTTGCCCACCCCTATAAACGCCAATTTCAGCCAAAATTCTTCATTTGCGCATTCCCTTCATCTCTCTAAGTTTTTTTCTCTGCCTTCTCTCTAGAATTGGAGGTAGCTTTGAGTGTTTTTTGCAGCGAAGCTCTGTCACTTTGTCATTCAAGTAAGCGTTTCTAAAATATTTACTTTTTAAATAATATGGAATATATTATGTTGTTGTGTTAGATAATTATTAGTGACTTAGGTTTATTAGAAATGATTAGTTGTTTAGTGTGATTGATTTATTATATTACAATACTATTAGTTAGTGAATTAGGTTATTATTAAGAATCTGTGTAACATGATTACCTAGGTTACATTGGTTTAGGATTTAGGTTAGTATTAGTTGGTGACATAAGTTTTCATTAGTTACTTAGGTAGCTTATGACCATTATTTAGTTACTTAAGTTATGAAACGCAGGTTATGACCAACAAAAAATGAGGGTAAAGATATTAGCAGTATTTTATTTAGGTTATGAGTTAGAAGCGGCATAAGGTATGACCTAGGTTATGTAGGTTTTACGACCTAGGTTACATAAGTTATGACTATTTTTCAACCACAATATTATTAGTTAGTGACCTTGGTTATATATGGCTTAGGTTTGATTGCTATTTTTGTTAGAAGTCTTTTATATTGGACGTAGCTAAGATAATTATTTATTTGGTTTGAATATCACTATTTAGTGACTTTGGTTATTTATTTAATTAGAATATTGCTAGTTAGTGACTTTGGTTATTTTGTAGGTTAAAATATTACTAGTTAGTGACTTTGGTTATCCACTTGATTAGAATGTTGGTAGTTAGTGACTTTGATTATTTATTTGGTCCAAATATCACTAATTAGTGACTTTGGTTAGTTATTTGATTAGAATATTGCTAGTTAGTGACTTTGGTTATTTATTTGGTTTGAATATCACTAGTTAGTGAGTTTGGTTATTTATTTGATTAGAAAATTGCTAGTTAGTGACTTTGGTTATTTATTTGGTCCAAATATCACTAGTTAGTGACTTTTGTTAGTTATTTGATTAGAAAATTGCTAGTTAGTGACTTTGGTTATTTATTTGGTCCAAATATCACTAGTTAGTGACTTTTGTTAGTTATTTGATTAGAATATTGCTAGTTAGTGACTTTGGGTGAAATGTAGGTTAGAATATTATGGCCGAGTCATCATCGTCTGAGTCACCTCGTTCTGGTTCTGACCGTGAGCATGAGCCTACCGATCCCACGACGCATGTTCTCCCTGGACCATACAGATGGGATGTACTTAGGAGGCGTAGGCAACGTACTCATATCTCACAGGCAGTTTGGAATGACGAGACAATGAGGGAGCTAAGGATTCGACGTGGAGGTAGGGGTAGTGGACCTCCACCAGACGATATTCCGCCCGTAGTTGCACAGTATTTGGCTGAGGCTGGTTTCTTACATGTGGCTCGTATGAAGTTTATGCAGGTATGGATTTAAGAATACTGTTATGTTTAATGTCTTGAAATTTTAATGTTCAAATTGTTGGTTTCAATCATAGTGAATGTTGAAGTTAAAAATTGATTACCTTTTTGTAATTTTTCAGGTGGATGCTGGTCTAATCAGTGCTATGGTTGAGCGGTGGAGGCCGGAGACACACACTTTCCACATGCCGCAGGGTGAGATGACGATTACCTTGCAAGATGTTGCAGCTATTCTAGGATTGCCTACTGATGGGCAAGCCGTTACCGGACATACGTTCGCAGATTGGGTAGACTTGTGTAATGAGGTTTTTGGTAACGGCCCTCATCCGCAGGCAGAGTTATCCATTGGCAGTTTGAGGTTGTCATATTTCGATAGAGTGTATCCTTCATGGGATGCAGTTGCTGGTAACCCTCAAAATGCGATATACTTCACGAAGGCTCACATCGCACGGATGTTAGGATCTTGGCTCCTTTGTGACAGATCGGGGGGGAGCGTAGTAGGATGTCGGTACATCTCCTTACTTGTTGGCGACTTTGCTGATATTGGTTCCTACAGCTGGGGGTCTGCGGTTCTGGCACATTTGTTTAGACAGTTGTGCGAATGCACTGACCCTGATAGGAAAGACATTGGTGGTTGCACTGTGTTGCTTCAGATTTGGGCGTGGCTCAGATTTCCACCAATTGCTCCCCCCATTGCCTGCTCCGTCTGAGCCAGACCACCACTTCGGACACAGGTATACTTATTTTGGTTCACTTGAATTAGCATGTATTCATGGGGACAACAATTAACAATTGGATGTTTAATCTGGGTATTAGATTCAATGGTCTAAGTCGTCGCTTCCGTGTGTGCCCAGTGAGTTGGCATCGAGATAGGCTAGACAGCCTAACTAGAGATGAGGTATGCTTTTTAAATTAAATGTATTTGGCACTGAATGGATGTTAAAATGTAATTGACTTGTATATATGGTTTAATTGTGTAGGTGGTTTGGCAGCCTTATGGTGATTACGATTTTCTTGGTGCATCTGCTGAGACACAGCATTTGTGGATGGCTAGGACGCCTGTTATTTGTTTCCACGTTGCCGAGTTTTCACAGCCTGATAGATGCATGCGTCAATTCGGGCGGGATCAACCAATACCTCACAGGGCGGGAAAATTAAAAGGTGTTCATGATTATACCCTTCGGGGTAAAGGACAGGAAAACTGGGCTCGGAAGCTGAGAAAATTTATTCAGAGATGGAATAGGAGAGGTGAACATGTTGAAGTGCCTCCTGCAATGCATGGTCTGATGTCACCGAACCATGAGTACATGGTGTGGTACAGACTTTCTGGCAAGCGATATGTCACAAAGCGGGGTGCCAAATTAGCGCGTTGTGTAAGTAATTTAGTCATAATATTGTTTTTACCATTATTTTAAATTGTTATTTATTTAAATATGCACTTATTGATAGGTTGACGGACTGGAAAATTTGTATTTTGTCACGTCGGATGCGCAATTTGAGAGCTACGGGAGGGACTATGTACACGACGAAATAGGTCGTCTGATTGCTGTTTTCAGAGAGTCCGCTCGACTTGAGGAGGCAGGGCCAGAGGCACCACAGACCCAGCTTCCGGAGGAGCCACAGTTATCCATCGATGTTGGGCGTCGTGCTAGAGAGGGACGAGGGTTAGGACGCCGTCGACAACCTATTACACCAGTTCCAGAGCCTATTCATGCACCCAGGCCATGCACCAGTGGATGGATAAGGCCACCTTACATTGGTCATGAGTACGGTGTCCATCAGACCTATTTCGACCCTACCCAGGCACAGGACGAAACATGTTATAGGCCAGAGCCACCACAGATGGACCCAGAAGGCCAGGATGCATACCATGTTAGTCCGATATCGATGCCATTCGGGGACCAGGCTGGGAGCAGTAGTCAGGGCACTCATTTTTGGCAGGATGATAATGTAGATCCTTGTGCCCACATAAATTTTGACGATGACTATGCTGCAGACATGCCGGTCGAGGACAGTCCAGCTCCCCTTCATGTTGCTGAACAGTTTTCGCGTGGACGTGGAAGACGCAGATTGCCAGTTCGCCAGGCGCGTCAAAGAACGTGGCCTCCTCCTTCTTAGATTTGATATTGTGTTTTTCTTTTTCGTTTCCATAACCATATTTCGGTATGTAATTGTGAAACCTTATTTTGTTGTCGACTACTTCGATTATTATCTTCGGTTATTAATGTCGTGATATTTGCGATCAAAATGCTATTTTGCCATATACAGTAATTTTTGGTTCAATAATGTCGAGTAGGCCATGCAGAAAATTTAAGCGTCAACTAAAAAGAATACAACACTTTCTGGTCCTTTAAACAACAACATGAAGAAAACAAAAACAACAACATGAACAAATTATGAGGTTCCTGGACGAGTTGGACAATTACGACGGCTATGACCACGTAATCTGCATATACCACACCTAGTGCCAGTCTGACTAGTCTCAACGTCGTCCATCTCATTACGTATTCTAGTTGACTTTGGACGACCCTTTGCACGCAACATAGCTTCGTCAGGTATCACCACTGCATCTGTACTAGGTGGAATTGCTTGCTCATCACCAATAGGCTGCCATGGAAATGAATAAGCTTGAACCAAGTTTGATATAAGAAATACGTCGTCCACATATTGTGACGGTGACTGTCGAACATGTAAAGCGGCTGTTGTGGCATGACTACAAGGATACTTGAATGCCTTGAATTTCCCACATTGACAAAACCGCTCAGCGAGGTTTACCGAATAGGATTTGTCATAACCATCGTCAACCTCAAAGACAGATTGTTCAACATTATATGTCCGAACATAATGAGCAGTAGCATTGGTCTCATTAGCCTTCAACATAGCAACAACATTTTTGCAATGAACTGAAGGACCTTGTAATTCATTAAGAGCCGCTTGCCCTCGGCAAACAAAATATTCCACCAATCTGCTATATGTGTGCTTAACCAACGCAGTTATTGGCATGTTTCTTGCACCTTTTAACATCCTGTTTACAGACTCGGCCAAATTGGTAGTCATATGTCCATACATGCGTCCCTCAACATCATATGCACGTGCCCACTTTTCCTTCGGGATGGCATCAATCCAGTTTGCTACCTCAGGACTAACATCACGAAAACTTGCAAGGGCTACCTCAAAATGAACAATAGACGGCATATAACCTGCACACAAATTGAATAACATTAAAATTGACAACTAGATGCATAAGTAATTGATGAAGTTCTTAACCATACCTAAATTCATAACCGCTTTCTTCAAATTTTCATTTCTGAACTTTTGATTAAAATTACTCGCAATATGATGAAGGCAAAAGACATGATAAGCATGCGGTGGTTGCCACCCACGGTGCCTTTCAACTGCGGACAATATGCTTCGATGCCGATCAGAAATAAGACAAATATTTGTCTTCTGTGTAACATGGAAGCGAATGTTATCCAAAAAGAACTCCCAAGCTTCCAAGGTCTCACCCTCAACAACAGCAAATGCAAGAGGCAAACATTCATTATTCTCATCCTGAGCTGTGGCAACCAACAATTTGCCCTTGTACTTTCCATATAAATGAGTGCCATCAATTTGAATAACCGGCTTACAATAATTAAATGCCTCACAACATTGTCTGAAGGTCCAAAAAATGCGCTCAAACACGCGTTTTCCATGCACGATTCTATGAGCAACATAATGATTTCTTGTTTGAAGTTGATAAACAGAACCTGGTGAAAACCGAAGCATATATTCACACCACCTTGGCAAAAATGCATACGATTCCTCCCAATCACCGTAGATAATTGCTATTGCCTTCTGCTTTGCATATCATACCTTTCTGTATGAAACTTTGTATCCATATGAATGAGTTATCCTTTCCTGGATGAGTCCAATTGAACATGATGGATCATGCTTTATCATCCCTAATAATAAGATAATAATCACGTTATCATTAACAATAATAATAATAACAATAAAATCATTAATTCTCATGATTATTATTTCATCCAATAACTTACCCAATACGAGTGAAACAATAACATTAGTATCAAGTTGTCTGTGGTCTTGGGAAATGCGATCATTTAAGCAGATGTGATCCCCACCCCATTTCGTGACCACCCATTTTTGACCGTACATTGGTTTCATTACCCTAACCCTCCACGGACAATTCTGATCATGCGCACGACATTTCATACTTAACTTTGTCGGCGTACTTTCAACCACAACACCTTCTTGATGCTCCCTCATGAGGTTCCGCTTGATTGCCATTTGCGCATCTTCTTTTGATGCAAATTCCTGTTTCAGAAATAACTTATTCCCTAATACCCATGGACCCTCAACTGAACCTGATCCAGTGCCAGAATCTTCTTCACTCGGATGATCCCAATCAATGTATGTATAATGTGGGATTCCATCCCAGAAAGCGTTATTAACCTCGCCTACATGTGCAATTTTCCATTTTTATTAGAAAGAAATACAACAAAAATGAACAAACATATTTGTAAATTACCCTAATATACCTTGACATTGTTGCGGTAATTCAGACTCCCCTGCATCCACTTGTGGTTGGGTTTCATGCTCTCTGACCACCGACCTAGGTACTTGTATTTGACTTGCGCTTCGACCATCATCCTCATCATTGTCCGAAGCACTTGCATTCTCGGCAAGAAGACGATCTTCCATTGCGATGTTTTCATCATCGTCATCGTCGATATCGTCATCCATAACCCAAGTAGGGTCATTTTCATCTTCCACAGACAAATTAACAATTGGAGCAGCAGATGCTGATGCTCCACGAGAATAATTGAACTCAACTGACCTCATTGGTAAAGCCACATCCTCTACTCCAACAAGATCCACGTACAACTCTAAGAAGTTTTTCCTTGATTGGTTCAAGAATTCACATATTACAAATTCTACGTCTTCGTCATCAATTACTTTCATGCTTATATATTTATCATCGGACCATATTCTTGCAGTGACCTTACTAATACATTGATTACCTTCCAGACCTAACTTCTGAATGATTTTTCCATGCAATTCGTCAATGGTTGAATTGCGGTTGATACGTGTTCCCCTTTTTTCTCCTTCAAAGACAACACCATGTCGGCTCTCAGTTTTGCTACCATTATGATATAAAACAACACGAACAAAATCACCGTCTCCAGACATTTTTTTATATATCACCAACTACAAAAGCATAAAGATGGCAAGAATATGGTTGACAGGAGCACGGTCAAATCTGTAAAACATAAAAATCTATAAGCATATCGTAAAACTAACAATATACATATATTGATAATTAAAAATTAATGATAACCTAACTCACTAACTAACAACTTCATAACCTTCATAATTAAAACCTAGGTCCTACATAACTAACTAATTAAAACCTAGGTCATAATCTACGTAACCAACTAATTAAAAACCTAGGTCCTACGTAACTAACTAACCTAGGTCATACGTAACTAACTATTTAAAACCTAGGTAATAACCTACATAACTAACTAATTAAAACCTAGGTCATACGTAACTAACTATTTAAAACCTAGGTAATTACCTACATAACTAACTAATTAAAACCTAGGTCATACGTAACTAACTATTTAAAACCTAGGTAATAA